>QNUK01000213.1:975000-1137500 GCA_013621035.1 Clarias magur
CTTGACATTTTTAGGGAAGCGAGATCGGTCACTTCCACGTCGCACAGACTCCAGAAGGAGCTTCTTTGGCCGCGTACATTATTAACATCGTTATTATTAATGACGTATAACACACACACACACAAAAAAAAATCTAAAATCCAATTTGATTCTCAGTCCTGTTCAGACTGAAGACAGAAGAGAGAGTCCGGTTATAAAAGCTGTGTGTTATTGAACCAAGGTTTACTCATGGGCTGTAATTACTCTCATCTGCATCAGGGCTTCAGCTCATTACCCAGATCAACACACACACACACACACACACACACACACACACGGCTCAGTTTCTCCACTCACTCTCACCCTCAGCAGGCCAGATAAACATCTACATGACGTCATTCTACAAGAATCCAGGGAGCCGATTAAAGTGGGTTAAAGTGCGAACACGAGTAGTTCTGATCAGATCCCACGGAGCCTTAAATACATAACGAGGATGTTTCCGTTACTATAAAAACAGGAAGCACTCGACACGCTTCGCCGCAAGCGGACCGCGATTGGCTGACGCGCGCGTCGTGTAACGCAATAACCGGCGTCTGTCTAACGCGCCTGTTTGTTTTCCTCTTTCAAGATCACGAAGACGGAGCGACAGCTCATGAAGCCGCTGTACGATCGCTATCGCCTCGTCAAACAGATCCTCTGCAGGGCGTCCACCATCCCCGTCATCGTAAGTCTC
The DNA here is from genome assembly GCA_013621035.1 of Clarias magur. Lineage (NCBI taxonomy): Eukaryota > Metazoa > Chordata > Actinopteri > Siluriformes > Clariidae > Clarias > Clarias magur. The sequence continues at coordinate 975,713 of QNUK01000213.1, forward strand.
TCATCCTTCTGCCTGATTACCAACACGTCTGTCCAACAGAAGCAGCAGGATTGTTTGTTTGTTTGTTTTTGGTTTGTTTGTTTGTTTTGTTTTTTTCTTTCTGAAGCCAGAAGAGAATTGTACGAGCCTGAAAAAAATATCGTAAGCAGAAGCTGATGAAACCGAACGATTGTAGGATTAGATGTTTTTGCTTGCTTCAGGATGATGAGTGTTAACGTGTGGTAGGTTTGTAGCGTTCAGTGTTCTGAGTGGTTCCTTCCTCATGACCCTCCTTATGACGAGCAGGGCTCTCCGTCCAGCAAGCGCCGAGGCCCTCAGCTGCAGCCCATTATCGAGGGGGAACCCGCTCTCTTCTTCGACCACGGCAAGGTGAAGAGCTGCCGACCGGAAACGCCCCCGTGCTCCCCCCCCCCCCCTCTCCCCTCTCTCTCTCAATAATTAAACTTAACCTTGATTGATTGCAGCCTGTTGATTCACCTGCCCGAATCAGTAGCTTTCGAGTGCTTGGAGTGCCGTGTGATTACCATCATTTAACACTGCTGGTTGACGTGATCGCGAGCCTCTGGAAAGACGCGCGGACGTGCATGGCGTGCGGTGATACGTGACGGAGAAACGTCCCGCGGGAATCAGTAGTACGCAAAGAGGCTTGAAGGGCTACTCCGTCATGCTGTAACCTAATCTCTGTTCGCTGCATCTGTAGTGTGTGTGTGTGTGTGTGTGTGTGTGTGTGTGTGTGTGAGAGAGAGAGAGAGAGATTACCAGGGACAAGAGCGGACACGTTCTCCTGAAAGTAAAAGCTGTCCGCTTCCTAAATCAGTCACGTCGTTAAAGCAGTTTATATAAAAAAAAAAACACACATCTGATTTGATTAGAATGTTTTTGCTAATTAAGCTTTAAATCAAATCCGGAACATTTCTTTCGGACTTTTATTACGACCGATTATTTTTCTTTCTCTGCATTAAAACCTGTTGAAATTTTTGTCCATGGTAATCTTACACATGTACGCGCGCGCGCTACAGAGGGATTAGCTAGAGGAGAAAAACAAAAAGAAAAGCTGGAGTATTCCTTTAACGTTGTTGTGATTTGGTAGCGAGTTCACACTGATCACGCTTTAGATGGACTAGATCAAATCTTTTCCGCTTTCCCCCCCGTCAATCAAACTCTGACTAAACCATCAGGGTCGATCGGAGTCCGCGAGCTAATCCGGCTGTCGTTTTTGCAGGAGGAAGAGGACGGCTCGGACGAGGACAACGATAACAAGACGCAGCTCGCGCAGCTGACGGTCCGTCCGGAGCTGAGCATGCTGGGATTCCTGGAGCACCTGGATGAGGAGGTGGACGGGTTCATTTCGCCCGTAGACGAGCTTTCGCCCTCGAAGAACAGCAGCGACATGAGGCTGTCCAACCTGCACGCCGCCCCCATGTGAGTCACGCGCGGTAACGAGGAGACGAACGAGGGAAATACAGTAACGCGTGTGAGAGGACAGGGAGGAGGTGCTGAACGTGTTTTATTCCTCTGATATCACAGGATTTGAACGTCTGGAATCCGTTTCAATGCAATGAGAACAACGTTAATTGTATTATAGCAGCTATGCGGCGGCGTTTAATCGCCAGGCTCGTTAAGGCGATTAAAGACGCGATACAAGAAGAAACATATTCATTCTTAGACTTGAACCAAAAAAAAAAATCTGTACGCATGTTTACATATCGGCCGTTTTATCACGTGCAAGAAAATGAAGAATAGAAACGTTTCAGCTCGGATCCTGCTGACACACTGTGACCTCGTTTTGTCCTGAAAGAGCTTTTCTTCTTCTTCTTCGTCTTCTTCTTCTACAGTCAGGAGCTGGTGGAGCAGCTGCAGGAAGCTCGAGAGGAAAAGAAAAGGATCCGAAAGAACCTCCGCGAATTCGAGGACCAGTTCTTCAGACAAAACGGCAGGTAAAGACCGACGGAAGGATTATTTTTTATTTATTTGATTTTTTTCCCGCTTCACTGTAACTCTGTAACTCTACACGCTCTGAACGCTCCACAGAACCGTGCAGAAGGAGGATCGCTCGCGCCTGGCGGTGGAATACAACGAGTACAAGCACATCAAGGCCAAGCTGAAGCTGCTGGAAGTCCTGATCAGCAAAAGAGACTCTATGAAATTGATCTAGCACCCGGCGTCGGGAGGAGCAAAGCACAAGGACGAGCAGAGACTCGGCTCAGTCAAGCGAAATAAGCTAATCGCACATGTTGGAGTCGCACATCGGGTGGGAGATTTTTGTGTTATTAATTTTTTTTTTCCTCGTCACGAGCCGTCTGTAGCTCACAGGCAGATCTGGCTGAAGAAGAAGAGGCCCATCAAATCCATCCTTCTCCTTCTCCTCCTTCTTCTTCACCCTGTTGGATTTCTCAACCACTATTCACACACACACACACACACACGGACCTCCGGCTTCACGTGTGCGCCGGACGGATCTCACTCAGTATTGTATAAACAAACAGGACGTCCGCGATCCCATAAGCTACCCGACGGCAGCGTCTGTTCCGATTAGCAACTTTTCACAGAATAACAAACCACTTCATTGTTTTAAATGTTAGTTGATGTTGTTGTTGTTGATGACGATCACCGCCGGTCAAATGCTCTAAAACAGGTTTGATTTAAAAACAAAACAAAAAAATAAAAAACACTGACATCACCGTGTCTCAGAAGCAGAACAACGCGATCCAAAGAGAATTTCAATCTAATTAGACGAGCTGCCGGAGCCAGAGGGGCGGGTGTTACTCACTCCTCACCAATCACAGCGAAATCAGCCAATCGCAAGGCGGCTCCCGAGAGCCCTGAGGGCGGAGCGTCCGAGCGTCGCAGCACGAAACCCCGCCCCGGTTCTAAGTGGAAAAGAAGCAAGATTTTATTTCGTACAAATATTTTAAAGCTCGTCCTCGTACACACTCTTCAACTAGTTTGACTCGAACCCCGGCCGGCGCGTTCACTCCGGATCCGAGAGCGCGTGTGTGTGTGTGTGTGTGTGTGTGTGTGTGTGTGCGCGAGACGTGACCCCGCCCACTCTCGAGTCAAACCAAAGAGCGAAAGAAAGAAGCGATCCGGGTCGAAATCCATCCTGTGTACAGCACCGCGCAAAAGTCTTGGTCACGCGCAAATCCCTGCTGCAGAGGAAATAAACAAACAAACAAACAAACAAAAACAGGTTCTATGTTAAAAAGAGTCATTAAAATTGCTTAAAATACAGTCACAGGTTTATACGGAAATGAGCCGCTCAGTTTTACTGCAGGTCGCGTTTACATAACAAGAGTTTTGTTTTTGTTTTTCACAGATATTGTAAGATTATATTCTTTTCCTGGAATACCAGTGTTTTGAAATGAGAATTTCTTGTTTTTTGTTGTTTGTTTTTGTACTGTCTTAATAATAATAATAATAATAAAAAAAAAAAGTCATAAACATGAGTAAAAGCCCTATTCGCACGGGATTAGGATTAGAATTAGGATTATCTGGGGACGGCGGTTTGCGGGGAAATTTTTCACCTTACAGATTCCAGCCACGGCCGATTCATACACGATGAAGATCACAGACGTCCTCCGCCAGCATTACAAATGACCAGAGGTCTCCGTCTTTATTGTACGAAAACAATCGGTGTGATTAAGACTTTTGCACGGAACTGTACGACTGAAACCGCAGTGATTCTATCTGCAGGTCGGAACACTGAACACTCTGTGCTCCACTGATCGCTGTGAACGCAACACCGTCACCACGGCAACACTGTTTAAAGACATTTGACTGGCGATGTCTATTTATTTTTTTTTGTTTTGTTTTTTTGTCTCAAATCAGATCGGAGAAGGTTAGGACAATTGTTGGAACTTCAGGGGAAAAAAAAAAGTAAACTACAACATTTTACCTTTTGAGAATTTGATGATGACTCAGTATGGTGCCGTATTTCACACACGCACACACACACACACACACACACACACACAGCCATGAGCATGTTCATGTCGTTATCGTAACTCTTTCACGCTTTACGCAGTAATTTGCTCGAGTTTAGCCAAAGCAGGTTATTTAGCGCGAATCGTTTTCATACTTCATGTGGCGACGCACAAGGTCTCGACCCGAGACGACCTTTTCACGTGTTGTACTTTTTTTTTCTTTCTTCTTTTGCATTTTCTTACCGACGGCTCGAACCGGCGTTTATCGTAAGGACTTTGTGTAACGACGACACGGGCCAACAGCTTCTCAGCAACCTGGCTGCCATTTCTTATTGCAGAGCGATAGATCTATAAGAGAGAGAGAGAGAGAGAGAGAGAGAGTGAAGAGGTTTGGCTAATATAGACTCAGAGGTAAAAATTAGCGTGTTAGTCTCTCCTGTTTTTCCTCCGAAATAGATATTTTGCAGTGTGACCTTCGTTTTTACTGAACGTGAACACTGATGGTTTATAATGAATAAGGGTGTGTACATTTTAGTACATGATTTATTTGTATTTTGTACATAAAGCAAAAACCTATTTTTACTGAACTCACTTGTGTGTTGTGTTTTTTTTTTTTTCTCTAACAAATGGTATATTAAAGATGATTTCACTGTACAACCAAACCGAAAAACTGAACAATACTCCTGTATTAATATACTTCAGTCAAAGTACAAAGCGCTTTATGGTACTTTATATGACTTTAGCCTGGGGTCTGGGGTCTGGGTTTAGCTGTGATCACTACTGGATCATCTCCAGGGTGTTTCATCCAAACGTGTCCATCAGGGTTTTTACAGACTGCAGGTGGACTTGTCAGGGAAGAACGAGGACTCCGTATAAATAAACCTCCTATAAAACGAGCAATAAACACAGCTACGAGTACAGACGAGACTTGCGATCGAATCGCTTTTGAATGAAGCCGTAGAAGCGATTTGAGCGTTTACGTTAGACTTCGAGCGCAGTGAGACTTTCAGCCGCAATAAAACATCGGAGCGGTGCATACGTACGTTTTTAAGAAGGCCGCGCGTCTGTGAACGACGATCCCGGACCGAGGCGGCTCGGAGCTCACTGCAGTCGTTCACGTGAACATTCAGAGAGTGGAACGTCTCGTCCTTGAAAATCAACGTCTGTGTGAACTGTACACACACTCATCCACCAGCACAGTACAGGAACTCGGCTGGGAATCATCACGCGTTGGGATCATTAAAGGAGTTCCTGGGAGGCCGGCGTTTCCAATCGCGGCTTCGGCGTACTGAGGAAACTTCCTGCCTTGATGGTGTCCAAGCGCTAGTGAGACACTGGGACAAGTGCATTAGTGTAGCAGCGGATTATACAGAGCAATAAAGAGAGTTTTAACTCTCTCAGAACTGTGTTCTGTTATTCTGCGCCATCAGAAGTCCCACTTTGACTCGAACAGCCCTCGTAATATTGCATCCAAATTGTATGCGAGAAACCTTCATTATAAAAGACTTTATTATAGAGCGAAAACATGAAGTGTTCACTCTTTTTTAATTTTATTTATTTTTAACGATCTCAAAATGGAACCAAAACAAAAGTTTTAAAACACAATAAAACGTTTACGAGGTTTATAAAAAGAATCGTAAGTGAAGCGACACAGCTTAAGAAACGGAAATCTTAGAATTACCGAAATAAATTGCATGCATGTAACTGCTGCAGGGCAAAGATGTCTTCATCAGTCAGAAAAACAAACAAACAAAAGGAATCTATAAAACGCAACGTAAACAGTAATTAACAAAACAACGTAAATATTTATTTATTTATTTATTTCTGGCTGGAATACAAACTTTTTTTTTTTTTTTTGTACTTCATCTTCATTATTCCTCAATAATGAAGTAAAACATGTTTAACAAAAGTTTGTACCCGGGTGTCTAAGACTTTTACACACTACTGTACATTTTAAAGTAGTTATATGTAAAAAATAAATAAACAAATAAATAAATAAATAAAGATAATGATAATGTACAGCGCCATCTGTTGAATTTAGAGATAAACTAATGATGAACTAATCATTTTTAATGATATAAGGACGTTTCCTGTTACATTCCAAAGTAGCGCGTCTTTTGTTCCTGTGGGCCGATCGTGATGACACGACATTAACACGGCTGTGAAAACCCCATTCAAGTTCCTTCAGTAGGTTTTACGTGATGCCTGCACAAGCAAACAGACAAACAAACCATCTTGATGTATTCTATTATCGTCTTACGTCCACCTCAAATAGATCATCTGCGATATACAGACACGCCCACTTTACGGGTTTATTATATGTGTAGTAGATGACGGATTTAACAAGAGAACACGAATCCTTACATTTTTTTTTGTTATTTAGTTATTTTTAGTCAAAGCGGTGAGTTCAAAGTCTTTTAAACACGGTACATAAGAAAATGATTCATTTGTAGCATATTTTGAAATGTGCTCTGCTTCATAACCTTTAACAGAAGTAATAAAAAGAAAGAGTGGACGATACTGTATGAAATTCTCTCCCTGCCGGTTAGGGAGCCGGGGTCAGAGTGCAGGGCCGTTTAAACGGCGGCAGTTTGGTGGAGGTGGGGCTTGAACTGGCGACCTTCTGATCAGTAGCCCACAGCCGTAACCTCCCCCGCCCGAACAACCGTCCCTTATACTGAGCTCCTACAATCAACAATCAGTTTGCAGAGTGACGTGTGTGTGTGTGTGTGTGTGTGTGTGTGTGTGTGTGTGTGTGTGTGTGTGTGTGTGTGTGTGTGCGCGCATGTGTGTGTGTGTGTGTGTGTGTGTGTGTGTGACACAAGACTCTTAAGTAATGTTCAATAAAGCACACAAAGCCGACGACACATTGGGAGGTGGAATTTTCAGTTTAATTTAAATGCTCTGGAAAGAAAAAAATAGATAAAACAATATATTCCATTTGAGAGAAGTATAAAAGTAAATATACTTTACTAAAATAATGCAGCAGCAGCCACTAAGAAGCCCTTGTTCGCTGAAGATGACATTACGGTATTGGACAGAAAGGCTTGGTGCTGTTCGAACGAACACGGAGGAACGCAGGCTCGAGTCTCATCATCATCATCATCATCATCATCATCATCATCATCACATGGCTTTCGTTGTGCGTCGCTTCTCACACCAAGTCTTTCTGATCCGGTACTTAACGTCAGAGCGTCGTGGCTGCGGAAAGGAAATCCCTTTTTTAACATCGTCCCGTTCGCCGTCTCGTCACGGTCCTCGGAAATGCTGAAGAAGGAACTCGACTTTTAATGAAGCGATGTTCAGAAAATAATAAAAATAACTAAACAAGCAGATTTGTATAAGAGAGCAGCGCAGTGGTGCTGTACGCCCCGGGTCGACTTCCTGCTCCAACACTCCAGAAGCTCTGACGACACGGTGCGTCCGTGTGTCAGTTATTTTGGTTAAAAAACACAAAAAGAGTTGAAAGAGAGCAGCGCTTCACTTCATGTTTAACAGAAAAAAAGAAAAGAAAAAAAAATCCTTCTTTTACTTTTGATCATGTGACACAACGGACTTCTTATGCGTGATATTCCGCGACGTAATAGTTACGCTAATAGGAAGCGAGCTAGTTCAGTTAAAATAATGTTATTCGATCTTCTTGTAAGTCCACAAGTACGGCTGTTAGCGTGAACCCTGACTACGATATTGTACCTCGATAAAGCCGTAGAAGTAAAACTAACGTTGTTGTAAAATGAACGGGATTTGTAATTGGTTAGTCGAAACTCCGCCCCTTGTTGATGCGGAGACGCCGGTGACAAAAATCTGAATATTTTAAAATCCGATACGTTGCATTAAAACTACTTTGTGTGCGTCTAGCTAAATTCGAGCTGCGGAAGCCCCGCCCCTTCCACTAGGTAGAGGTGTCCGTGTCCTGAGAGTGCAAAATATGTGTGTGTGTGTTCACTAAATGACTAAAATCTTTCCAGCATCACTTAGAGAATGAAACGTAAGAAGTACAGACAGCTCGAGACATTAAAGGTAGCGTCAGTGATCGCGTGATGATATTAATTGAAACAAAACGGGAGGACATTCTAAAAGACAAGTCATTTCTGTGGGTGGTTTCCATAGAAACCAGAGGTTCTCCTCTGGGCGTGTGCAATATAAAAGGGGGGGAAACTACTACTGACAGAATCACTGACGCCGCCTTTAATCTCCTTTAAGATTTAAATCGGGAGTGTCGAAGCAGGAATCTCCGCCCGGGACGCGCACAGGACCGGCGTTCCGCTCCGCTCGTTCGGTCGCTTCGTCCCACGGACTCGTGGTTGTGCATAGGCCGGCGTTCAAATCGAAACCGTTTACACGCATCGCCCGGTTATTGCAAAAAATCTCCTCCCTCAGACATAAAAATCATCTCCGTCTGTTTCATCGCTTCGTGTCTGGCTTTCAAATCCTCAACTATTCGTTTTTTCTAACCTTAAATATCGTTTTTGGGTTTATCGTTATTATACACATTTATCGTGGCACTAAACAGTCATTAAACGGGCTCGGCTTCCGTTCTGGACGTCACACTCGCATGCACGCTAATGTGGAGGGGTGGGGGGGAGGAGAAGAAACGAAAGCTGTAGGAGCTGTTCCTCGCTAGTGCCGTGTATTAAAGGCAGAAGGGGTCGCGGGGGCCGACTAGTCGAGTTAGGAGAATAAGCGGCGTTAACAGGAATAACAGGCTTTCATGTCTGGATAATGGCTTGTTCTTTCCTGACTTCAGCAGCAGCAGCAGGTCTGGCCATCTCCAGTCGAAAGCTCAGAGGACGAGGACGACGACTCGTTTCTGTTCTTAAACTGAGTTCTTTCTTTCGAACAAGGTGCAAAAGCAAAAAACAGCCAAAAAAAAAAAAAAAAAAAAACCTAAAAATAAACAAGCACCTGGGTGTCACTCCAAACAGACCGAAGGTCCTTCCTGTCTCTGAGCAGATTTGTCTACCGTACGCCGTCTACGACACTCATCCCAGCAGAAAGGAACAGGAAAGCGAAAAGCGCTCCGAATAACACTGTGCACGTCAAGAACTCTTGCACTAACACTCCAAAAAAAACTAATCGGATTAAAGATTTATTCCACTCGAGAGTTCAGCAAAGGTTTAGAGTCTGTATTACGCTCCTACTCACACCGTCCAGAGAGACGCTCCGCGTGAGGCATCAGACGCCGTCTGTCCTCAGGGAAAGTGCGAGTGAAAGAGTGTGTGTGTGTGTGTGTGTGTGTGTGTGTGTGTGAGAAAGAGCGGCCGTGTTCTCACACCAGGCTGAAGCCTTCGTACTGCTCGATGGCGCGCGTGAGCCTCGAGTGCAGCGTCTCTTTGCTCCTGTAGCACGGCAGGTCCAGCAGGTTGTAGCAGGTGTGAGCGACGGGCAGGAAGTGCTCCTCAGCCGACGTGGACTGGATGATGATGCGCAGGCTGGACATGCCGTGGATGGGGATCCGGTCGCTGCCTGTGAGGAACACTAACCCGAGAGAGAGAGAGAGAGAGAGAGAGAGCGAGAGAGCGAGAGAGCGAGAGATCAATAATCTCAACACTTTAGAAGTGTCCGGTTTCAGCTCATGTTTTCTCGCGTTAACCTTCCAGCGTCAGTTGTTGAACACAGCCGTGCTGTTCGCAGGTTTCTTGGTGCCAACGTAGGCTGTGAATCGTATGTAGACTGTTAATTCGATTCGATTTTTGAGCTGGTCATTTCAGATTCTATTTGATTCGTTAGCACTAACAGTTACTGTCTGATCTGTCGCAAGCAGATGCATTTCTTAGCAGGTTTTAAAAGATCATGGATATACATTTATCGTCTGAAGAATATTGAAGAGTAACTGGAACATACCTGGAACAAGGTCTGAAACAGAAAAGGGAATGGTCTGGAGCATTCTAGACATCTGCATTGTGCTACAGTAATCACGGGACACTTACACAATAACAGTGTATCCTACCTGGCCTCGGCCTGAACTTGTTGCTTACACGCTTGTTAGGACATACACGTGTGGCCTTGTGGAGTGGATTACGTCACCAAAACACTGTGCGGTTCGGGTTGTGCCAAAAACATTTGGTCTTTAATATTTTAAAGCGATCAGAATGGAAATAATGTTGTAGTAGTAACAGTAGTAGTAATAATAGTAGCTGTAGTAATAGTAGCAATAGCAGTAGTAATGGTAGCTGTAGGAATAGTAATAATATCTAGCAGTAGTAATAGTTATAATAGCAGTAGCAATGGTAATAGCAACAGTATCTGTAGAAATAGTATTAGTAGTAGTAGTAATAGTAATAATAGTAGCTGTAGGAACAGTAGCAGCAGTATAAGTAGAAATAGTAATAGTAGTAGTAATTATATTAGTAGTAGTAGTACTAGCAGCGTAGGCATTTGTTATAGTAATAGCAGGGGTAGTACTAAAAGTAGAAGTAGTAGTAGTACTAGGAGTAGTTGATAGTAATAGTAGTAATAGTAGTAGTAGTAATAGTAGTAGTAGTAGTAGTAATAATAGCAGTAGTAGTAGTAGTAATAGTAGTAGTAGTAGTAGTAGTAGTAATAGTAGTAGTAATAGGAGTAGTAGTAGTAGTAATACTAGAAGTAGTTGATAGTAATAGTAATAGTAGTAAACGTAATAGAAGTGAGAGTAATAGTAATAATAATAGTAGCAGTAGTAACAGTAGTACTATAGTAGTAATAGTAGTAGTAGTAGTAGTAGTAGTAGTAGTAATAGCAGTAGTAGTAGTAATAGTAGTATTATTAATAGTAGTAGTAATAGTAGTAGTAGTAATACTAGGAGTAGTTGATAGTAATAGTAGTAGTATTAATAGTAGTAGTAATAGTAGTAGTAGTAATACTAGGAGTAGTTGATAGTAATAGTAGTAGTATTAATAGTAGTAGTAGCAAAAGTAATAGAAGTGAGAGTAATAGTAATAATAATAGTAGCAGCAGTAGTAATAGTAGCAGTAGTACTATAGTAGTAATAGTAGTAATAATAGGAGTAGTAGTAATACTAGAAGTAGTTGATAGTAATAGTAATAGTAGTAGTAGTAGTAAAAGTAATAGAAGTGAGAGTAATAGTAATAATAATAGTAGCAGTAGTAACAGTAGTACTAGTAGTAGTAGTAGTAGTAATACTAGGAGTAGTTGATAGTAATAGTAGTAGTATTAATAGTAGTAGTAGTAGTAGTAGTAAAAGTAATAGAAGTGAGAGTAATAATAATAATAATAGTAGCAGCAGTAGTAGTAGCAGTAGTACTATAGTAGTAATAGTAGTAGTAGTAATAGTAGTAATAGCAGTAGTATTAGCAATAGTAGTAGTAGGAGTAGTAGTAAGAGTAATAGTGGTAATAGCAGTAGTATTAGTAATAGTAGTATTAGTACTACTATTAGTATTGCATATCGTACTGTGTATGACTGTGTATGTGACAAATAAAAAAAATTTGAATTTGATTTTGAGTATTATTAGTAATAGTAGTAGTAGTAGTAGTAGTATTATTAGTAATAGGAGTAGTAATAGGAGTAGTAGTAGTAATACTAGGAGTAGTTGATAGTAATAGTAGTACTATAGTAGTAATATAGTACTAATAGCAGTAGTATTAGTAATAGTAGTAGTAGTAATAGTAGTAGTACTATTACTACTCATTCATACTTCAGATTTTATATATATATATATATTTTGTAACTTTGTTGGAATCTGTTTTATAGGTTCCTTTTGTAAAAATTATTTAAGGTCACGGAGCGGTCGTATAAGCATTTCACTGCATATCGTACTGTGTATGACTGTGTATGTGACAAATAAAAAAAATTTGAATTTGATTTTGAGTATTATTAGTAATAGTAGTAGTAGTAGTAGTATTATTAGTAATAGTAGTAGTAGTAGTAGTAGTAGTAAAAGTAATAGAAGTGAGAGTAATAGTAATAGTAATAATAATAGTAGCAGCAGTAGTAGTAGCAGTAGTACTATAGTAGTAATAGTAGTAATAATAGGAGTAGTATTAGTAATAGTAGTAGTAGTAGTAGTATTATTAGTAATAGTAGTAGTAGTACTATTATTAGTAATAGTAGTAGTAGTAGTAGTAGTAAAAGTAATAGAAGTGAGAGTAATAGTAATAGTAATAATAATAGTAGCAGCAGTAGTAGTAGCAGTAGTACTATAGTAGTATTAGTATTAGTAGTAATAGTAGTAATAGCAGTAGTATTAGCAATAGTAGTATTATTAGTAATAGTAGTAGTAATAGGATTAGTAGTTGATGGTAACAATAGTAGTAGCTGTAGTAATAGTAACAGTAGTGGCTGTAGTAATAGTAAAAGTAATAGTAGTAGTAGTAGAGAGTAGCAGTAGTAATAGTAATAATAGTAATTATTGGGGCCTGAGCAATAACGCAGCACACAGAGACACTTACATAAGAACTGTTTCTTCTTCTCCAGGGGAAACTCGTGGAACACGTCCCAAAACATCCGCACTGTGGGGTGAGAAGCCGAGAACTCGCCTTTGTAGCTGGCGTTCTGGAAAACAGCGTAAAGCACAGAGTGACTCCTGCTCACAGACAGCATGCGGAACATCACCGCATGTCCGTCTGATCTCTTTAGTTCTCTCTTTCTTCTTCTCTCTACACCTACAGTATCCATTTTCTCTTTTTTCCACCTTTCATTCCTCATCTCACCACTCGTCTCTCTCTCTCTCTCTCTTTCATTCATTCATACATTAATTTCTTTGCTTGTTTATCCTTTTTTCTTGCATTCTCTTTCATCTCTTCTTTTATTTACTTCCTTTGCCCCCCTCTCCATCTTTACCATTTTCTTTCTTTCCTTTCCCTCCTTCCTTCCCTTCATTTCTCCATCTGTCCTGCCATGTTTTTTTCTTACCTTGTCTCAATCTTGCTTCCGCTTTATCTCCATCTTTCTCATTTTTTCATTGTTGCTTTCTTTACTCTTTTCCCTTTCCTTCTTTCTTTACTTCTTTCTTTTCAATCCATCTTTATTTCTTCACTTTCTTTCCTTCTGCATTTCTTCCCCTGTATCTCCCTCTTTCTTTTTCTTTCCCTCTTTCTTGCTTCTCTTTCCTTATTTCCATCCTTTCTTTATTTCCTCCCTCGCTTATGTCTTCTTTTCATTTATTCCTGTCATTCATTATTTGTTCTTCAAATTTATCTTTTTTTTCCCCTTTCTTTCTTTCTCCATCTCAACAATTCTCTCCACTTCTTCCTGGCTTTATTCCTCTTTAACTGTTTCTGTCTTTCTCATATACATTTTTTTCTTCCCTTCATTCTTTCCATCTTTCTTTCTTTACTTCCTTCACTCCTGTTCATCTTCTTTCTTTCCTTAATTTCTTTTTTCCTTCTCTCCATCTTTCCTTCTCACTTTCTTTTCTCTTAGTGTTCTGTTCTTTCCTTCCCTGTCTTTCTTCCGTTCCTTTTTTTTCTTTCTTCCCTCATTTAATTTCTTCTACCAAACATCTTTTTAACCTTTCATTGTTTCATTTCTTTTCCTTCTTCCCTCTCTTGCTGACTCTTGCTTTAATAAAAGTCTGTATATTCTACTATATTTTATGGCACTGTTTATACAGACCTGTGTGTACTGAACTCACCGTACTGCGTTTCTCTGATTGCATTTCTTTTTCTCTCTCGCTGTGTGTGTGTGTGTGTGTGTGTGTGTGCGCGCTCCTACTCTCCCACCTTCTCCAGCTCCTCCCAGTTGTAGCTGCTGTTGCCGACCACCATGGCCATGAGCTCGGAGGGCTGGAACAGAGAGAGGATGCGACCTCCACACACCTTCAGGAAGCCGCTGGCAAACGCAGAGTACAGCTCACGTACCGACTCACTGAACACGTAGCGCAGATACGCCTGCACAAACTCCTCTCTGAAACACACACACACACGTTTTTTACGTTTTTAATGTCCTTTATAAATACAGTTAAACCCTTAAAACATTATTTGTTCAGGAAGCAAGCTTGTATATCAAAGCACTCGTGTATCAAAGTGAATTTTTCTGTACAATATAATGGACACTCCAGTGATTCGTTCCACTACCCAAGAATATTCATATAAAAAATATAAAGTAAAAATAAAACAAATTAACCTGCACTTTACCTTTGAAAGGAATTGTAGCTAGTGTGATTGCGATGAGAGAGGAGAGGAAAGGGGGGGGGGGGTATTGTGCACTCACGCACACACACACACACACACACACACACGTAAAAATCGTTTTCTTTTTATGTGACTTTAACAGTGAATCTCTCTAATGACACTTTCTTTATGTGACGCTGCGTTGTTGTTTAACAGATTCAGCTCCTGCACTGCAACAACCTTTTTCTTCACGGAGGCCATTGTTGCAGTACAATTACTAAATAACACGCACTACGCTTGGACATAAAATAAAAAAAATAAAAAATAATGCTTTATACTAATGCTATGCTTTCTACACACGTGGTTATAGTAACCGTGCACGGATGTTGACTATACGAGCGACGAACGTGTGACGAACGTGCACGGAGACTGAGCATGGGAGCATGGGAGACGATTACCCACAATCCCAAAGCGCGCGAGCAAAAGAGAGAGAATAACCATTGGCTCAGTTGTGATCAAGTGACGCTCGGCAGACAAAGCGCATGCGTACTAGAGCGCTCATATTTCGCTCATTTAACAAGTTCAAATCATTAAACATTTTTATAAACATCTCGTCTTGCAAAACGCTCACAGATCGAGATACTCACAGTCCAAGGTTTTACTGTATTGTGTGTACTGTATACACACATATTCAGTAATATCAAAGAAAGTACATTTAGCTACATGCGTGACAGCATTGATATACGTCCGTGTGTGTGTGTGTGTGTGTGTGTGTGCATACGTGTGTTTCCCATCCACTCCCCTGTAGTCTGGAGGATCTGGTGTCCGTCGTCGTGTAATGAATCCCTCTAAAGTGAATTAAGGCTGATAATCTAACTCCGAGCATCTCTCTCTCTCTCTCTGAGGTCAGATGGCCGTGTCACAGTAGTGTCTCAGTACGTGTGCGTGCGTGGGTGTAAAAAAAGATTTACTCCCAAACACACAGAGTTTTTGGCCACCTGCCTAATTTCTCTGGCAGATATCGGTCTTGTGGTGAGATGCAGACGCTGAGCTCAAACACACAAACACAGACATTCCTTCTGTACACTTTAAACAAAGCGGGAACATCTCGCCAAAGGGGTTTCACACACACACACACACACAAACACACAAACACACAAACACACACAAACACACAAACACACACACACACACACACACACACACACACACACACACACACACACACACGCACTTCCTCTGTTAGTGAACAGACCAGTAATAATAGCATCAATCAATCAATCTCTCTCTCTTTATTCTTACTTTCCTTCCTCATCTTTCATCATTTCCTCCCTTTTTTCTTCCGTTCCTTAACATTATACTTTATTTCCTTTTTCCATTCCTTCATTCCTCTTGTCTTTCTGCCACTCTTTCTTTCTTTGTTTAAAGATCACACTCATCATCATAACCATCTTTAATCTATCTATCTCTCATCATTCTTCCTTCTTTATTTCCTTTTCATTCCCTCCCTCTTTTTTTTATTTCCTTTGTCTTTCCTTTCCTTCCTTAACATTATTTTTTATTTCTTTTCTTTCCCTCTTGTCCCACTTATGTCTTTTTGTTTTTGTTCAAATGCATTCCTTTCTGTTTGCTAAGACAGCTTACTTCTTTCTCTTAAATTATTCTTTCTTTCCTTTTTTATTTATCTCCCTTCGTTTATTAATTTCCTTTGTCTTGTGTTTTCTTTTCATTTATTCCATTTTGTTGTATAAATTTATCTTTCTGTTTATTCAAAAAATCTCTCTCTCTTTTTCATTATTTCTGTTTGACTTTTTCCTTCGCTCATCTCTTTCATCCTTTCCTTCTCTAACATTATTTGCTCTTTCTTTCCATCCTTTTTTCCTACCTTTCAATTTTCCTTTCATTCATCCTTCCTTTTTTCTTTATTTCCTCTTGTTTGTTTTTTCATTAATTCCTGTCATGTGTTTTTGTTGTTCCAATGAATCTTTGTTCGTTTTTTCTTCTATTATTCAGCTCCGTTTCATTCTTGCCTCCCTTCATTCCTTCTTTCTTTCTCATAAATTATTTCCACTTTCTTTCCATCATTCTTTCCTACCTTTTTATTTCCTTTCCTCTCTCCCTCTCCTTTCATTTTTCTTTATTTCCTCTTTCTTTTGTTTCCTTCCTTCCTCTTTGTCTTCTCTTCATTCATTCTTTTTTTGTTGAATTACTTTCTTCTTTTTTTTTTGTTTTCTCGTTTTCTTGTCTAGATTTCATCCTTTTTTTCAGCTGCTTTTTTTTCCCTCAGATGTTCCACACTAACACTAACGTAACTACACACAAATAAAACCACCTCACCTCCTGACCTTCTTCAGTAAAGGCGTTTTTGAGTGAGAGGAATAAACCAGCTCGAGATGTGATGTAGAGAAACGTTCACCTTGAGGACGACGGTCCTGTGACCTCTACATCACCCGACTCTGTCCTTTCGTATTCTCCTATTAACCCCCCCAGCACCACACCACCGCCCCCCCCCCCCTCCCCCAATAATTCCTATGATAATGCACTAATATCTCATGTCTGTACAGACTGCATTCTACAGAGCGGTGCTGTGAGTTACGCAGTGTGTGTGTGTGTGTGTGTGTGTGTGTGTGTGTGTGTGTGTGTGTGTGTGTACATGCTGTGAATGGAAGTAATTTATGATACAGACCACTGTACTGGGAAAACACACACACACACACACACACACACACACACACACACACACACACACACTTTGGAAGCGGAGTGGCAGAACTCCATGTTCTGAAAAGCTGCAGAAAGGCTGCTATTAAAATGGCTGCTTTGTAACTCTGCCAGTGGATCCGTTTCATTCTGGCAGAATGTGGAGTAGTGTGTGTGTGCGTGTGTGTGCATGTATGTGTGTGAGTGTGTTGAAGTGTCCTCTGGGACGATGCTCTGTGGATTTAGGCCTGAAGCCTAATGGAATGTGTGTGTGTGTGTGTGTGTGTTTGTGTGTGTGTGTGCATGTGTGTGTGTGTGTGTGTGTAGTTTGTTCCTACAATCCCAGTCAAATTCTGACCCAAGTTGTGTACCTCCCCCGCTCCAACACCCCTCCCCCCCCCCCACTCACACCAACACACACAAAGTTTCAGACACATGACGAGCCTTGTCCTACAGGACAGTAGACACACACACACACACACACACACACACACACACACACACACAAGTCAGAACATTGTGATCTCTTTTAACCTCTTGAGTGCAGTAAAGGGAACTAAAATCTGTCGGGGGAACAGTAAGAGTTCGGTCGGAGTCACACACCTGTTGGACTTGTCCACGGTCCTGTCCTCTCCTCCGGGGACGAGCTCCTTCACCTCCGTCACCCCGTAATACTCTCGGCTGATCTGTGAAGACATGCAGGTCTCCTTCTTAATGTACACGCTCTGGATAAAGACCGTCTGATAAAATCGGAAGCAGACGAGCCAGGGTCGCCGTGACGATCTTTAAACAGACTACACAACTAACAACTTATTCATATTATTTATTTTATTAACATCTATACATCTAATAAAACTGTAAAGTGGGCATGTCTGTACATTGAAAATATTTGCGATAAAATTATTTGTTGCGACGTAAGATGAGTAACAGAACACACGAAGATGGTTTTTGGAGTTCTGTCCGTCTGTCTGTCTGCTTGTGCACGTGTCGCGTAAAAACTACTGAAGGAATTTTAATGTGGTTTTCACAAGTTTACTGTATTTGACCGAGCTTGGGGTAACAGTTCAACCTGAACCAGCACTCGGCTCACGGGAAGATAAGATATGCTACTTTGATATTTAAGTGGAAAATGCCCTTATATCATAAAAATAAAATTACAATGGATCCTCGGATTGCGAGTAACTCGGTTTACGAGTGATCCGCAAGACGAGCAAAGATTTTTAATTAATTTTGACTTGAAAAACGAGCATGTCTTGGTTTATGAGTGCCGAGTTTTTTGACACCGACACACAGACACACACACACACACCGACACATACACACCGACACATACACGCACACACTCGCATTTAGACTCCCCCCTCCCCGGCTTCACACAGACACACACACTCTGAAAAAAATCGCAACAGAGCAGAGTTTCTGTGTATAGCAAAGGTAAGGTGCTGGTTCATTTGTTTTGTTTTTACTTTACAGCAGTGATTTCGTTAGTCTGCACTCACGCGAGTGTCATTAGAGAGATTAATTTTTTCCCCCGTTAAAACAGTGTTTCCGTTGTGTGTGTGTTTGTCGTGAAACTTAAAAAGCGAAGTGGGGGACGACCTGTGTAAGACGAGGCGAGAGAAGGGACTAAGTTCACACACATACAAACGCATGCACAAACGCGCGCGCGCACACACACACACACACACACACACACACACACACACACACACACAGAAACACAGAAACACTTACCTGTTGGGATTTATTTTAACTTTTTATAAAGGTAAAGTGCAGGTTAATTTGTTTTATTTTTACTTTATATATTGTATTAATTATTTTTCTGTATTTATTTTTTGGGGCTGTGGAAAGAATTATTTGAGTTTTCATTATTTCTTATGGGAAGATTTGATTTGGAGTGTTTTGGAATACGAGCCCGCTTCCGGAACGAATTATAATAATCGTAATGCAAGATTCCACTGTACTTGATTAATTTAAAAAAATTGACCTTGAAAAAAATCATCTAAAAATTCAACAGATGGCGCTGACCATTTTTTAATACACGCTTACGAGTGTGAAATTAAAATTCCATGTGACTAAGTCAAGCGCCCATCTAGTACTGGATGGATGGGAACGGGAGAAACGGGGAGACGGTGTGTCTGAACGATACAGTTCACCGGCGGGACGGTCTTGTTCGCTTTTTACTAAAAAAACAAATCTTACAGCAAAGTTGAGACAGAAGGCGTCCTCGATGTCGTCCTCCTCATAGTCCAACAGCTGCTGGAGACTCCTGGAATAAAACAGATGAATATTGAACGTCACGGACGTGGGCTGTGGCTTTATGGCTCCTATAGTTCAGGTATATATTCAGGCTATGTTCACTTTACCAGCATGAAATGAGCGATTCTGTTATTTTTTCAGATCGGATTTGAGTCACTTTCATATTTCTTGAGTGAGAACGGTCAGGACAAAATGCGTGCGACTTTGCCCTGGCCATCAGTCAGAACGAGATCAGGTGACTCTTATGCGTCCCCGGGATTCCCCTCGCGATTTGGAGGCGCAGTCTCGCAAGAATATAATGCGGAACCAAAACGCCAAACCTGTGTTAGGTTCTTTTGTGTGGTTTACATTGTATATGTTTATTTTTATGTTTATTTAAATGTAATCACTACGCAAAAAACTGCAAAAACTTGCGAAAACTTTAGAATCACGATAAATCGTACTTACGGCCACCGCGCGAAACTGCGCCGCCTCTGCGTAGGTGAGATAGCGGTGCAAGAGTCACTTTGTCGGACTTACGAACAAATCTGACTTACGCACATGCTCCCGGATCGAACCTCGCTCGTAAGCTCGTAAGGACCGACGTGTCCACAGATAAAAGTCACCTGTAAGTGTAACGCGAGCCGTCATGACATCTGACCAAAAACAATCAGAACTGAACTTTTTTCTTTATGCATATAAACACACAGATCTTCCGTATGCAAATATACTGAGTTAATACAGTGAAATGTTTCTTCATGAGCCGCCTACAACAACTCATTTGTTTATTTACTTTTTTTAAATCTCTGGAGCCATCTTCATTAACCTGAATTCTATTAACCGCACCAGCTGAGGCCTCCACACCCACGGCACCTAGACGCTACGCAGCACGTCTCTAATCGCTGCTTTACCATTACACGTCTTCTCCCAGGATGAAACACGCTCCTTTTTTTTGAGCTTTGATAAGCAAAGAACGATGCACATAAAAGCTTTTTATAATATGAAGCGACAGCTGGGACCCTAGAGAGAGAGAGAGAGAGAGAGAGAGAGAGAGAGAGAGAGACACTTGAGCTGTCAATCAACCAGCAGCACGAGAGTTCTTCTCGTATCTAGAACCTTCTCAACCTTTACTACGTGAAGGATAGATGTCGGAAAAACAACAAATACTGACATGGCAATAAAAAGCTATCTTGGTGACATCTTATCTTAAATCGCTCACCGGGTTTACAAAGACCTGACTGTAAATAGCACACAATAAAGCCACTACCTCCCACACGAAGCAATAAACACGCAACAACCAAATAAATATTCATTAGCAGATTGCTTTACACTTTTGTAAACAGACGGCTCCCTGTGCGCTTCCTGATTCGGACTCGGCGGCGGCGACGAAGAGATCGTTAGCCGCATTTTTTCTGCTGACATTCAGAAATAATTAGCGGCTAATGGCCCGTGTCCTCCATTTGATCCAGAGTTTCTGCTGTGCTCCAATTAAACCCCCTCATAACAACTGCTGGTTACGGCATGGAAAGTGTGCGAGCTGGAAAAAAAGCGAATGTGTTACCAAATGCACTCATTTGTCGTCACCCAGGAAAAGCATCAGTGTGAGCAAAATGTCTTCACTGCAAGTTACTTACAACCTGCAGGGTTTATTTATGGGCTCGAGCATTATGTAGAGTGTTCGGTTTGGTTGCCGTGTCGTGAAGAAAATATCAAAATGACTCGATTCTAACCAACGGGACGTTTTCGTGTGTTTTGGGCTGCGTACCTGCCCTCGGTAGGGGACAGCTCCTTCAGGTCGTCGAGTGCAGGAGGAACATCTAGAAGCTTCTTGTAGAGCACCAGAGGGAAGTGCAGGTCCACCACGGTGGAGTTGTAGATCGCCAGGCCGCAGATGATCCCGATCAAGTGGAACCAGTTGTGTTCGACGAAACACTGCGGCACAAACAAACGTTGTTAAAGTTAAAGCCGTTCTGCCTTTCTGACCAGGTAATGCGAGGTTAATTACCGACTACGGAGCACTTTATTTGTTCTTCTTCAGTAAACACGGGGCAGGGCCACGCTGGGAATGTGCGCACACAATCTCTTACTCATTCGCACACACTTCTTAAAGAGAAAATCCCAAAGAACCTCAGAACTATTGCAAAGAATCAGGAAGTGATGTCAGGAGATCAGGATCAAACCAGGGACACAAAACATACCTGCTAACATACCAAATAATGCATTGATAAATTTTAAAGCTGAGAAATATACTGCATGTCCTGCGGTACCTCGGCATACGAGTTTAATCCGTTCTGGAGGCGAGTTCTTAAGGTGGAATTCCGTATAGTGAAACGCATCGTCCCATAGGAAATAATGTAAATGCAGATAATCCGTTCCAGCCGCCCAAAATATTACCAATATTACCAATTTCCAACACTATAATCATATTTTTGCGTATAAAATGATCAAAACATTTAAAAACTCATATAAATGAAGTAAAATATGAAATAAATAGACATTAAACCTCACTTAACCTTAACTTATGATTCCTCTCGGCACCGGCTGCTTTAAAAACCAAACTGAAAGCGACTCCCTTTCCTTGCTACCGTCCTTGATAACATTCTTGGGTCCTGCGATGCTGTGTCTTCATTAAATCTTACACACAATGCAAAATGCAAAAAAATAAATAAAAATAAAATAAATAAATAAATAAATAAATAAATAAATAAAATACTGAGTATACTTTATTTATTTATTTATTATAGAGATGGAGGGGGTAATGTCCATTACATATCGCAATTCTTTCGTGTGTTGCCATACTGACTTCAAAAATCGATTTCTTTTAAATACATTTTTAATCCAAATACGTGTGCATTTGAGGTGGCAAAGTGTTGCAGTTCCTCTATAATCCTGCAGTGGGTGGGGTCAGGGGTAGCTCAGTGGTTAAGGCATTGGACTACGATTCGGAATGTCTCAGGTTCAAATCCCACAACCACCAAGTTGCCCTTAAGCAAGGCCCTTAACCCTCAACTGAAAGTCACTCTGGACAAGAGCATCTGCCGAATGCCTGCATGTAAACGTGTAGCTCTGAACTGTTCACACATGGGCAGGCAGCACGGCGTCCTGAGCGGTCGGAGCAAATTATTTGGCAAGTCTGTTTATTTGGCCGATTCCTGCAATGGAGCAACAACGGAGTTAAAATTATAACTTAGAAACTTAGAAGAAAAAAAAAAATCCTTGAACTTTTGCTGTTGTGCGCGAGACGATCCAAACACCCGTCCTCAGTCCCAGTCGCATACGCAACAGAGTACAATAGTACAAGAGTGCAAAATAGTGGCTTGTTGTTTATTTTAGGTAACTCGATGACAGCTTGGAAAGAACACTCGTATCCCTTACAGCCCGTTACTGATGCGTACATCTGCGCAGCCAGCAGTGAGTGTAGGGTTTCCATTTGTTTTTACAAATCCTGCATGGTAAATAAACTTCCGGGGAAAAAAACTAAACAGAAAACACACTAGATTGCTGGACGTCGTCCGTGACGCGAGATACGACTAATGATGTTTTGTGTATCAACACTTTTTTTTTCCCCACCTTGGCGAAACAGCCTGTAACAGCATGAGGCAGCCTCAAGCGACACAAAATGAAATCAGTAGAATATTTCACTCGTATTAAATAAATTAAAAAAAAAAAGAATGGTTTTGTATTTAACTCAGTATTTATTCCTGCCTCTAAAACAAAAACCCCACGCTGTTACACTGATTTCATATTGACGGGATTGAACGAGATTCTGTATATTAGGCGTAATGGTTCGACTAACTGCCACTAGAGGAATTATTTGACACGTAAAGTGGATAAAATTTTTTTTAAAAGGATCATAAAAATATACATTTATTTTCGTATTTAAGAAAAATAACTTGAATGATTAATTTCCTAGGGTGCTTGTAGCACTTGTGACATCTTAAAGTTAAGTATCTTAACCCTATTTTATTTATATCTTAATAGTTTTACCCTCCAACTACACCTCTCTTAAATAAACCACTGATTTCAAACTCATTAGAAACTCAGAGAACAAGCTATTAAACACAAAGCAAAAAAAAACAAAAAAAAAAAAAACAAAAAACACACAAAGTCGAGCGTTTCCTTATTTGATTTCCGGTCTGTACTGTTTTGTACCGGCGCCAATCGTGATTAAACTATTATAACCGTATCCTCAACTCAAGACGCTCGAACTCGGGCAATCAGAGAATGAATCACGGGCAATTTGATATCCAGCGTACATCAAGTTCAATCACGATGATAAAGCAAACATTCTCAAGATAAATCTCCTAGACTTGATATGGTCGAGTCACATGGTATCACCCGCCCGCGCAGGTCAGCGCTTTGTTGTGATCGTGCTTGTAGAGATAACGTGAGTGTTTTTGCCACAAGTGAAGGTGGACTTTGTGTTCGACTCACTTTATCGGAGAACCAGAGCAGGTTGGATTCTGGGTAATGGGTGAACATGCCGTACACCGGATCCATCAGCTCTTTCAGGAGCAGCAAGAAGAACTCTTTCGTGACTCCTCCTGCGTCCACTGCTTCCTCTCCGTCGAAAATCACCTGCGGGAACGAGTCGTTATCGTCATACACGACACTGGGGATCGTGGCAGCTTCTCTGAATATAATATAGAAATTACATAAAACGTCATGCTTGTTCAGCGGAGACATTATCATGACAAGGTAAAGACTATAAACACTGAAGAAGTCACCGCTACGAATGGTTAAAAACATATTAGCATGATCAAGCAATGAAAACAATAAAATTAGTAGGAGTGGGTTAAAAAGGTCCAACGCATTATTAAAACGCACAGAGTAATGAGAATTCACAGGACTGGGACTAAACAGCTGTGTGTCTATAAGAAAACCATGTGTTCTTGAGACGCATCCGAAAAAAAAGGCTTCAGTTTGACAGCTAGTGAGAATAAAGACTGGACTTTGGAGTGATGGAAAAAGGTCATGTGACCTGATGAGTCCAGACTGATCCTATTCCAGAGCGATGGGCGTGTCAGGGTAAGAAGGGAAGCGCTGTAATGAAGCGATGCTCCCATCATGCATCGTGTCCACTGTACAAGCCTCTGGAGACAGTGTTATGATCTGGGGTCGCTTCAGTCGCTCAGGTCGAGACTCAGCGACGTTATGTGGAGATAAAATGAAGTCACATGACCACCTGAATGCACAGGTCGTCCCCGACTTAAGAACGAGTTCCATCCTGGGAGTATGTTCGTAACTTGGATTCGTTCACAAGTTTGACATACTTTTAAAACAACTATGCATCGTAAAGCATAAAAAAATAAAAATAAATAAAAAACACAGAGGTTTGGTGTTATGGTTCAGCATTATACTCTCACGAGTAAATCTAATGAGCCTTCAGCTGCCCTCGATTAAAGAGAACCCGGGACGACGCCGGGGGGGAGGACACGCTACAGGGTGTTTACTGCGCGCTTGAACGAACGCCATTTTTGTCTCAGATCTGTTTTCCACTGTATTGGACTGTAAACTCTGTTTTGTTGAGGATTGTTGTTTGTTCAGGACAGCTTTACAGGACAGACATTTTCCATCATCGTGCTCCTGGTCCGATTCATTGAAACCGGTCAGGCCAACGCATTTCTCCCGCGCACACACACACACACACACACACACACACACACACACACACATTACACTGTGTCCTTTTTTTGTACAATACACGTGAGCTACTTCCGCGATTTGTTCATATATACAACCTTTCATTGATCCGCGGTTCGTTCATATCTGTGGGAATTTGCAACTCGAGTGTTCACAAGGCGGGGACTACGTGTACTGAATGACCAGGTCATCACATCTATGGAGTTTTTCTTTCCTCCCCGATGTCATGGACATGTTCCAGGACTCCAGGAGTGTGAGAGAGTGTTTCTGGGAGCGCGAGGAATCATTTTCATACATGAAGTGGACACAACGGGGTGTGTGTGTGTGTGTGTGTGTGTGTGTGTGCGCGTGTGATCGAAGCTAAATGTGGTCAAATTAACTATCATGATGTGCAAAATTTGTTTTTTTTTTTTCATTTTATTTTTAATTAAGATTAGCTTGTTGTTTTATAGGCTTGTTAAGCGAACTTCAACGCAAGCACAACACACTCCTGACCAGGCACTAAAGCATTCACCTGCCCAATAGGGAAAGTAATAAATGAATGATTTGTTCATCCCTGCTACGGATCTCTGACTCCGGGACCTAATTCCAGAAAATAATAATAAATTCAAAATAAAACAAAAACAGATTTTTACAAAAACGGCAAAATTCAAAACATCATCCCGTCTATTAATTTATTTCGTTATTCATAACCCATAACCGGAACATGTCTCTTTAAGTAAATTATTTAAAGGATTAGATCTTATTCAAGACGGCATTTAAAACCTGAGTAGCTCATAATAAGAAGGTGACCTCTGACCTTTAGGGGCTTTTTCAAGTCCACGTCATTATAGACGGTGAGCTCACGCAGCGCGTCGCTGACCAGGTGATCTCTCCGCACGTGCAGGACGAGAAACGGGTTCTGTGCCAGCAGGGGTTCCAGGGTTAACAGCATGAAGACGTTGTGCAAGTTGGCTCCGCTAACCGCCATCTTAAAGATTACACAGCAATAAAAGATATCAGGATGAATCACCTGTCAGTCATCAATCAGTTATTTAAAAAAAATTATATATACAACTTGCTATATGTTTACAATCAAAGAAAAAAAATGTAAAAAAAAAGAAACAGAAAAACAGGAGCGTCCTGCGCTCGGTCACCTGCATCTGCAGCTCGGCATCCGTCTGCAACATGGTTGTCTTAGCTTGAGCGTTCAATATGAACGGATAGGCGCAAAGCGTAACTGAATTCTGAAAGGGAATAAAGCACTACAATAATTATTTTCTTTTTATAAAAAGGTTGCAGGGACATTTTACACACAAGCTGTGCGTGAACGTACCTGTACTGGAGGAGATCGCATTTTCTGTGAAATAAATAAAGAAAAACAGAAATGAATCTTATGGAACATTGAATTATTTTATTAATCATGTTAACGTATTGTGTGGTTTTTTTTTTGTTTTTTTTTTTTTTCAAAGGATATGGTATCGCTTGCGCGGCGTTCCATCATGTTTCATGATTCACGAGCGAGAACAGATCGGACGGTTTAATGAGACTCTGTGGGAGAGGGTTGGCAAAAGGAGGACACATTTTACTAGGGGACTAGGGAATGAAAAAAAAAAAAAAGAAGAAAAGAGTAACCTAACCTTCACTTGTGCTAATAAATAGTGTGGTGCAACATTAATCTGAGTAGCCTGGCAGCAGAAGGAGCTGCAGAGATAACAGCAAGTGGAGGACGAATGAGAGGGAGGAGGAAAAAAAAAAAACACAAGGCAGGGAGACTCACAATCTCAGCTTTGCTTAGGAACCATTTGAGGTAGTCTTCCTGGATGTCCACCAGGCTGGTGATGTCGGGGATGTAGAAGCAGTTGTACTCCACATGGTGGGCTTTCTGGTTCACCTACGCAACATTGAGCATTTAGAAACTCACTCACCATCTTACTTTCTTTCCCCCTGCCTGAGATTATCTACAGTAGAAAGGTGAGCTCGAAGGTGAATACGTCTACTGCAAATAAGGTAGACTTTACTCATGATTACAAGTCACAAACAATGTTTAGGTGCAGGTTTTTTTTTTTTTTTTTTTTTAGCAGTATTCATTTATTCTTGCTCATAAAATTTCAAACCGCTACTTCGTCGCTGCTTGACTGGTCGTATTAATCTCTCCAGCCGGTTCTTGTTCTGGAGGGGAAAAACCTAGAACGGGTTGTGATTAGGCACCGGCTCTGGAAACAGTTCCAGCCACATGACGCGCTTCGTGTCTAAAAATAACACGAGTATAAAAAATTCCCTGCAGGAAACGGCACCTGGGCTTTGTGTCTAAAAATGACCCAAGTATGAAAATCCCCCTGCAGGAAACGGCACCTGGGCTTCGCTTCCCAAAAGCTGAGCGAGACGGATTTTAAACTAACGAGGCACCTACAGTATTATATCTGACACACTCTCGTTCTACTGGACAGCCCATATCTCTGACGTCTGTATGTAAAGACGATGGATTTGGGATGTTAATGATACGGCATTTTGTAGAAATGTTCTTAAATTTTCTCACTTTGCAAATTTTAGCACGAGGACGAGCGTTAGACAAGGAGTTTACCTTGTGTAGTTTCTCTAGCAGTTTCAGCGTAGCGCTAATGTAGCTCTCGAGAAACACCGGAATGAGAAGGGCCTTGCCTCCGGTCAGCAGGAACACCACGATGCTCTTGTACATCTCCACCAACCTGGAGAAGACCTCACCGTCCAGCAGTGACCACCAGTTATCTACAGATTAAAAGGAAAAAATAAATAAAAATAAATAGTTTAACTACCCGACCTGACTTACTGCACAGTACAGCAACACTAAGATCCCTAAGAAGGCGAGGGGAGGTAACTTCATGCTTTATTATTTGTTTATCATGATATTTTTCAAAGGGTTTAACACACAATATATATATATAATTTTTTTCCTTTTTTTTTTTTTTAAACACTCCAGGGTGGGCTGATGACTTTAGTCTTACGCAGACAGCCATCTCAGAGACATCAAATGTTTCCTGTTGCCATATTTAGGCGTCGCTGCTCTAGAGAATTTTTTAACAACTTCCTGTAATCGCACGTAATGGACGGTTTTGCAAGAACTATTTAATTGTTTTGGGGCACACGGCCTCATCTCCAGTCTGTCTACACTGGGAAAGAGGAAGAATTTCAACGCTACGTATAGGAATCACTCTTCAGAATTACAATTTCACAATTTATAATAAGATACTGTGTGGAAGATTCTCTCACAGACTGTACAGTACGTCACGTAGACGTCTGAATAAACCTGTTGAGGATGAAGACTCATTTTAGAAAATACACAAATAAATAAATAAATAAAAAATAAAGTTCATGTATTTTTCATCCTTGACAATTATTTATATGCACCAGAGAAACACACTGCAGTTTTCTTGCCTGATTCATATTTCCTATATTCCAGATCTGACGGTTCCCTTTTCCATTCTACGCGTCAAATTTTTTATTTCAACACCTGACAACCAGGGACGGTGAAAAGGCCATCATGTGCTTTCTCCGGAAAAAAAAAAAAAACATAATGGCAACAAACCGCATAACTTAACACGCAGAGTCAAAGGGCATGACTTTGAAAACGCCCTTGACTGGCCAGCACTGTATGGTATGTTTGATGTTTGTAAGATCGTCGGCCCTGAGGACGTAGCCGCTCCGCTCTCATCAATCCATGGACGTTGAGTCAGAAAGGCGTCTATCCTGTCACTCGGAGATCATGATTAAGAATCCAGGCTGTTACGTCACTCGGGAGACCGTGGATCGACACCTCCGGGACTGATCGGGCAGACGCAGGTCAAGACCTGTCTGATTCCAGTCACTGGATAATCGATCTCTGTAATTGTTTTTAGTACATACAATTAATACAGTGGAACCTCGGATTGCGAGTAACGTGGTTTACGAGTGTTCCGCAAACCGAGCAAAGATTTTTAATCATTTTTTTATTCGGAAACCGAGCAAGTATTAGTTTACGAGCGCCGAGTATCATGCTTCACACATGCGACTCCTATTTTGACACCGAGCGTCACTCTCTCACCTCGTCAGTCTCTCAACTCGGTTAAAATGGTGTTTCCGCTGTGTTTATGCGCTTGTTGTGAATCTTAAAAAGCGAGGTGGGGAGAGGGAGGAGGAATGTTACTGTGTAAAACGAGGCGAGGGAAGGGGCTAATTCCACACACACACACAGCGCCTGCGCGCACCAACGGAAACACTTATCGGTCAGGATTTATTTGTAATTTTTTTTTAAAGGTAAAGTGCAGATTAATTTGTTTTATTTTCATTTTATAGCTTGTATTAATTATTTTTATGTATTAATTTTTTGGGGCTGTGGAACGAATAATTTGAGTTTTCATTATTTCTTATGGGAAATGATGATTTGGTTTACGAGTGTTTTGGAATACGAGCCCACTTCCAGAACAAATTATGCTCGTAATCCAAGGTTCCACTGTATTAATATTAAAGAAATTATACCAGCATTGTTTAGATTCATACACTCTTGTGTATGTAAATGCGATCTTGTAAATGCGATCTTGTACTGAGTCGGACCGCTGCGTCAAGTCTTCTCCGGCTCATCCTAAAGATTCTCAGTGGTGTTCGGGTTAAGCTTCTGAACCCTGTCATGGTCGACCCACGTTTGAAAATCATGTCTCGTGCTCACCGAACATCTCTTTCACAATTTGAGCCTGATGAATTCTGGCATCATCACCTTGTTACATCAACGTGCCATCAGGGAAGAAGAAACCCTCCATAGATGTGATGTGCTGGTGATTCAGTACATTCAGGTAGTCATGTGTCATTTTATCTCCACATAACGTTGCTGAGTCTCGACCTGAGCGACTGAAGCGACCCCAGATCATAACACTGAAAACAGATCTGAGACAAAAATGGCGTTCGTTCAAGCGCGCAGTAAACACCCTGTAGCGTGTCCTCCCCCCCGGCGTCGTCCCGGGTTCTCTTTAATCGAGGGCAGCTGAAGGCTCATTAGATTTACTCGTGAGAGTATAATGCTGAACCATAACACCAAACCTCTGTGTTTTTTATTTATTTTTATTTTTTTATGCTTTACGATGCATAGTTGTTTTAAAAGTATGTCAAACTTGTGAACGAATCCAAGTTACGAAAACATACTCCCAGGATGGAACTCGTTCTTAAGTCGGGGACGACCTGTGCATTCAGGTGGTCATGTGACTTCATTTTATCTCCACATAACGTTGCTGAGTCTCGACCTGAGCGACTGAAGCGACCCCAGATCATAACACTGTCTCCAGAGGCTTGTACAGTGGACACGATGCATGATGGGAGCATCGCTTCATGCGCTTCCCTTCTTACCCTGACACGCCCATCACGCTGGAATAGGACCTGTTTAGTCCCAGTCCGCTGAGTCCGTTGAGTCTGTCTCTTTGCATTGTGTGTGTGGAAATTCATCTTACTTCCACTATTAAACATAGCTGTGAAATCTTTCTCATACTCTTGGTTTCTTTATGATTTGATTTCTTTATGAAGTGTTTCGGTGATCTTCCATCACGCTCATTCAGGATGTTCTTCAGAAGACATTTCTTCCTCGAACATGATGGTTCTCCACTATCCAGAGTTTTAGGCTTTTTAACTCAAATTTGGTAGCAGTAGTACTGTAGTAGTTTAGGACTATAACTATTTGACCCTTTAGAAACTGAGTAAGATCTTTGCCACGACCACAGGATGTGTCTTCTGTCATGGTTGTTTAAGAAAAGAGAAGCTCCTCACAGCATCATGCTCTGGGTTAAATAACATTCCGCCAGTTGAACCGAAATAACTCACTGCAGTAATTATCTAACTGAAGGTTCTTAAGTATTTGTTGAGTTAAATCCAGATGGTTTTTGGCCGGGCAGCGGTTTTACTGCGATTTCACATTTACAAGGTGATGTAACTCCATTTTGTAGTACAGTACAGACCAAAAGTTTGGACACCCCTTCTCATTCAGCGAGCTTGCTTTCTTGTGTTCTTTAGCCCAAACGCGTCTCTTCTGCTTGTTGCCTGTCCTTAGCAGTGGTTTCCTAGCAGATCTTCTAGCATGAAGGCCTGATTCACACAGTCTCCTCTTAACAGTTGTTCTAGAGACGTGTCTGCTGCTAGAACTCTGTGTGGCATTGACCTGCTCTCTGATCTGAGCTGCTGTTAACCTGCGATTTCTGAGGCTGGTGACTCGGATGAACTTCTCCTCCGCAGCAGAGGCGACTCTCGGTCTTCCTTTCCTGGGCCGGTCCGCATGTCAGCCGGTTTCTTTGTAGCGCTTGATGGTTTTTGTGCCTGCACTTGGGGACACTTTCAAAGTTTTCCCAATTTTTCAGACTGACTGACCTTCATTTCTTAAAGTAATGATGGCCGCTCGTTTTTCTTCAATTAGCTGCTTTTTTCTTGCCATAATACAAATTCAAACTCTTTGAATGAGGAGGTGTGTCCAAACTTTTGGTCTGTACTGTGTGTAACCAGTGTCGATTCACATCCCCGTGAAACCATGCATCCTTCTTAATCTTAACTATTCATTCCACTGAATACACTGTGGTTTTGCTCTCATTGTACTACTTCCATCATAAAGACCTGAACCAAACCTTAAAAAAAAAATCCATAGCTCACTGAATACGATATGAACACGTCTCGGGTTGCTCTGACGCTTCCTTTGAGTCTGTACAGACAACATACACCTGGTTCGTATCTCGTACATGGACGAAGGTCACGCAGCACTTTGATCGGCCATCGAGTCGTGAAATACATCATGCTGAGATATCCGGCGTCATTCGTTCATCGAGTGCGCCTTATTTGTTTCAGTGTGGCGCCGGTGACGCGCGTGGTTTCGTACCGAGCACTTTGCTGGGGTTGGCGTCCAGCCGGAGGATGGCCATGGCGAGCGGGATTGTCAGCGAGATGAAGTTTTTGGAGTCGTGCAGAGCCGGACACTCGGACAGGATCAGGTAAATGCGCATGGCCTCTACGTCAGGAGGAGAGCAGGGGAGCTGAGGGATCAGCAGACTCTCGAAGCTCTTCATGGTCTGAAAAACAAACACACTGCGGTAAAACGTCCACTCAGTGGCATAATTAAAACATGACCAAATATACGAGGTGCGTAAGCAGGCATTGAAAATTGGTAATAAAGTCCGTGTTTCTAATACAAATTTACGGAAACAAATTGTACTTTATTATACGGGAAATTAAAAGTAAATCCTTAAATTTCAGCGTAGACACTGGCTACTTCTTCTTGGATCTTGGATCAAGTGGTCGGCCATCTTTGTTCACGTCAGGTGTGCTGCCTGTCGTGGCCGACGCCTGTACCATCACCTTGAGAAATATGAAGTCCTATTTACTGTCGTCTATTCAGAGACTGTTTTCATCATGACTCCATTAAATATTATCATAAATTATAACAGAAATGACATTCATGAAACTGGGGACAGTGGAACCTCGGACTGCGAGTAACTTGGTTTATGAGTGTTCTGCAAAACGAGCAAAGATTTGTAATAAATTATGACTTGAAAAACGAGCATGTCTTGGTTTACGAGTGCCGAGTTTTTTGACACCGACACACACCGACACACACCGACACACACCGACACACACCGACACACACCGACACACACCGACACACACCGACACACACCGACACACACCGACACACACTGACACACATACACTCTCGCCTTTACACCCCCCCTCCCCAGCTTCACACGGGCACACACACTCTGCTCTACACAGAAACTCTGCTCTGTTGCGATTCTTTTCAAAAGGTAAGGTGCTGGTTCATTTGTTTTTTTGCTTTTTTTTTTTACTTTACAGCAGTGATTCCGGTAATCTGCGCTCACGCGAGTGTCATCAGAGAGATTTCTTTTTTTCACGTTAAAACAGTGTTTCTGTTGTATGTGTGTTTGTTGTGAAACTTAAAAAGCGAGGTGGGGGGGGAGGGAGGAGGAGTTTTACTGTGTAAGACAAAGCGAGGGAAGGGGCCAATTCCACACACACACACACACACACACACACACACACACACACACGGCGCCTGTGCGCACAAAAGGAAACACTTATCTGATTTATTTGGACTTTTTTTAAAGGTAAAATGCAGGTTAATTTGTTTTATTTTTACTTTTTATATTGTATTAATCATTTTTCTGTATTTATTTTTTGGGCAGTGGAACAAATTATTTGAGTTTTCATTATTTCTTATGGGAAGATTTGATTTGGTTTACGAGCCCGCTTCCGGGACAAATTATGCTCGTAATCCAGGGCTCCACTGTATATGTAAGAAATAAAAACCATAGGGTGCTGTTTTAGGGGGGTAAAAATAAATTTTAAAAATCAGTTTAATGTGAAATTAAATGAATCCACAGTTTGATTATGTTCCCCAGAACAGCACACCCTAAAGTGTTTTATTCCTCTTATATCACTGGAATTATCCAACAATTATGATGTTTTTAATTTATAAATGGACTTGCAGTACAACTTTGATTTGATCAGTTTACAGTTAATGTTGGAGAACATCTACTTGACATGTTCCTGTTATCGGTAGCTGCCTTTCTTCTCTCTCTTCAAGTTGGACGTCGGAGACGCCTTTAATCTTCCTGCATGAAAACTTTACAGTATCAACAATGATGATATTTTCCTTATTAAACTCCGACTTTTTATAATGAGTCTTAGATTACGCCAAGTGTCTTGCTGTTACTAGAAAACAAACAAACAAAAAACATATCCGTATTAAAAACGAGTGCTGTAATGAAAACTAATGATTTGAAGCACAAATTACCGTCTGAGCTGCTGTTCAATCAACGAGCAATCAGATCTGAACATCCAGCTGATCTAATAGTAAAATAATGACACGAGAAATCATCTCACGTGACTTAAACCCTACAACAAATTACGCAGGATAATTGTCACACTTATTAGATCGCTTAAATATTTTGCTGCAATCTACAGTATATATTTTGTCTCACATACTGTGCATATCATGTGCACTAACTTTGAAAAGCTGTGAAAACTTTCCAGCATAACGATAACTTCTTATTCATTTTTTTGTACTTAAATCATGTTCATAGCTCGCCTTCGTATCGCTTAGAGATTTTATATAAAGATAAATGAATAACGACTGCTCTTCCAATAAAACGCAATTCATTTCATACATAAAATGTGATTTATCAGGTCTACAAATAAAACCCTGCTCGTTACTGTGCAAGTACACTCTCTGTGTTTTCATCAAAGGGAACAGTAAGTTAAGTTTGTCCGACAGATTCGAACTCCCATGTGCTATTAAAAGGCTGCTCTTTCTTATGATGACTCATCTGTTGAAATAAAAAAAATATTTAAAAAAAATCTCCTTGGGCCTGGAGCAAGCTCTTCCAAAAACCTGTCTCCAGCTGGGAAATTAGTGAAACATGAGCAGCGTTCCCAGGCTTGTCCTTGGAGTCAAATATATGACAATCATAAAAATAAAATAAATAAACTCAAGCTGTATCATGTTCGTGAGCTGTTCACATTCTGTACAGCAGCCGTGTTTTTTCTAGATATTAACGTCATGCATGGTGATGAATGTGCTCGTGTTCTGTACCTGCTCCAGCAGCCGCGAGTACGCCGGCTTCATCAGGATCTCGAACAGCAGCCTGACGGAGTTCAGGTCGATTCCTGGGACTTTGGGGTTGGTTTTAAAATGAACATCATCGCTGGAAAAGACGGAAAAACAAACAGTCTTATACACTACCGCTCTAACTCCATGATCGTTATCTGATGTTTATTTCTCTCTACACTGTAAAACAATACTGAAGGCGTTTAGCCAAAACACACAATAATCTCCAGGTGATATTGAGATGTAGATCTGCTCCTTCTGCTCTGTAAAGCTTCATAACGGCTCTAATCCGAGGTGCTGGTTGAGGTTAATTGGTGATTTCTGAGGCTGGTGACTCTAAATGAACTTCTCCTCTGCAGCAGAGCTCAGTTTTGGTCTCGCTTTCCTGGGAAGGTCTTCATGAGCGACAGTTTCATCATGGAGCTCGACACACTCGACACAATACTGTTCTTGCATGAACTGTTCCAGAACAGTTAACCTTCATGTGTTAATATAACAACTGGCTGTGATTGTTGTTGTTGTTACATAATTACCTAATTCCATAAGTGTTTTCAAAAATCTATCAATTTCTGAGCGATATCGTGTGTGTATTATGATTCGCTTAAGAGTCTGTAAGGAAAGCAACAACAGATCTACTACATTAACTAAATCTTACAGGCCTGACACTCCAGGCTGATGTTAGAGAAGTACTGGAGAACTGACGGCAGACATGCTCAGAAGATACCGTAGCTGTCCATAGCAGGGAAAAGCAGGAATCTGTATTCATCCCGAAGGGCGAGATCGTGCAGTTCCTCGAATGACTGCAGGCTCCAAAAGTGACTCAATCCCCATAGAGCCTCATGTTACAATGTCCAAATTTACAACGGAAATAAACATGTTTACAAAAACAGTTTTAGTCTCCGTTGCCGGATTTCCCCATTCACGACAACTGTACAGGGGTTGAATATTTATGTCACTCATCAGTCACTCAAAATACATTAAGCCATGTAATACTGCATAATTTGGAGAGAGGTCAATTTGATCGATAGTTGCATTGCAGGTGTCAAACTGCTAGCTGTCTTCTGTGCATCACTTTAGCTAAACAGCTAACTGAAATCAATGCACTTTAACCTGCACGAAGAACTTGTGGAGTCACGGAGTTCAATCAAAGGCATGCGTTTTAGCTAATCTAACACTAAGCTAGCTACCTAGTGATATCTCAGGTGGGTAGGCATGTGCCAACTAACTGCCAGGTTCTCTTTGTTCCGCCCATTTATAGATTAACCAGGAAAAACCGACAAATATAAAAAAATCAGTTAAGCCTGTGGTGTACTCGGTTACTGATTGGAAGGATTGAGGCCCAGCACCACCAAACTGAGCCCTTGAGCAAGGCCTTAACCCTATCTGCTCCAGGGGGCGCTGTATCCTGCGTGACCCTGCTCTCTGACCCCAGATCTCTTTTTCTTTGGGATTAATTAAGTATTTAATAAATAATAATAATAATAATAATTATTATTATTATTATTATTATTATATTTACATAATAATAATATAGTTTAATAATAATAGTATATATGTTGAAACCTACAGATATTCATTCCTGTAGTGGTGCACTATTTTAATGTCTTGTTTAATGCAACCAGAAAATCAGGCATGTAATGTAAATCAGGCATTTTCCATTCTGAAATTGAATTGTTTTTAAATTTCTATTTTTCCCTGAATTTCTGATGACTATGTTTTTGAAATTCTGATTGTTTCGGATTCCCAATCATTTTGAAATTCTTGTTCCAAATTCCTGGCAGTCCTAAATTTCTAATAATTCTGAATGTTCAATATTTCTGGATTATTCTACTTTTGTGTTACGTTTATTCTGTTTATTTTTAATTGCTTAATTTCCAGTTCTGAATTTATAATTAGTCAGAATTTCCATTCAGTCTCAGTGTAATTTCTTGATCAATCTGAATTTCAGATAATATTGCATTTTTTATCATTTTAAATTTGACACTGACTTTGATAAATATGAATATCTGATTATTCAGAATTTCCAGTACTACATTTCTGTTCATTTTTTTTTTTTTTTAAACAACAATCATCCTGACTTGCTGACCGTTCGGACTCGAAAATTTCAGAATTTATAATTCTTCTGACTTTCTTTCCAGTTATTCCTTTGTCCCCTCCAGGTCATCTTTTCTTAATTTAGACATTCTGCTCAGCCATGATGCTGAAAGCTCTCCACACCAAACGAGCAGAAGTTTTTTATTTGTGTGTGTGTGTGTGTGTAGGTGTAGGTGTGTGTGTGTGTGTGTGTGTGTGTGTGTGTGTGTGTGTGTGTGTGTGTGTGTGTGTGTGTGTATGTGTGTGTGTGTATGCAAACATTATGTGTTTCTCTTCTCCTGCATATGGATGAACCGTGAGTCAATCTGAAACCATCCTTTCACAGGCAGCCTTCATTGTTCTCAATCAGCGTCACCCAGAGCTAAAACGTTGCAGCCAATAACGTCAGTACGAAAGCTCGAGGCAGCAGAAAACAGCGCGGGATGTCGAGGTTATTCGAACCTGTATCCGTCCATCAGTAACAGCTATGTAGGATCATGATTTCGGTATAAACACAGGAGAGTTAATCCATTATGCACGAACACCACGATGCCTGACCGCTATTTATAACACGAACAAATATAAAACCGAAATAAATAAGGTTGACCGTTTGGATTAACTTTGATGTGTTCAGATATTCCTCCCCTGAATTCTCCTCCCCTGTTGTGCTTCCAAATCTAGTCTGTTAATCAGAGCGCGTGCGCGCGCACACACACACACACACACACACACACACACACACACCATCACATGTCCTTAAACCCCACACCGTTCAAGGCCTCCTGTTTTAATCACATATTTAAAATAATATGTTCAGAGCAGACTCATTTCTCCCAGGCGTAATCACATACTCGGAGTGTAATTGACACCAGCTGCGGGTTACATAACCAAATAATCGCTATTGCCAATGCCGAGTTGCTTTTTTTCCCCTCTCTCTTTTGCTTTTTTAATCAGATGAGGTGATTATGTGGAGCACAAACTAGAGACTACAGGCTTATACAGATAGAAACGATAATGTTGATGACTCCAAGGGTCACTGCTTGTGAATTCTGCTGCAGGATGTTCTAGCGTTTTTATAGGAGATGGCAGGAAATAAACAGACGTGCGTACGTGCATGTGATCTTGTACATGTGTGAGATTGTCTGCATCAGCATACTTGGAGAGTGATTCGAACGACAGAGCAGAACACTGTGGGGGGGAATAAAATTTTTTTTTAAAAAAGCAGTTTTATTTTTTTTTTTTAACATGATGTCCTTGCCTACTAGAGGATAATGATAAATCAAATATAGTGACTGGGGTCATGGCAAGTTCAACGTTATAAAGTAAGACCATGATAACTGGAAAACGTGTTGTTTTAAAAGAGATTAGAAAACATTTCTTAATCATTACCCCTTACCTCTGGTCCAGGAAGCTGGCGTTCCAACACGCGGTCGAGGACAACAGCAGAATGATGTCGCTGCGTAAGAAATAAGTAAAGCAAAATAAGTTTAATATTAATGAGTCAAATTGAGAATAGAATGTCTACCAATGATACACAGTCAAGAGCGGGAAATGTTTATAATAAACAAAATGCATTTATTTAACATAATATGTGTTTGTGGAAGATTACTCTGTTGTTATTTGTGTTTCGGACCCAAGCACTATGACATCAGGCCTACAGTATGAGAAGAGAGGATCCTCTTGTTCTTCTAAGGATGTTTCTTTTTTTCCAGTATCCAGGGCTTTTTGGGGGACGTCACATGCTCAAAAATAGGTTGAAA
Organism: Clarias magur; assembly: GCA_013621035.1. NCBI lineage: Eukaryota > Metazoa > Chordata > Actinopteri > Siluriformes > Clariidae > Clarias > Clarias magur. Next base: position 1,013,685 of record QNUK01000213.1, read on the forward strand.
TCTGCTGCCATTAGGATGCCTGAGAGTCGGGGCCCCAGGCGTGGCACGGGTCCTCACACAAGCACGTAGCTGATGCACACTTACACATATGCACAAGAAACCCGGTACAGATTTGGATCTCATTGATCTAAACAACTTTCGCGCTGCATGTCATGGGCTCTACAGTCGTGGCCAAAAGTTTTGAGAATTACATAAATATTGGAAATTGGAAAAGTTGCTGCTTAAGTTTTTATAATAGCAACTTGCATCTACTCCAGAATGTTATGAAGATGATCAGATGAATCGCACAGTCCTTCTTTGCCATGAAAATTAACTTAATCCTGAAAAAAACTTTCCACTGCATTTCATTGCTTTCATTAAAGGAGCTGCTGAGATCATTTCAGTAATCGTCTTGTTAACTCAGGTGAGAATGTTGACGAGCACAAGGCTGGAGATCATTATGTCAGGCTGATTGGGTTAGAATGGCAGACTTGACATGTTAAAAGGAGGGTGATGCTTGAAATCATTGTTCTTTCATTGTTCACCATGGTGACCTGCAAAGAAACGCGTGCAGCCATCATTGCGTTGCATAAAAATGGCTTCACAGGCAAGGATATTGTGGCTACTAAGACTGCACCTAAATCAACAATTTATAGGATCATCAAGAACTTCAAGGAAAGAGGTTCAATTCTTGTTAAGAAGGCTTCAGGGCATCCAAGAAAGTCCAGCAAGCGGCAGGATCGTCTCCTAAAGAGATTCAGCTGCGGGATCGGAGTGCCACCAGTGCAGAGCTGCTCAGGAATGGCAGCAGGCAGGTGTGAGCGCATCTGCACGCACAGGGAGGCCAAGACTTTTGGAAGATGGCCTGGTGTCAAGAAGGGCAGCAAAGAAGCCACTTCTCTCCAAAAAAAAAACATCAGGGACAGATTGATCTTCTGCAAAAAGTATGGCGAATGGACGGCTGAGGACTGGGGCAAAGTCATATTCTCGGATGAAGCCTCTTTCCGATTGTTTGGGGCATCTGGAAAAAGGCTTGTCTGGAGAAGAAGAGGTGACGCTACCATCAGTCCCATGTCATGCCAACAGTAAAGCATCCTGAGACCACTCATGTGTTGGGCTGCTTCTCATCCAAGGGAGTGACTCACTCACAATTTTGCCCAAAAACACAGCCATGAATAAAGAATGGTACCAAAACACCCTCCAACAGCAACTTCTTCCAACAATCCAACAACAGTTTGGTGAAGAACAATGCATTTTCCAGCACGATGGAGCACCGTGCCATAAAAAATTGAAATTTTGGGTCCATGGCCTGGAAACTCCCCAGATCTTAATCCCATTGAGAACTTGTGGTCAATCCTCAAGAGGCGGATGGACAAACAAAAACCCACTAATTCTGACAAACTCCAAGAAGTGATTATGAAGGAATGGGTTGCTATCAGTCAGGATTTGGGCCAGAAGTTGATTGAAAGCAGCCCAGTCGAATTGCAGAGGTCCTGAAAAAGAAGCGCCAACACTGCAAATACTGACTCTTTGCATAAACGTCATGTGATTGTCGATAAAAGCCTTTGAAACGTATGAAGTGCTTGTAATTATATTTCAGTACATCACAGAAACAACTGAAACAAAGATCTAAAAGCAGTTTAGCAGCAAACTTTGTGAAAACTAATATTTGTGTCATTCTCAAAACGTTTGGCCACGACTGTACAACAGGAAGATCGTCATTTTGGGTCGTTGGCCCAATGGATTTTGATATACTCCTCCTAGGGAATTTTTATGACCGCCACCAAATCGGGCCAAAGTTATCTCAAGACATTGAGGCTGCAAAATTGCAGAGGGATTTTTGATATCTCATCATCCGTGTCATCCGTGACGATGCCTTAAACTTGCACCCAAAAGTGGTTAATAATTTTCTGTGTGACATTATATTAAATGAAATCCGAAGTGACATTATAGTGTGATGCTTTTTTTTTTCCAGCATCTGAGGCTTTTGGGTGGTCTAAACATAAAATTCCCCTTTTTCTAAAATTGCGTCTTATGGGTATTGGTACGTCCCCTTTAAATTCAGGTGCCCACTGTGGCCCATTGTCTTTTTGGTACTTGGGCCCGCTCATCGTTGCATGAAAACTATATTTCTTGATTGTAATAGCGATAGAATTTATGCTGAATTATTGCTTTTTTCAGAAAGTATTACTGAAATCATGTAAAAGAACCAGTAATATAATAATCAGGTTTTTTTTCATTAATGTAAAAGAGCCTGAATATTGTGCTATAATGGCACACCATCATTTTTTTACTTACTTAGACATTATGCAACATAATAGCAATTTTATATATATATATATACATACACACACACATTATTACAGTTTGTGGGATAAAGATCTATTGTTGGATGTAGAAGTCAGCCAGATGTCCCTTTCGTGTAAAAGCTTTGGGTCAAGAGAGAATTTTCTAAATCTGGCTAGCTGGGAAGGAAAATGCCTTTATAAATCCATTTTCTTTTACATTCTTCTGTTGTTCATTTATTTATTTATTTATTTTACTATAAACAATGAATACACTTCTAACCCTGTAGCATTTTACTATTTAAAATTATTAAACTGTTTTGTTGGGTCTGGGTAGACAAACAAAAACCAGACACACTGAACCACATGATAAAGCTTGGGAAAGATGTCCAAGTATAAGGGCGTTCAAATCAAACCACAAGGAGCCGGAGGAAACCCACAGGAAGGAGATACAGAGCGAACACACCGAAATCCACACAGACTGTAACCTGAGCTCAGGATCGAACCGGAGATCCTGGCCACTCCACTCTTCTGTTCACAACTGCGCAGACTGGCTTTTTTCAGCATTACTTATTATAGTTACTAAAAATTAATTAATCATACAATTATTATGAAAGGTGTTCAAGTCAAACCCGGGACTTTTTACATATTTCTCTATATAATCTCCTGCTACACTAATGCACTTATCCCAGTGTCTCACTAGTGCTTGGACACCATCAAGGTAGAAAGTTTTCTCAGTACGACGGAGCCGTGATCCGACAGCCTGTCTGATTCACATCTGAAACACCGGCCTCCCAGGAACTCCTTTAACAGGAATAAAAAAAAAAATTTGATCTCCAAAGGTGTTCTCACATCCTCACCTCCACACATCAGAGGAACTCAGCTGGGAGTTATCGTCACGTCCCCCGTGTTGTCCTGACCTCGATTCCAAGCCGCTTGTTTGGGGCACTGAAGGAGTTCCTGGGAGGTCGGTGTTTCAAATGAGTATTAGTGCATTAGTGTAGCAGGGAATTATTTTTTTTTTTTTATTTTACTCTCAGTATTGTATTTTTTTTTAATTATTATTCTGCAAAATCGGTCTGACTTGGACAACCCTTGTCTTATTACATAATTTCATTGTTATGCTTTTGTTTTGTTTTTTTGCCGCAATACTTAGTACTGAGCAGAACACCAAAATCCAATAAGACGACAAAAACATCAGGGGAAAATGTCTAACCACACCCTGAAGGAGGCGATCATAAAACCATAAAGTCGTGATTATCTACAGCGTCCTTGAGCGACGCCTCTGCAGCAACGCTGCGCTCTGTCGCCGGAGCACGAAAACACCGAACACGTACAGTATCTGCTGTGCAGGTTGTGTCAGACCGGGTGACTGCACTCACTTTGTGTTGCTGGAGTCAGTGCTGTCAGTAAGCTTCAGCCTCCAACTGTTTAGACTTTCCTTATTAATCAGGGAGATGCTTTTGGATGTGCTGATAACGCGGAAGTCCTCCGGGCAACTCTGTTGGGACAGTTAGGATACCAATAACAATAACCAAACTATTTCCGTCTGTGCATAAGAGGGGGCGGGAGAGGGGGGGGGGTGTTTTAGCCTAAATGTGTCTCCATGCAAAGAATAAACAGGAAGTTTAGGGGGAAAAAAAAAAAAAAAAAACAGGCTTCTTTTGCTAATGTGTAATTCATTTACAGGTTAAGTGCGCCACCAAGTGGACACTCAGTGTCATTTAAACAGAAAAGAGATGCTCCTGTCTTCAAGGTCGTAATATAAATCAAACGTTACTACTGGAATGTCGCTGCAGGGTGTGTGTGTGTGTGTGTGTGTGTGTGTGTGTGTGTGTGTGTGTGTGTGTGCGCGCGCGCATTACGCAGTGTAATGGTTCACCTTGCCACGTGACAGCACCAGAAAGCTGTGGTCGCCCCCGCAGTGAATCCTGCTGATGCTGTACTGATCTGTGCCTGAGACAGGAATCAAAAATATTATACAGTATATAAACACAATCTTCTAATACAGGACAAAACCTCCATCTACTTTATCCGATCTAAAAATAAGTCCCTAACCGTTCACGTGAACTAACATATACAACACTAGCACCACTGATCATTTAAGAAAAATCCGCACTTAAATCAAATAACAGCAGCGATGCTGAATTCTGTAATCTGATCGGTCAGAGGGTGAAATAAACCGTGGTTCTGTTTCTGGTTTTTCTTTAACATGACAATCTTACAGTTAAAATTATTTTATGTTTTATAAATTCAAGGCACAGAAAAAGAAAAACAAAAGAAAAACAACTGCTGTAGTGTCATTTTATAACAAGACCGAACTTGTTTTGCTGATTGTTGCAACTCAAAATTAAAACTGTTGCTGTTGGCAAACTGCTGTGAGAGCAGTAAAATACAGGGGACACTACGCTCGATTGTGATTTATTTCTTTAGTAAAATCCAGGATTCTCCACTTTCACACTGTAATCCAAAATGTGTCGCGCTGCGTCTGGTATTTTTCAGATTTCTGAGTGTACCGCCGTTAACGTTTCACACATTCCTCTCAGCATTTGGTACTTTTGTTTTAATTTCTCAACCTAATTATGGATGCGCATGCCACCAAGGCAGAAAGATAGATCGGACCTGGGAAGGAAAGATTCATTAAATAAATAAATAAATAAATAAATAAACCTCTTACCTAACAAATAAAGCTGGTAATGAGGAAGTAGTATGAAACTACATCATAAATATCAGAGTTATTTGAATTATTATTAATGTTACTGCAGACGCCTGAAGTCCCAGCAGCCATTGTTCATTCCCACCAGACAAACACACACACACACACACACGGACACGGACACGGACACGGACACGGACACGGACACGGACGCACACACACACGTGGACAGAAACACGGACAGCATTTCTGAGCAAAGATCTACATTTAGTCAAATGGATTGCTATAATTCACATTTTATATTGGCGTCAAAGGCATACAAGATTTAGTTTTGTCGGACTTGAGAACAAATCCGACTTACGACTGTGCTCCCGGAGCAGAACTCGTTGGTAAGTCGGGGACGACCTGTAGCTGAAGTTAGTTTGTGTTGATTAAATGTTGCGTTTGGTTTTTAAGTGAGAAAACGAATGTCATAAGGAACAACCTACATTTAATTACTCATGTTCAATTCAGTTGTGAAGCTGTTAAAAGAATGTATAAAAGTTATAAATACGTTCAAGTTATGACAACGTTTTTTTATTATTATTATTATTATGAAGGTTCAAGGTCTTAAAATTGCAACAAAATTGCTTTAAAAATGTGATATTTATAAAATCGTGCTACAGAATTACAATACTAACAGATTATGATCATATTGCATCGGGTGGTGACTGGTGATTCTCGTCCCTGATATAAAGCACTTACTGAAGATGATTATCTCAGCCCTGATGTTACTGATCGATATAAAACCTCCATTAAACAACACTCGGTTTACTGTGTGATGAAAAGCAGCTGATTAGACCCAATTATCCAATCACATCCTTCTATCAATCTACTAAAGAGGGAAGAACTGGACATTGCTCACATCTACTATTTTATGAAACTGGCAAGTAAATAAATGATCTCTCCTGTTTCCTTGCAAGAACTTGTGACTGATATAAAAGTGAAAGCTCTCTGTATTGGGAATCTAGGCAAATAAATGTCTCTACTGTACTGTGGTTTGATGGAGCCTGGAGTCAGCTGCCTGGTCTGATTTCATGGTGAGTAACATTCACTACCCACGTAACCGGCACATGAGGTTTTACCAAACGCTAGGCGATGAAAAAGGCTGTACACACTGCATTACCTATCCAGCACATGATGTCGTGTTTAACCACCTGTTTGGGTGTTGGTGAGAAGAGGAGGATGGATGTTCCGGACCGGCAGAGGGATCATGGAATTGCCTCTGGTCCCTAAGCCGAGCTGGCCCTGAGCGTTACAGCCGAAGGCGTACACCAAGCAGGTGGAGGGCACGAACGCCAGCGTGTGGTGTCTGGAACGGAAATATGCAGGGAACGTTCTGATCAGGTTCATTTAATCAAGACCAAAAGATCAAACAAAACTGATTAATGGATGAGTGCATGGCGCAGAACGGGTGCCAAGGTTTTTATGCTTCTCCAGAAAGGCGTTTGATTACATTTTTTTATAGTTTAATTTATAGTGGATAGATTTTATTCTTACCATCTCTTATCCACATGGCTGGCAAACTCCTGAAATAAAACTTTTTTTTTTTTTTTTAGTTGGTAAAGAAATCAACTCCCAGGTGGTAACTGTAACTCCACTGTTGATCAATTACTCTATATTAAAACTTCCACATTTCCTGATACAGTAGATGGAATGTAAACCCAAACACAATGTAAACATACAGTACAGCCATATCATTTGTGGCATCTAATTATTTCACCTCAAACTATTTTTTAATATGATTATTAGAGCCCAAGAAAATCATAGTGTGTGAAGAGCCACATTGCTTTTCTAAGGATTATCATTTTTATTATTTTTTTTATTTTCTTTCAAACATCCGGGCCCTTTTGGGGTCTTAACGTGCTCAAACACTGATGAAAATCGGCACACAGGTCGAACTCTGCTGCGATTAGAACGCAGGTCCTGCTCCTTCACAGGAGATTTTACTACAGAGCTCTTACACACTTGCATGTATACATGTGAAACTCTGTGCACTTCAGCACACTAAAACTTGTGCCGAAAATGGCTAATAACTTCCTGAGTGACATCATATTGAGTGGCATCATGGTGTGATGTTTTTTTCCCCCCAGCATCCGGAGCTCCACACGGTTGGTGTGTGGTGTACCCGGGTGGCGATGGCGCAGGTGCTTGGGCCTGCTCATCGTTGCTTGCAAATATATGTACAGTGGAACCTTGGATTACGAGCATAATTCGTTCCAGAAGTGGGCTCGTATTCCAAAACATTCATAAACCAAATCAAATCTTCCCATAAAAAATAATGAAAACTCAAATAATCCATTCCACAGTCCAAAAAAATAAATACAGAAAAATAATTAATACAATATATAAAGTATAAATAAAAAAAATAAACCTGCACTTTACCTTTAAAAAAAAGTTAAAATAAATCCCAACAGATAAGTGTTTCCATTTGCGCGCGCAGTTGCTATGTATTTGTGTGTGTGTGTGTGTGTGTGTGTGTGTGTGTGTGTGTGTGTGTGTGTGTGTGTGTGTGTGGAAATAGCCCCTTCCCTCGCCTCCTCCCTCCCCCCTCGCCTTTTAAGTTTAAAAAAAATAAATCTCTCTAATGACACTCCCGTGAGTGCAGACTAACGAAATCACTGCTGTAAAGTAAAAAAAAAAAACTAGCACCTTACCTTTGAAAAATATCGCGACAGAGCAGAGTTTCTGTGTAGAGTGTGTGTGTCGGTGTGTGTGTCGGTGTCAAAAAACTTGGCACTCGTAAACCAAGACATGCTCGTTTTTTCAAGTCAAAATTTATTAAAAATCTTTGCTCGTCTTGCGGAACACTCATAAACCGAGTTACTCGCAATCCGAGGTTCCACTGTACTATTATTATTTATTATTATTATATTATTTATTATATAATTGTATATTATAGGCAATTAGTGTTGAAAATTGATAAATAAAAGCTCTTCTTTAGGTTTAGTGTTACATAGTAACAGGTTTAAACATTTTGTCTAAACACCGGTACACACTGAACAAACCACACTTGTAATAACTTCACATGTCTGCTGTTATGAATGTCTCACTAACATCCAGTGAGTCAGATGATTTCCTGCGTACCTGCCACAGGCGATTTGGGACACCTCGGTGCCCATGAGCTCCAGAACCCTGCGTGGCAGCGGCTCGTTGTTGGTGGAGTCGTGCCCCAGCTGTCCTCTCGACCCATTTCCGAACGTAAACAGACCTCCATCCTGTACAAACAACATGTACATTAGACGAGCGCAAACACCCTCGTTCGCTTTAAAATGTTTGCGCCGTCAAGATGCTTCGCTGCGGCTGAGAGTCTCATCACCGCACTGTGCTTCGGGTCTTCTGTAAACGTCGACCGCTTCATTGACTCAAACGACCGTCATAAAACAGTAATGGTGACCGTACAGAGCATTTGTACTTTGTAGCTCCCCTTGATAACACACATCTAATTACACAGCTCACTAAAATAAGCTGTGTTCTTGACTTCTCTTTTTCACCTCAACAACCCAAGTGTACAAATTTCCGTCTAAAAGAGATCAAATACTTTTAAAGGCTCATTTTAAGCAAAGGCTAAATGTGAGAGATTTCGTTAAATCCAGAAGGTGACACTGGGGACACCGAGCGGACCTGTACCTTGGTCAGCGCGGCCGTGTGCTCCTCCCCACAGCTGATGTAGACCACTTTCTGTGAGCGCAGGAATTTAATATGGCAGGGAACGGCTCGATCTGGTCACGCAACCGGAGAAAACACACACAGACACACGCTGTGTAACTGATCGGGTACAAAATGTTCTCAGCAAGTTTATCATGCAAAGTACAGGTCTAAATCATCACACCAGAATCAAAGATGTTGCTTGAACTAGTAAGGACACGTTTACATAACTGGTTTAATGAAAAGACTCATTAAATAAGGCTGCGCTCAAAAAAAAAACAACAAAAAAAAAGATGAATAAATATGCAATTGAATTGATATCATCACCCAACAGCAAGCCTTAAATACTTCTTTACTCATGAGTCTGAGGCCTGAGGTAGGAAAGTACGCCTGGCTTTGTTATGGGCGCCATTACTTTTTAAAGGAACAAAAAATGAAAATGAAAAAAAAAAAAAAGCACAATTCAGCACAATGCAAATGACGCGGCTCAGTTCTGTCGTGAAACTTTACCACCAGAGGAACGGGACGGGACCTCTAGAGACTAAAATTAAAACGTTAGTATTAGTTGAAGACTTATGGGTGAGACTGATCATCTTTTAGATTTCTCAAATGTGAAAAACATGACTGAAGAGACAAAGAGAGCAAAAGAGAGAATCAAAGATGGAAAGTGAGAGAGAGAGAGAGAGAGAGAGACTTTGTCAAATCAACATTATTCACCATTTGGGAATTAGGAGTCGAAATCAGTAACAGGAACGGAGACTCATCTTTTTGTGAGCTCTAAGCAAAAAAAAAAAAGTGAAAGCAATTAAACTTGCATGTTGTTAATCATATGATAACCGAAATGAGGATATGAGAAAGTCTATTTTGCTTTTTCCACACAAGTTATTGTAAGCATGGCCTGTAAGACTGTGTGCTGTCAGTAATAATCTGCACGTTTATAAGACATGAGCAATAACAAGCTGGTTAGATTCAGGGAAAGGGAAAGAGGAATTACTGTCACGACCCCAGAGTGTTTTATTCCTCTTACTCCTCACGTTTCCAGCCTGAACTGGAGCAAATCTGATGCTTTTTGGATCCGAGTCGCTTTCAGATTTGGTCTTAGATCAGATTATACACTATGTTGCCAAACGTATTCGCTCGCCAGCCTTCACGATCATATGAACTTGAGTAACATCCGATTCTTAATCCGTAGGGTTTATGTGATATGACGTTGAACCCGCCCACTTTGCCACAATAATAGCTTCAAGGCTTTCCACAAGGTTTAGGAGTGCGTTTATGGAAAGTTGTGACCGTTCTTCCGGAAGCTCATTTCTGAGGTCGGACACTGATGTCGGACGAGACGTCCTGGCTCGTAGTCTCCACTCTAATTCGTCCCAAAGGAGTTCATTCGGGTGCGGGCCAGTCAAGTTCTTCATCCATGTCTTTATGGAGCTTGCTTTGCGCACTGGTGTTGGAACAGGAAGGGGCCGTCGCCAAAATGTTCCCGCAAAGTTGGGAGACATCAAATTGGACGAAATGTCGTAGAGGAGTTCCTTTCACTGGAAATGAACATGACTGCGCACCAGTGCACAAAGCACAGACTTGAAGCTGGTATAGCTGGAGAGGGGGCGGGGCCAACATCATATTAACCCCTATGGATTAAGAATAGGATTTTACGCAAGTTATGCATGTGAAGGCACGTGAGCCAATATAGTGTACACAGACCTTTGACATCATCAGTCAGTTATACAGAAATAATAATCATGAATTAATATAAATAAAAAGAAATTTCAATAACAACCGCCGACCAATCAGAACTCCAAACTCAATAGCAGTGAGCAGCGAGGTGTCCAAAATGTCCAAATGATTGCCCGTGTGATTATAAAGCCACTCACAAAGGAGCGAATGTTTCCTCAACACTATCACCACCGCCGCCGCTGTGTGTGTGCACAACCATGGCTACCTCCGTCCTCTCTACCTTGCTCATCATTGAGGCCGAGCTGCCCGGCGCCGTTCCTGCCCCAGCCGAACACGGCCCCCGAGAGAGACAGGGCGAAGCTGTGGTCTCCTCCAGCGCTGATCTGAGCCAGTGGGATCCCACACAGAGACTTGAGGGGCTGAGGAGACAGAGAGCTCGGCTCGCCTTTCCCCAAACCCAGCTGACCGCTCGAGTTCTGACCCCACGTGAACAGCTGACCATCTGAGAGGATGAAGAAGAAGCAGCCGGTCAAAATATAAAAGTAATAAATCTGTAACAACACAACTGACAGCCTTAAAAAAAAAAAATGTTAAAAAAAAGCACACACAGGATAAGCGTCTCACAGGAGAATGGTACGACAATAAAGAATCCGTCTCACCTTTAGAAAGTGCGATACAGTGCTGGTTGCCACACATGACTTGTGAGATCCGATGCTCACACAACTTCTTAATCAACCTGTACATGCCGGAAATATGAGAAATACAAAAAAGTGACTCAGTTTAGATACAAGACGAATGAGATTTTACAATAACTCAGAATTATTAATAACATAAAAACGGCATATTCTTTGTAATTTCATCTCATTATGTAAATATTATGTACAGAAATTCTGCCTTGGGAGAACAAATTTAAATATCATGGAATCATTTTAGTGAAAACGTTCATTTCGTTTTAACATTATTTGAATAAGAATTTTGATGAAAGAAACATGCAGTACTTTTTTGAGCAAAAGCATTTTCTAATAGAAACCCGGCAACTCAAATAATCGGCCTGAACCTCCTTTATTAAAACTACAGCTGCTCTAATGTCATATACACACGTGGACAAAATTGTTGGTACCCTTCGGTCAATGAAAGAAAAACTCACAATGGTCACAGAAATAACTTTAATCTGACAAAAGTAATAATTTAAAAAAATTCTATGAATGTTAACCAATGAAAGTCAGACATTGCTTTTCAACCATGCTTCAACAGAATTATTTAAATAAAAAAAATAAACTCATGGAACAGGCCTGGACAAAAATGATGGCACCCCTAGAAAATACTGAAAATAATGTGACCAAAGAGACGTGTTAATTCAAGGTGTGTCCACTAATTAGCATCACAGGTGTCTACAATCTTGTAATCAGTCAGTGGGCCTATATATAGGGCTCCAGGTCGTCACTGTGTTGTTTGGTGACATGGTATGTACCACACTCAACATGGACCAGAGGAAGTGAAGGAAAGAGTTGTCTCAGGAGATTCGAAAGAAAATTATAGACAAGCATGTTAAAGGTAAAGGCTATAAGACTATTTCCAAGCAGCTAGATGTTCCTGTGACTACAGTTGCACATATTATTCAGAAATTTAAGATCCATGGGACTGTAGCCAACCTCCCTGGACGTGGCCGCACAAGGAAAATTCATGACAAATCAAAGAGATGGATAATCTGAATGGTAACAAAAGAGCCCAGAAAGACTTCTAAAGAGATCCAAGGTGAACTTCATGCTCAAGGAACATCAGTGTCAGATCGCACCATCCGTCGTTGTTTCAGCCAAAGTGGACGACATGGGAGACGACCAAGGAGGACACCATTGTTGAAAACAAATCAGAAAAAAGCCAGACTGGAATGTGCCAAACTACATGTTGACAAGCCACAAAGCTTCTGGGAGAATGTCCTATGGACAGATGAGACAAAAATGGAACTTTTTGCCAAGGCACATCAGCTCTATGTTCACAGACGGAAAAATGAAGCACATGAAGAAAAGAACACTGTCCCTACTGTGAAACATGGAGGAGGCTCTGTTATGTTCTGGGGCTGCTTTGCTGCATCTGGCACAGGGTGTCTTGAATCTGTGCAGGGTACAATGAAATCTCAAGACTATCAAGGGATTCTAGAGAGAAATGCTGGCCAGTGTCAGAAAGCTGGGTCTCAGTCGCAGGTCATGGGTCTTGCAACAGGACAATGACCCAAAACACACAGCTAAAAAACACCCAAGAATGGCTAAGAGGAAAACATTGGACTATTCTAAAGTGGCCTTCTATGAGCCCTGACCTCAATCCTATTGAGCATCTTTGGAAGGAGCTGAAACATGCTGTAAAAGGCACCCTTCAAACCGGAAACAACTGGAGCAGCTTGCTCATGAGGAGTGGGCCAAAATACCTGCAGAGAGGTGCAGAAGTCTCATTGACAGTTACAGGAATCGCTTGATTGCAGTGATTGCCTCAAAAGGTTGCGCAACAAACTATTAAGTTAGGGGTGCCATCATTTTTGTCCAGGCCTGTTCCATGAGTTCATTTTTTTTTATAATTCTGTTGAAGCATGGTTGAAAAGCAATGTCTGACTTTCATTGGTTAACATTCATAGAATTCTTATTTATTATTACTTTTGTCAGATTAAAGTTATTTCTGTGACCATTGTGAGTTTTTCTTTCATTGACCGAAGGGTACCAACAATTTTGTCCACGTGTGTACAGTAGTATGATATATAACAGGATGTAAAAGGTCCCACAGCTTCACAGACATACAAGATTACTGTATATAAAGTTAAGTGAGGTACGTGTTTGATTTCTCTTCATCTTCTATCTTAAAATATCACAATGAGTTATTTAGTTGTTCAGAACAGGTAGGTTAAAGAAATGTTTCAAATAAAACATGTTTAAAATCTCAGGTTTAAGTAGAATAGAGGACTTAAGTTTATTACCAGCTGCACAAAAGGTCGTCGGTCTGTTTAATGCAACGCAACATAATGTAGGATAACATCAAATAATGCAAAACAACTTAACGTGATGTAATGTACAGTCGACCCCCGTGGAGTTGCGGTTCAGACGTTCACAGACTTTTCCTTAATACCGAACTGAATTGTTTTGCAGAAACCGCAAATATCCTCAAATATGGCTTTTTTAGTTGCAATATATACATTTTTCAATGCTAAAATATTAAGAATAATACAATTTACTAATTTTGTAACAAACGTAAACTCAGTGAAATTTCCTTTTAAAATATAAAAATTTTAATAATAATATTCATAATAATCATAAATATAATACTTTATCATTTTTTTGTACTGCAGAGAGAAGACAAAGTGACCGTAGAGGAAAACGCTGCTTGTGATGGTAAATTATTACTTTCTTTACCCTACAGTACTGATACCAAAGCAAACAACTGCACATTCCCAAGAAAATGCGCTTGCATGAATTACAGTAAATGTAGAGGCAACACCTGGATTTTAGATTTCAGCACTGCAGTATTGTACCGTCTTATAAGGTTTTTAAGAGCAATGTATTAAGCTGAGTTTGAAATGAAATGAAAGTGTTTTTGGGGCAGATTTAGAGTTTAAACTATAAATACAGGCTTTTTTTTTTCCCCACCAGGTCCAAAATTCAGGCTTTTCCCACAATTCACGGGTTCTCTAGGAACGTAACGTTACCCTGTGAATTTCGGGGTTGGAATGTAGTTGAATGTAACAATGTAATGCTATACAATGTCATGTAAAACAATGTAACATAATGTAACACGATGTAGTTTACTGTAACGCAATGCAATATAGTGCAGTGCAACGGAATCTAACACAATGTAGTTTAATGAAATGCAAAGCAAACAAACACATTGAAATGTAATGTAATGCAAAACAATGTGATGTAACGTAACATAATGCATCGTAACACAGTATAGCTTAATGTCTTGTGATGTATTTCTATACGACAGAATCTATCGCAATCCAGTATCATGTAATACAATGTAATATAATGAAGCATAAATATCAGCGTATCCGGTGACAACACGATATCATGTGGAAATGATCAAATCAATCAATCAATCAATCAATCAGACAAGCCTAATAAAAGACGTCTCGGTTCTCCGTCTCACCTGGGAACCCGGACGGCTTCCTCTGCCGCTCCGAGACCGAGCTGCCCCCACTCGCCCGCTCCCCACGCAAACACCTGCCCTTGCTCACTCAAGGCCAGAGAGTGGGCCCGCCCACATGCAACACCGGCAATCTTCTGGGCATCCAGTGCCCCGACCAGCTCTGTGGACACACACACACATACGCACACACACAGCTTATTCAGTAACGCAAAGCTCTGATCCACTGATTCATATTCAACAACCGCTGCAGATCTGCACCTCATTCAGACCCGGCGGCGGTAAAGTGCAGCTGATCCACCCACTGTGGCGTGTTTTTTTTTTTTTTAGGAGGACAGAGCAACTTAAATTATTTACAGTTAGTCTGGTGTATTTTAAACGCCGTCTCTGTCCAGACTTTACTCATCTCACTTCTGCTTCGACAGAAACTCGCTGAACGTCACTGAAGAACACATAAGCTTCACACTCCTGCGTCTCGGTTGTGAATAATGACTCACCTCGGTGAAATATTCTGGCACATTCAGTATTCAGCAGATAAACTTCACAGTGAATCTGAGCAGGTGGTGCTGGAGCAGAGGCGTGTGGGATGTTCTATACTTATGATGCGAATAAAATCTCTCTCATTTTTTTTTCTTTTTTACAGTGTGAATAAAAACATGCTCTTATTGGGAAAATAATCAACTTTGGTGACAGAAGGTCAGCTTTGAATCTTGTTTAACATATCTTGGCATATTTATGAGGATAAAAGAATCTATATATCTATACATAACAATATACATTATATTAAAACAATTCTGGTTACAATTTCATAATCATCAGGATTCTTTAAATTATAATTCTATAATTTGATGGACATCCTGATTGGTGCATCGTCTCCTCCATCAGCATTTATGTTATTTTTATTTTTTTTTAACATCCTTACCAGGCTTGCCTCCAGACCTCTCGTGTCCCAGCTGTCCGTGACTGTTGGACCCGCATGTGTAAACGCTCCCGTCGTGCATCAGGAACAGCGAGTGCTGCCCGCCGCACGCCACCTCCTTCAGCCCTCTGCCATCGAACACGCAGCAGCTCCGTGGCTCGAACACGGCGGCTTCGGGGACGGCGAGACCGAGCTGACCCAAAGCCGAACTGCCCCAGCACAGCATCGCCGCTCACACACACACACACACACACACACACACACACACACACAGATGGGAAGAAAGGACAAACAGGAGAGACGGCGGGCGGTGGAGCCTTAGGCTACGTGGCCCAGCTTTCTCCTCTTCGAGTAGATGACGAGTCTGGAACGCAACGTAGGGAAGAAACGGTCGTGATGTTTTGAAGAAACTGAACAAGAAAGCCTAAATCATATATGTAGAAGATTACTGGACGATCCAGAATGCTTTCCTGTTCCATCACGTGACCAGTTTTGTTTCAGTTTCTAAGAAATTTAATTAACATACGTGAAACATAAAAATTTCCCAACCACTTCTGCAAAAAAATGTAAATAAAAAAAAGAAAGAAATAAAAGAAATCATTGGACCACGGCGCATCATGTAACAACCACTCTTGAGTAGATTATGCCGTATTTACTTTATTGATCCTTCATGTCATCTTTAACTCATTCAAACCAGGAATGAATCCTCATGAATTACGGAGCAAACTGATTGACATTTACTGATGACTTCAAGCGCAGTATGATGATGAGACTCTTAGTGGCAGTGAAACATCTGAACGGTGCAAATGTTTTTAAACGAGGCCACACCAACGCCTGATCCTTGAACATCCACGAATAACTCGTCGCCAGCTTGCGTAAGAAAGAGGCGCAGCTGTCCGTGTGAACTGTACACACACACTCACTCAACACCAACACCACTTCTGCATTACAGGAACTCGGCTGGGATTTAATTGCCACATTCCTCGTACAGTCCTGACCTCGCCCCAAGGCATTTCCACATGATTAAAAGGAGTTCCTGGGAGGCCAGGAGGCCGTTACAGACATGAATACCTTGATGGTGTCCAAGCGCTAGTGAGACACTGGGATAAGTGCGTTAGTGTATCAGGGGATTATATAGACAAATAAAGGGAGTTCTTACTCACAGAACTGTGTTATGCTATTCGTTGCAATCAAAAGTCCTGGTTTGACTCGAACACCCCTCATAATAACGCGAAGATGTAAATAGGGCTAGAAAAGCCAGATTTGTGGAGTCTTATTGACATTATTGACGTCCTGGGAAGGACGTTGGAATTCTGAGTGAAATCCTGAACGGATAAAGTAAAAGTTCAGGCTTGTACATATTCAGTCACATATACTGTACATTACTGCACGGTGATCCTTCACATATCCCAGTTTCTTGCTGGTAGGCCGGAGTCAGAGTGCCGGGTCGACCACCATGCAGCGCGCGGGAGCAGACAGGATTACGGACCTTGATCAAGACCCCAACAGCAGCAACCTGACAGAGCTCGAGCTCGAACCACCGACCTTCTGATCAGTAACAAAAATCTTCACGTCTTTGGACTGTGGGAGGAAACCCACCGAGCACAGGGAGAACATCACACGCGCACAAACCCGAGGAAGGAATCGAACCGTCGACCCTGCAGGTGTGAGGTCAAAGTGCTAACCACGCCCTTTATTAATAGTACAGAACGACCTCCAATCCAGGGTGTGTGTGTGTGTGTGTGTGTGTGTGTGTCCAAATGACCACAATAACACTGTGATCATGACGAGGCCCTGTGTTAATATTATTATAATAAATATTAAGATTGTTATAAATATTGGCACCTCTACCCATGTCACATACTGTAGATTAAAGGGGGGGGGAAAAAAGCTACAGTGTATTTCAGGAATACATTTTGTCTTTCTTAGTTCAATTCCTGTCCTGACAGTCTGACTCATCAATCATCCAAATAAACAAGATTAAGGTTAATGTGAAAGATTAAAAGTTAGTTGATAAAGACAGAAAGGATTCAACTAGATAACCTTGTAACACCATGTAAGCTCACCATCTCAACCAGATAAACTGATGATTTAACTGAAAACATGTTCTCTGATTTTATCCAGACAGACTAGTTAACAAGCCAGTGCTGCTAACCTGGTCAACTAGTTAACATCTCCACATCTCTCCCTGGATAAACTCACAGCTAGCTGAGGACTTGTTTCATCACACATTTTTAATACAAAGATATATCTGTCAACCTTATTAACACACACACACACACACACACACACACACACACACAGTACATGTTTAAATCTTTAACTCGTGTGCTTAAAAGACATTTAAGTCTGAAATACAGGTGAAGCTAGGCACCTAGCATAACTAGCACTAACACTAAGCACTGTCCAGAATGCCAAGCTAGCATGCTAATTAGCGTTAGCAAGCATAAATCACCAAATACGCCGAATAACAGTTTGTACAAACCGACCTACCTTGGAAGGCACATTCCCGTTTCACTTACAGCAGGATATTTTCTGCTTCTCCGTATGTTATGATAATAACAAGGAAGTTACAGCTAAGGTCTCGTTCCAAATCCCGCCACACACCCTACACGGGCTCACTATGGCGCCTACACGTTTAAGCAGCGCCCCCTGCGCACTAGCTAGCACACTACATTATAGATGAGACACTATTCTGGAATGTAGGCGAAGCTGATGTTGTGGCGTCACTGATCACGTGACTGTCTCCACTGACAGCC
This sequence comes from Clarias magur, assembly GCA_013621035.1. Classification (NCBI taxonomy): domain Eukaryota; kingdom Metazoa; phylum Chordata; class Actinopteri; order Siluriformes; family Clariidae; genus Clarias; species Clarias magur. The sequence continues at coordinate 1,031,772 of QNUK01000213.1, forward strand.
AGATATGAGGCCAAATGCATAATTTATGCACATTTCATTTCATTTCATTAAGACTTATATAAATAGATAAAATATGTCTAAAATAATTTTAATACAATACATTTATAATCTTTCATTTATTTATAATTTATAATAATATAATTTGGTGGTTTTATTTTAATTAAAATAAAAGTCTTATCAGTTAATATACAATAAGTGTTAACATTCTAAATTCATTTCTAGTAGCACCTTCAGGGTCCGGGTTCGATACCCGCCTCGCGGTTTGTGTGCATGGAGTTTACTCATGTTCTTCTCATGCTTGGTGGTGTGTGTGTGTGTGTGTGTGTGTGTGTGTGTGTGTGTGTGTGTGTGTCCTACACCTCCTCAAGGGTGTACCCCACCTTGTACCCTAAGTCTCCTGGGATAGGACCGTGTATAGATGATGAGTGAGTGAGAGTGTTACAGTGTAAACATGGCTGTATGGTCTTATAATATGATGAGAAGGGTTCTATGCCCATAAAGCAGCGCTTCCTGCTCTTCCTTATGTGGAAACACTTCCTATAGTCTGTATTTAAACAAATATACATCCAAAACATTCAGGTATGCTAGAACTTCAGGCGAATAAAGATAAATGATTTTCCACTTTTTCCACATTTTTTTTTTTTTTTTGACATGCACCTGGTCAAAACTTTGTGGACACACTTATGTGGGGAAATCAACCCCTGAACTGTTTTTTTCACTAGATCAGACATTCCCACCTCTGGTCCTAAAGGTCCCAACCCCCTGCTCATCACAGTGTCTACTCAGCTCCCAGCAGGCCTAACTGAAAAGAGGACTTTGGCCCACTGAGCAACAGTCCAGTACTTTATGTCCTTAAGACAGGTTGTTTATACAAAGGGAGCCCTAACCACGTGTTGATTCTCGTACCTGTTCATACTTTTTCTGTGTCAAAAAACTTTTTTTTTTTTTTTGGTCTTAAGCAAAATTCTCAGCGATACTGAAATTTTTGTTTTCGTTAGCTGTAAGCTATAAACATCAAAATTAAAAGAAACAAACACTCGCAATACATCTGTCAGTGTGTAATGAAGTGATATAATACAGTATATGAGTTTCACATTCTGCATTGAATTACTGAAATAAATGAACTGTTCAATATTTTTCTAATTTATTGAGATGCACCTGTATTTGTTTATATGGAATTATTCACTAATTGTGCAACACATAAGGCAGAGAATGTTGGATGCATTAATATCTTTATTTAAACCTCTCCTGAGATTTATGGACCCAGAATATGTCTCATCAAAGGCAAACCTGTAAACCTTAAACAAATTATTTTTCAAGAACAGAAAATGGCAGAAATATTATGCACACAACATACAGAACATACAGTACAGTAGTACTCAGAAGGTGAACGAAAGCAAAAAAAAAAAAAAGAAACATATTACATCTACAATACAAACACATTTAAATAACAATATACAGATTAGTGTGATCCATTACAAGGAAGAGTATACAATAACCCTTAAACCATAAAATGAGTAAACATAGGTACTGTAACAAGTCTTTACTATTCTAGGCAGACAACCCAAATTTCTAGACTGTTTCAATGATAATGTACGACACGTCATATCAATTGGCACAGGTTAGTATGCGTATGGGTCATGCACGAAGACAGAAGTGGACATGAAACACTTTTACGTTTGTCCAAAAATTTCACAATATTTGATGGCATCAGTGAGTTTGCTTTGAAGTATATGGATGCTGCTGTAGTTCGGAAGGTGCAAAATGCCAAAACAGGTCTGTGCCGAGGGGAAACGGTCGTCTGCGTCGCTGTAGTTGCAACTTGTTATTTTCGGCTGCAGTTTCGAGATTCCTCCTACGGGCAAGCGATCTGTTCCATAAACGAACGCTGTGGAAGATTTATGTTTATATCGATATTTATTTAGCCAAAAATATGTACAATGCGATACTTCAATGTACTTTCTTATATGTGCACTCTCTTTGAGGTTACTACGAGGAAACAAATGAACAAAGGAATGAAAGGAAGCATTATGTAGTGAAGTCATTACAGTATTTAACAAAGATGTCATAAAATAAAAACATAGCAACAACAGAGCATGCATTTAATTCTGTATATTTATTCATCCATCCTTCAATACATGCATGCATTCTTCAGTCCATCCATCTATTTATTCACACGAACGTCATGCATTTTAAAAATGAACCACAAAATTAAGCTACAATAAATTTACCACTTTATAACTATATTCCATTAGCACATCTATCCAGCTGTTGAACTTACTCAGAAACGTCTTCCTGTGCTCTTCATCCAGCTTGAAGAAAACAGACCAGAAGTTCTGGACGAGTTCATCTGAGGGTCCACAACGTTCATAAATGACTCCCTGATGGAAATATGACCATTATGAGAAAATACATCAATTATTACTGCCCTCGAATGCAAACACTCAAAGAAATGTGCCTAAGTGGTTTTGTACCTTTTGAAGCTCCTCCCACTCATATTCAGATGTGCCATAAAGTAAGTCTCTGAGCTCCTCAGGCTTAAACATCTCCCACAGTTCATAAGGGTTTCCACGAGAAAAACCTTCCTTAAACTTCTTGAACTGACTTTCCACTGACTTGTTAAATACAAAGTCGACGTACAAGTCCACACATTTCTGCCTGTAAAAACATGCAATATGTTAAACTGTGCTTGTTACGATCTTTAATACAGTATGACTTACTGTGATATAATATAAAACTACCTTATTATAAAACTAAATAAAGGCAAAAATAAATAAATAAACGCTTTGTGGGGGTTTGCTTGAGAGTAAGTTGGGTTTCCGTTAAAATAATTACTAAATGGACAAAATACTGAAGAAATTACACACCAGTCAAAAATAACTTCTTACTTAAAAATCTTACTTATCCAGCCAAAACCAATTTCGTGTGTCTTATAGTATAACAAAACACAAACAAAGGAAACATGTTGTAAATTTTATGAAATCAACCTGATATATTTTTATGTGAAAAATAATTTTTACTATTTATATTAAACTTTAGGAACAGCATGTTACATTCTGCACATTTACAATATTTACCGTTAGCTAGACTTTGACTTGCAATTTTGTTAGCTACTGGAACTGATGCTAATCTAACTTGACATTAGCAAAGTAAACAGGCTAGCTTGTTTAAATATAGCCAGTTGATGTTGAGAAATATCTTCATTTATCTCTACAAAAAGGCAAAAAGGACAATTAATTTTATGAGTCTGTGCGTTCTTGTGCTTTACGCAAAGTATGTTGTGTAGCCTCCGAAAGCAACGGCCAGTGAATAAGTGGAGTCTGCATGTTCTCCCTGTGCTTGGTGGGTTTCCTCCAGGTGCTCACACAGTACAAAGGCTAATTGCAGATTAGGCTAATTGTCATTTCCAAATTGCCAGTGAGTGTGTGACTGTGCACAGGATACGGTATAGGGAATGGGTGAGTAATTATGTTAGCGTACATGAATTCAACTTCAATCCTCCAGAAAATATAACAAAATAATTATTGAGTATAGTAACTAAATAAAATTACTCAAGCAACCCTGATCCTCACCAAAGATCCTGAATGTGTCAATGGACTGTTTTACTATGAAAATGAAATGTACGGTAAATATTGTAATAAAGACTCCACTGATCAAGACAATTCCCGAGGATAAATATAGTGCCTTGTAATTCTATGTTGAGTGAGAAATGTCAAGTGCTGACCCTAAATAGAGGATTAAGCCGTATAGATGATGAGTGATTGAGTGAGATAAAAACTTGTAGATTTTGGCAGGAATGCAGTAGAAACTGGTAAGAACATAATACCGTCTCCCTTGATGTGGCTCTACCATGCTGTTTTTGGACTTGTACAAATATGTGATTAATAGGAACATAGTAAGGATGCCACTGACCAGTACACGGCTTAACTAACACCTCTTAATGTGTTCATTGATGTACTACAAGCATGGCATGGACAGGAAAGATTGGATGGCGTTCCGAACCGAGTTGTCATCGGGATGTCATTGTGATGTTGCTCCATCAATGGAGTTCTCACAGCGCCCTCTTCAGGCTTGTGCACGAGCATGGCAGGTCCATGCCAGGTTATAGAAGCCCACATTAAGTTCATATTGCGTTCCTTCTAGTCTCTTATCATCCTCATGGCACTCATGCAGCAGGTTATCAGAACGTCTATGTCACGTTCAGATAGTTTCGTGCTGTATATAAATACTGGATCCAGTTCCTCACACCATCACGTCTTGATGAAGAGCGCTGTTTTAATTTATACCAACCCACCGGATGCAATGACAGCATAGTAAGTGCATGAGAAAAGCGTTCTTTGATATCTTTATGGACGCAGTGAGAACTTCATGGTCTTTGTCAGAGTGTGATGCGTCTTAGATATGCATGTTGTAGATGTAATTGCTGCATGTTGGTCATGTGCTCACAAGATTTAAAGAGCCAGGGTGATCGTATATATAGAATAATAGTAGAAATGCATGAAAACGGTGGTTTAAGAAAGAGGCATCTTATCCAGTACCTGTTGGCTTTTGTGACTGGGATTTCGGCTCCGTTTGGAATGAGTTCTTTTCCTTTCACCTGAGAGAAGACGAAAACTTATCCAGAAACCTTTTATCTTCTCATGTCCATTAAAATTCAAACTCGTGCAATTCATCTTACTGTGAAATCCAAATAGAGCGCCTCCACAACATCCTCGTCTTCAGTCAGTAAATTCTTTAGGCATCTATGTTGGGGGGGGGGGAAACTTGATTTTACAAGGGATTTTTTTTTTTTTTACTTTTTTAAAATGTATAATTAATGACAACTTTGTCATTAAAAAAAAAAAAATGATGCCCAACCTGGCCTCCACTGGCGACAGCTCCTCCAGGTCACGCAGAGTCGGTCTGAGGTCCAGCAGCTTCTTGAACAGCACCACCGGGAAGCCGATGTTCATATAACAGCGATTATAAAAGGCCAACCCACACATGACGCCAAAGTGGAAGAATTCCTCCTGACCGGATTCAGAATCCTACAACCAATTAAAAATCTCACCAATGTTGGTTTAAACCTTGTTTGGTCTTGTATTAATATTCTCCCCCAGCATAATTAAAGACCGGACTTACTGCAGAGAACCAGAAGAGTCCCGAGTCCTCGGATACCTGGATTACTCTGGAGTCTGTCGTAATTTCCTGTCCAAGCAGGGTGAAGAATCCAGCACGCACGCCTCCGTAATCTAACCCGTCCTCGAGATCGAACATGACCTATTAACAAGAGAGAAAGGTTATTAAAAATAAAATAAAATAAAGAAATAAAAAAGCAACATTTTTCATTATGGTAGTAATAAAATAACTCCATCATGTTAAACAAACCTTTAAAGGAAGAGAAAAATCATGGCCGCCCTTTTTCAGGTATTTCAGTGTGTCGGTCAGCACGGTTTCTCTGTTCACATACAGCGTGTTTTGCAAGTCAAACACAAAAGTTGGCTCATAGTGTAACTGTAAAAACTGCATACGGGAAATTACACGTATGGTCAGGCAGAGTAGATCTGAATGCAGCGTCTACAGTACGTACTGTATATCTGTTCCCAAGGCTACTTACCCTGAATGTTATGTATTTACTGTTTATGTCAAGGATAAAAGGGTAGCTTGTAAAGAGAATTGTACTTTGCTAAAAACAAACAAACAAAATATGGGACTGAGAAAACAACAAACATTATAAATGCTGAAATTTAGTTTCTTTTAAAATGCTACAGTATGCATATACGTGATGACTACAGTACATACCAAAACATTGATGACAACACCTAGTTGTTCATTAGCATTTAAGAGAAACGGGTCCTGTGACAATAGAGAGAATTTCGAGACATTGAATAGAGACAGTGGTAAATCTTAAGAGACAGTGACCAGATTAACAACTTGTAGGTTGTTATTTTCAATGGCATGACTTTGGGCTCAACATTGGGAGGGTTTAGATCTTCACCTACGAGGAGGTGTCTGAGGAAATGTCATTCTTTGTTTACCAAACACTTCATCATGTTTTATAACAGGGAGTCATTTTAATTCCTAATTTTTTTTTAAATGGGGGGGTTTAAAAAATGACACCCATGGTGATTTCACTTCAGCTGGGTAATGATTCAAACACTTAAACTGTTTAAAAACATAAACAACTAAGGGGATTTGAAAGGACTGGAACTGGGTGAAGAACGTTTGTGAAGAACAAAATCACGAATGGAGATCACTTAAACACTTGCATGGTGAAAAAACCTGCATGTGCGTAAAAACCTGTTTGTGTTCAATAGTGCAAGTAAAAGCATTTCTGTATACACACACAATGTGATGAGGACTCGCAGGTTTGGGACTAAACAGATGTGTGTTCATAAGAAAACCACTTGTTGAAGCGACTCATTAAAAGGCTTCAGTCTGAGAGCATAGGGAGCATAAACACTGGACTTTGGAGCGATGGAAAAAGGTCATGTGACCTGACGAGTCCAGACTGAGTCTGTTCCAGAGCGATGGGCGTGGTCAGGGTGAGAAGGGAAGCGCTGTAATGAAGCGGTGCTCCCATCATGCATAGCGTCCACTGTACGAGCCTCTGGAGACTCTGGTGTTCTGATCTGGGGTCGCTTCAGTCGCTCAGGTCGAGACTCAGCAACGTCATGTGGAGATAAAATGAAGTCACATGACCACCTGAATGTACTGAATCACCAGAGTATCACATCTATGGAGGGTTTATTCTTTCCCCTAATGGCACGCGCCATTTTCCAGGACTTGGATTGTGAAAGAGTGGCTCTGAGAGCATGAGGAATCATTTTCACCCATGAACTGGACAACACAGTGTGTGTAATCAAAGGTGATTGAATGAGATCTTAGAGGGTGTGACTTTATACAGTTGAGTTATATTCTGCTTCAGGTCTAATGCTTTAGATAGTCTCTTGAAGGTATAAAATACAGAGTGCTTCTTAGCTTTCATAATTTGCTCCAGAATGTGTAATTATTTAGATAATGAAACGATTTTGTGAATAGTATGCTATAATTGTAACATTTCCTTTCTTTCTGATTTACACTGCATCAAGTTTAACTGGTCCCGTCGCTGGGCCTGATGGCTGGTCCAATCGCCTAGGTATTTGGCTATGTTACGTAAGATTCCAAAATTTAGGAAGCAAAACTTCTTTTTCTTTTTTTGTTCATCGCTGGCATTAATTGTACAGTATGCTCCATTCATTATTAAAAATAAATAAATAATAATGTTACATAATAATAATAAATTGTAAATAATGTGCATATACTGTACAATGTTATGAAAAAGCGTTTGCCCCTTTCTGATTTTTTTTTTTTTTTTGCATATTTGTCATACTTAAATGATTGAGATCAAACACATCTTTATATTATCACAAAGATAACCCGAGTGAATATAAAATGCAGTTTTTAAATGATGGCTTCATTTGTTAACAGTGGCGGCCGGTCAATACGGGGCGCCGCCCACCTTAAAGTCAGGCAGAGAAGAATGCTACTTTAACATGTAATTATTTAACATAATAATTATTTATTTTAATAATGAAATAAAGCCATTTAGTCACAATATTCCGCTGTATTTCGTAATATAATTAAATCTAAACTGTATGACGTTCATTTGTGTTGGTGTACGCGGGGCGCCGGACAAACGAGTGTCTATGTAGGCACGTAAATTTTTGAAAAGCATGTGACCTGAGCGCTGAGCTCTGATTGGATCTTTTCAAATCATCCTTGGGGCGGAGCTCTGTGCACCTCAAACCCTCCCACTTTTGCTCTTAGCGAATCAATATTGTTTTTAAATATTTGGGCTCATGTGATTGGACCATTCTTGACGAGTCTTTTCCAGCACTTCTTATGGCGAGCGGAGCTGCTGACTGGATGTGATGTGAGTCAGGACTTTATTTTATACTAGTAGTAATGATGCGCAATCACCTGATAAATGCCTATTTACAGGCCAGTATTAAAAGTCTAATTTTAATTTTGTTTGCGCCCCCAAAAAAAAAAAAAATTATTTTTAAGTAAAGCCTTTATTTTGTCACATATACATTACAGCACAGTGAAATTCCTTCTTCGCATATCCCAGTGTAACTGGGGTCTGAGCGCAGGGTCAGCCATGGTACAGCGCCCCTGGAGCAGTTAGGGTTAAGGGCCTTGCTCAAGGGCCCAACAATGGCAACCTGGCTGAGCTGGGAATCGAACCGCTGATCTTCCGATCAGTAACTCAGTGCCTCGGCCCTCTGAGCCACCACTGTCCCCACCACTTTTTGCACCAGCTGCCACTGTTTGTTAAGGGAAAAAAGCTGTCCAAGCCTTTCTGATTCTATGTGAAAAAGTAATTGCCCACCCCTAGCTAAATCATGAATGAACTGTGACTTTGGAAAGCAAGAGATAAATTTCACTTCCCACACCCAGGACTGTTTACTGCCAGACCCGTTGAATCAAGAAATCACAAAAAAAAGCAACATGACCAAATTCATGAGCAGGTGAGTAATTCACATGTACCAGTCAGGAAAGGGTTACCAAGCCATTCCTAAGTCTTTGGGACTCCAGTGAACCACGGTGAGAGCTATTATCCATAAATGGAGAAAACTTGGAACAGTGGTGAACCTTCCCAGGAGTGGCCAGTCTACCAAAGTTACAGTACTACAAATTTGTCAGTCATTTCCTGAACAGGGAACAAGGATTAGGGAATAAAATGAAGTCCCATGTCCACCCTTTTTTAAAATGTAAATCACCATTATCTTACCTCTTCTGCAATTCTCATTACAAAGAACAGACCTTTTATAGAACGGTGTCCCACCTAATAGACAAAACAAAATTTAGAACTTTAAAATAAAGTTCTATACAAAAGAATACAGAAAAAACACATTATATTAATGTTATAAATGTATTTGCATTTCAGTGAGTAACAAAGTATTTGATCCCCTACCAACCAACAATAATTTTGGCTCCCACAGACTGGTTATGTGCTTGTGTGGTACACAGATTGTTCCATGAAGGTGCTCCTAACAACAACACGTTACTAACAACGTGTTTTCTACACAAGGTTGAAATGGCCTACAAGACCATCAGCTAGAAACTTGGTGAGTGTCAGGGATAACCCCTAGAGGGCGCCAAAGCGCCCTGTGTTTTTGTTTGTAGTTCCTTTTGTTTAAACTTCATTTCCCATGTGGCAACTCGGTCAGGTGACCAGGGGCGCTCACCTGAGCCGAGTTGGTTATTAGTTTTATTATAAATAGTTTGGTTTCTTTGAGTTTCTTGTCTTGCGTCTGTTGATTTATCGTAGTAAACGTTTGTCAGTTTAGTTGTGTCTTCTGTTTCATCTATACGTGTTTTAGTTTCGTTTTTCATATAAAGTATATTTGTTTATTTGATTTTCCCTGACTTTATGTTAAATAAACATCGTTTCCTTTAAAACCTGGACTCCTGCAATTATTTGCAAACAAAAGAAATACGAAATAACCATCGATTGCCCTTGGTCTGGACCTTCATGCAAGATTTCACCTCATTGGGTAATGTTGGTGAGGCATTTTAGTTCCAAAGCTGGATCTTATTCTGTGTGGTAATCACCCTCGGGTGTCAGCCAGAATGCAGGAACCAGACCAAATGCTCAATTAAATGTGTTTAATAAACAGTTCAAGTAGGCATAAAACAGTCCTATGGTTGGTTGTATGCTAAGTATTTATGTGAGTGTGTGGTTTATATGGCATTGATGCACACAATCTGCTAGATTAAATCCAGACCAGCTGGAATACTCATGCACACAGTCCGACATACTGCACTGGCTTAGCTTTCTTGCACGGTTCTACAGCGCTGCTCGATGCTTGCGTGCGCTCTGGTTGTGTTGAAGCACGTCAGTCCGCACCGCGGTTGCGCATGTGTGATCATTCTGCACAGACTTTCATACAGGTAAGGATAATCAAGAGAAAATTGCGGGATCAGTCCAGGACTACACGGGAGGAGCTTGTGAATGATCTCAAGGCAGTTGGGACCACCGTTACCAAACAAATCATTGGTAACACAACATGGATTGAAATTCATTCAGCGTTGCAGGGTCCCCCTCCTCAGGCAGGCCCGTCTGAAGTTTGGGATTGAGAGAAAGTGCTGTAGTCAAATGAGAGCAAAATTGAGCTCTTTGGTTGTGTTTCGGAGGAAGAAAATTGCTGACTAGGACCCTAAGAGCGCCATCCCTATAGTCAAGCACAGAGTTGGGAACATCATGCTTTAGGGCTGTTTCTCTGCTAAAGGTACAGACCAACTTCATCCCACTGAGGGGCCAATGGATGGGGCCATGTATTGTAACATTTTGGATGAATGATAGCCATGTGGATGAGATCTCCAGCATGACAATGACCCAAAAAATACTGCCAGGGTAACAAAGGAGTGGCTCAAGAAGGAGCACGTTGAGATAATGTAGTGGACTAGCCAGGCTACAGACCTTAATCCTATAGAAAATTTATGGAGAGAACTGAAACTTCGAATTGCTAAGTGACAGGCAAAAAACCTTACGCATATGGAGAAGATCTGTAGAAGAAGAGTGGATCTTATCTATTGGGATTTAAAAAATATATTTTTTATATATGTACTTTTGTTGGTTTGTGGAACAAATAATCTGAGTTTTCATTATTTCCTGTGGAAGAAATTTGCTTTGATGTACAAGCATGCTTCCAGAATGCATTATGCTCGCAATCCAAGGTTTTAACTGTACTGTGAAATCTGTAACATACAATAAATATTTATGAGTGCTGTCTCTAATGCCATAGAACTTATATGATGTGTTAGAATAACCTCGGTCCTTACCAAGGTGAAGAAGTCATTGAGTTCCTTGACTAGGAAGTAATCCTCAGGCAGTGGTGCATCTCTCTGACTATTAACCTGCAAGAAAAAGTATATTGTATCTATTGTGTGATAAATGATATAATGTATTTTAGAAGATGTTTATGTTTAATATCAAATTACTACTCCACCAAATAAAGTCTATTTAGTGAGATTTCGTTTTTATGTTAACGAGGTTAAAGAAAAAGTTCTTACATTGTAAAGCTTCTGAAGAACCCTTAGCGGACATGATATTTTAGTCCAGTGGTCACATACTGTAGTCGTCATCAATGAGAAGAATTGAGCACAAACGGAGTGAAACATCTTTACCAGAGTCCTGTAGTAGGAGTATGGCAGTTTGGTCCACAGGCTGACTGAGGGAGTTTGACGCAGAAGAGGATCATTGGTACAATAAAAACCAAATGTATTCAAGAGTCTGATATTGTAGAGTTTAAATAAAGAATAATCAGCATTTGGGGTTTGAGGTGTGCTAGTATGGGGAAATAATAAACAACAGTGGTGTGAAAGTTGCTCTGTCTCTCTGCTCTCCTGAGGACATCGCCTTTGAATGTCTTGATCCTCGTTAATTCCCTAATTATTTTTATTTGAATTGTTCTCACTATAGCCCTTTGTGATCTTGTTTTCAAAGGGATCCTAAAAACACCAAATACAAAACACTACAGACAAGCAACACTACAACTATGCAAGTACAAACAGCTTGTTCACCCACTTCCCTCCCACGCCCACAATCTAAAAAAGAGAAAAATATATTATACATCAATTACAACAAAATAACGAAAATTTGAAGCAAGTGGTCATTCAATTATTTGTATTAATTAAAAGTACAAATTAAAAACACAAACATTGTTTTAAGATAAAAATAAACAATTTAAACGGCTTTACATTCGGTTTAGATCTAATATTTCATTCAGACTAAAAGCCGATTAAAACACCTCCACAATGCAACAATTTCATAAAGTGTACATACTCAACACCTCCACTGATTCAGGCTCCAGTTGTAAGATGGCACGTGCCAGTGCGACAGTGAGCTGTGTGCCACGCCCTTGTTTTTTCAGCACTCGGAGGAGTTCAGGCAGGATGAGGTAAACCCTCAGCGCTTCCACACCAGCAGCATCCGGGCTCAGAGAGGGCAGAAGGTCTCTCTCCACCACCGTCTCCAGCTGAAAAGAAATGATATAACAGTGCGATATCAGTAACATTCCAGTTCTTGCCATTTAATCTCATTTCATTTGCATCGCCTTACCGCTGATAGAACATTATCCTTTTCGGGCAGCTTCTCCAAGGCAAGACGAGCCAAAGATAAATCGAGACCAGAATACAGTCTAGATGTTTTATAATGCTGGTCACCGCTAACAATAGAAATGCAACATTACTCTGATTAGTACTGTATACTAATAAATATCATCATTTCAGCATTAATGTATTTTCGGCGCATATTTATACCTTTTCTCACAGAAGCTCCCATTAATGCATGACGCTGATGAGAACATTTTCTGGATTTCCCTACAGAACACACAAGTTCTAAAAGTGTTGAGTGAATATTAAAGATGATTACAGCTCAATTTATGGCTCCAATAAATGAATCTGTTGTGTACAAAAACACAGACACAGCGAGCGTGAGATAAAGAGCTAAAAAGATAAAGTCTCACTGGCTGTGTTTCTCCATCATGTATTGGGACAGAAATGCTCTGAATAACTTGAGTCATGTATGTATGTACTGTGAGAGAACTCATTAATAGATCTATAAAAAAAATAAAAAAAAAACAGCTATTCATGTGCAGTGAGGCTTTTCTTTATACCTTTTGTACCTTTTCCAGGTTTTTGAGTTACAGGGTGAAATCCAGCGATCAATCATTTCATCATTCAACACTGCTGTGGTGTTGCATGAACTCAGGTTCGAACTTGTTTGAACATCATCCTGTAAAAAAAAAACATTAGAAAGTGAATCAGTAAATAAGACTAAAAATAAACCAAATAAGACTCATTTTTAAGGAGTTATTTCACTCACGGTCTTAGAGAGAAAGAGGAGAGAAAGATTCCCTCCAGCTGTAATTTTCTTAATCGCTTGATCAGGGCTGAATTCTTGTCAAATAACAAAAATATAAAAAAACATTTTTACTAAATACAAATAAATACATTCATCTGTTATTAAAATCTAGCTCATAATGTACTCACCTGGTGGCAGCTTGACAGGAAACGGCACACACTGATCGGTCCTCAGGCCATTTCCCAGCTGACCTTGCTCTCCACGTCCAAACGAGTAGATCGTGTTTGATGACTCAACCAGTGCCAGAGTGTGATGCCTTAAATCCAAGAATTCAACAGACTTCACATTAACTATTGATATATCTTTAATCTCAATCAAAATATATAAAGCATACTGTGAACTCTGTTCGACGGGTGTTTGCACAGGTAGTTCCGTTACAGGCGCTCCTCGCTAAACCTAACAGCAGGCAGCGTCATCATCAACGTTTTTGTTATGCTGTGAGGTAATAACATATCTTCATTTGATTACTAGATCATTATTAGGTGAAAAGAGGGAGACAGCGTAAGGTAGAAAATGGGACGCCCCAGGGGAGCGTGCTAAGCGATAGGGAAATCACTTTTTGCTGATGACGGAGCTTTATGGAAACATTTTGAACATAGAACTTGGAAACGGCAAAGTGGAATACACTTTATGAAGTTGAAAAATAGGGAATAAAATGGGGGTTTTGCTTTTTAATACAGGTACAGTAATACCCAACTTAGGAACGAGTTCCATTTCGGGAGCAGTTTGTAAGTATGATTTGTTTGTATCATACTTGTTTGTAAGTATGATTTGTTCTTAAGTCTACAGTAAAGCATACAAACCCAGTATATAACTGGATGTATTTCTCACACTGCCATCATAAGTAACGACACCAAGGGAAATTAATCTCACACATACAGTACAGAGCAAAAGTTTGGACACCCCTTTTCATTCAGCGAGTTTCCTTTCTTGTGTTCTTTCTTGTGTTCTTCAGCCCAAACGCGTCTCTTCTGCTTGTTGCCTGTCCTTAGCAGTGGTTTCCTAGCAGATCTTCTAGCATGAAGGCCTGATTCACACAGTCTCCTCTTAACAGTTGTTCTAGAGACGTGTCTGCTGCTAGAACTCTGTGTGGCATTGACCTGCTCTCTGATCTGAGCTGCTGTTAACCTGCGATTTCTGAGGCTGGTGACTCGGATGAACTTCTCCTCCGCAGCAGAGGCGACTCTCGGTCTTCCTTTCCTGGGCCGGTCATGTCGCATGTCAGCCGGTTTCTTTGTAGCGCTCGATGGTTTTTGCGACTGCACTCGGAGACACTTTCAACGTTTTCCCAATTTTTCCGGACTGACTGACCTTCATTTCTTAAAGTAATGACGGCCGCTCGTTTTTTCTTCACTTAGCTGCTTTTTTCTTGCCATAATACAAATTCAACCTCTTTGAATGAGAAGGTGTGTCCAAACTTTTGCTCTGTACTGTATATCACAGTGTTGTCACTGCGCCTTTAAATTACACTGGGAATCACAGAAGCCATTAGTTCTCAGAGCTGTTTTTCACTGTATTGGACTGTGAACTCTGTTTTGTTTTGAGGATTTTTCCGAAATTAGGATTATTCACCAGCAGGACAGCTTTACAGGACAGACATTTTCTAAGACCAACATAAGACCAACTCATTTCTCCTGCACACACACACACACACACACACACACACACACACACACACACACACACACACACACACACACACACACACAATATACCGAATTGTAGGCATTTTATACATTCAGACAGTAAAAATATTGTATAAAATTGTAAATATTGGTATCTGCAATGTCTATTCTTTGTACAATATACTTGAGATACTTCCACGATTGAACCAGAAGTAGAATCGCGGTCAGTTCCTGCGGAAATTCACAACTCGAGTGTTCACAAATTGGGGACTACCTGTAGAAAAAACTAAAACTACTTTACAAGAAATAAAATCAAGGAATATAATCCAAAAACGTATGGAAAAGGGACATTTTCAGGATATACGTTGATGAGAGACTAACATGGAGAGGATATAAGATATGTGATTAATATATCCCCCAAAAATACTGATAGGACAGGAACGTTTGAGGTCTGCAGAAACCCTGGATCGGACTGCAGAGCATATTTTTCATTCTGCATTTTTGTCCTATTAACCAACACCTTTTAACCTCATAAGCCTGACCATTTCACCGTGTTTAAAAATAAGCTGTACTTACTAGATTTACTTTCACACAAGAGTGCATTCTCCTGCATGCTACAGCGATAAGCGTTCATATTGAATAAAAATGAACCTTGAATGAGATTGTCACAAGCCAGTCCGGTCAGAACAGCTCATCCAAATCATAACTCCAGCTAAGACTCTCTCCAGCTAAGAGTGCTGTGTCTGTTTAAAGAACCCAAGTTTGAGTTTTGGTTCCTTTGTTGGTTTGTGTCTGTTTTTGAGTTTATAAATAAAAAGACTCTTTATGGTTCTAGAACCCCTCTGCATTTATGCCTGCCTTGCCCTCCACCTCCGGGGTTGTGGCGCTTTCCCCCTACGTCATCGACCTGCCTCCTTTTTTGTCACGAGATTCCCCATTCATCCCGTTCACAAGCACCTTCTCTCCCCTTTAATAAAGCTGTCAGAAACGCTGTCAGTCTGCTATTGGGTTCACTCTCATTCAGCCTCACCCCTGACGTAGATTGTATATTAGAGGATGTTACTCACCCTCCACAGGCTACCTGGGACACTTTGGACCCCCAGAATTCAGCAACTACACGAGGCAGTAGTTCATCTCTCCGTGAGTTGTGTCCAAGCTGCCCATAACGACCTGATCCAAACGTGAACAGCAACCCTCCCTATAAACATCACATAAATAATTATATAACCTATACTGTATATCAGCACTGTTATTTATTACCGTATACTGTATGTGTGTGCTTGTGGTTTGTAAGATGTAGGATGCTGAAGAAGGAAACTTGTTAATGATGTTATAAAGCTGAATCTCAAGGTTTTTATTTCATAAGGAGATTTTTGTTTATTCATCCTTTTTGTTTAGCTGGTGTAATTGTCTTCATCATTTATAGTATTTCTGTAGTGCTCATCTATTGCTTCGACAGCTCTGCGTGTGGACTGTATTATGCCTGACTTGTAGATTGCTTTGAGTAAAAAAAAAAAAAAAAAAAAAACACATCTGTCAAAAGAAGACTTTAATGTAAGTATAGTTCTGTGTTTACTGGAAGTGCTGACAATGCAGATCCTTAACTGAAAAAAAAAGTTGAATTTTGTAAAGCTTAACCCTTTAACGCCTTAGCTAATTCAACTATTGTAATTATCTTAGTTATCCAGGACCTACTGCAATTCTAGTTGGAAATCTTTGTGTCATTTCAGTTTGGAGGTGTGAACCTTTGTTAGAACAGCAGTATGGTCCTCTCCACATGAGATGGAGACAGCTTTCTTCAAATTCAAGCTCTTCACACAAACCGGGGCGTGTCTATCTGTGAACAAATATTAACACCAAAATGACTATCTTAATTGGATACTGGCAGAGCTGTGTTGATCCTATACGGCGGTAAAGTCAGTACCGTCAGTGTCTCCCAGGCCGAGCTGCCCGGCGCCGTTCCTGCCCCAGCCGAACACGGCCCCCGAGAGAGACAGGGCGAAGCTGTGGTCTCCTCCAGCGCTGATCTGAGCCAGTGGGATCCCACACAGAGACTTGAGGGGCCGAGGAGACGGAGAGCTCGGCTCGCCTTTCCCCAAACCCAGCTGACCGCTCGAGTTCTGACCCCACGTGAACAGCTGACCATCTGAGGGCATTTTTGAGAGGATTTTGCAAATTAGGTGCCAGCATGAACGTTAATAAATTCCCTAAAAGTAATGGGAAGTTAATCCACAAATATTAAATTTACCTAATTATTCAATAATCAAATACTGTCTACAATGTGTTATAGTTTTTATGGAATAATTGCCCTTTTATAGCTGTCAGTTACAGGTAGATGTACTCCAACCCCACTAAAAAAGAAAAAGCGGTGCAACTTATTACCTTTTGTTAGGGCGACTGTGTGATAGTTGCCGCATGCAACTTGTGCAATGTTAGTTAAGCTGCTGATCCTCCTGATCATGAGGAACAAAACGAAAAACACTTAAGATGCAATCAGTACAGCTGGACAAGTCGTTCGCTCAGACGGAGGCCTACCTGGGTCTGTTGGATCGAGTCGCAGGCCTCCATTCCCACACCGCCCCTGCCTCAGTTACAGTCACGACATGCTTCTGTCCGGCGCTGCAAATGGCAGCTCGCTCCTTCTTCAAATCTAAAGTCATTCCTAAAAATATACGTTAGAGGTATTTTAATGCAGTAAGCCTCGCTGTTGTCTTCTTCAATAAACGTTGAGTTTGTTTTTTGCTTTGCACTGTGTATCTTAAACCACAAGATTTCACACAATATGAAACTACTCTTATTAATCCCAAAGGGAAACGTACACGTGTATTCAGATGCCATGTGCATGTACTGTATATAAGGAATACAACACTACTCAGCATGCTGTTACAAGAACATAATTAAGGCCAGGTTGGTGTGATGCAGCCCAGGAAGCACTGAGCACTGGCACTGAGCAACTGCTTATGGTGCTTACTCACATGTGCAAAACTGATATATTATCCTGATGGAGATTATGTAAAAAAAGATTCACTTATCTCTCTCTCTCTCCATTGGTGACATAAAATGTTTTTTTTTTTTGCAAAACAGCACAGCTTTGCTTGATGGTTTGTGATCCTCCATCTTCCTCTTGATGCCACGCCAGAGGTTTTTTTGGAGTAAATTTCAGCGCTCTCATATTGTTTTATTTCCCCAGACCTGTATAATACTGTACGGACTGTACCTCCATCTCACTCTGTAGGCAGCCTCTCCAGTTCTGCAGGTGCGAAAGGGGCGTGGCCGCGATTAAGGGTGCGGCTGGTGAAGTTTCATCGTTAATGTGTCAGGGTATTGCGTGTTATATCATCCAGCCACTAGGGGGCCTCAGTGAGTATATATGTTTACAGGCATCACAGAAGAAGAGTTGTTATGTGCAGAGTGTAAACGAGCACATGGAATTGTTTACTGTTCCGTTGGACGCTTTATGAACAATAAAGTGACAAACGAATGCCTCCTTGTAAATAAATACAAGACATAATGGACCTCGGGCTTCCTCGGCATGAGGAGAAGAGTGTAGCTCGAGGTCAGTAGCTCTTCAGAGTCGCGCGGCGGACGCTAACCTGCGATGAGTGGCACGCGAGCGCGGTGATGTCATGCGTCCCAGGGACTTCAAAGGCGCGAAGGGAATGCCGCCGTTGGTCGCTGTATTAAGGACAGCCGCGCAAGGACTGCACGAGCTCCGCACCTCCGCAAGTTTCCGAATAAAAGTTCTCTGTAAAACGTCGCCTCGTGTCTGTGTGTCTGTGGTGCCACCCGTGCATTAAAGCCGTTACTATACAGTAGTAACGGCGACAGTAAACATCAAACTATCATTAGTTACTCACATTCAGATTATTATACACTGTAAACCCGAATAAGTTGGCAAAGCTAAAAAAAATTGAAGTAATCAGTTACATCAAAATTTTTAAGTAATGATGTTTCCAATTTTATGTAAATAGAACTGAATAGTTTTTGAGTTTGTTGTACTCATTCATATTGATCGTTCTGAGTGGTAGTAGTAGCCTTAATGTGGGAGCCCCCTAGTGACGGGGAGGAATTGGACACGACTAAATTAGGGAGAAAATCGGGGAAAAATCCAAAAAAATAAAAAAAAAATAAAATATTAACACTTTCAATAAAAAATGTATAAAACAGGAAATCATTTTTTAAAATAATGAATGCCCAACAGCCAACTTTATTTTTATATTAAATCCAACATGAGATGCAACATTGATTGCAGTAACATCCTAAAAATAGCAGAGCACCAAACTGTCGACAATCAGATGAAAGAGCTGCCCAGGTGGCACATGGGAAGCTACACGATACTGGGCATAATATGTTGTGTTATAATGAAAACATTTAAAAACTTCAGGATCCTCAGGATTTGTAGATTATAATCACAGCATAATGCGAAGACAAACCAATCCGCCTTTTGACCATCTTGATAAAAAACAATTCTGGGCAGTTTATGACGTCAGACTAGGCTGAAAGATTTGAAGTTGGTGGAACTTTAAGGAGACGGTTACTGTGGCTTAAAATATCAAACTTGTTCAGCTACTTGAAAAGTGTAATTTCTACAAACCCTAAATACTCAAAAGTTTTGAATACTCATCAAGGTTTATTAATTTGAACTAATTGTAATGATTTAAGTCAACAGTACTCGATATGCTTAATGACTTTAGGGTTTACAGTGTATCTCTGTGCTATCTGATTCCCAGATTTATGTTCGTTCTGATTAATAACCATAAAACAAATGTTTAACAGAATCTCACGTTGGTACGGAGTCTGCTTTCCCTTTCCCCTTTGTGACGTGACTACGGTGACTCTCCGGTCCGCGTCCCTGATGAACGCCGCGAGCCGCTCTGTGATCGACACATCCTTTCCTCCCATCCCGCGGAGAATTACATTGGATCTTTTATTGTCCTGATGTGTAGGGTCATCTTCTGTCGAATTCAGTTTGCCCCAATAAAGCATTCTGAATCCCACAGGGTGTCCTACAGATGTCCAAGTGTACAGTGTCTCAGTGTTCCAGTGTCTCAGTGTTCCAGTGTCGCAGTGTACAGTGTCCCAGTCCCAGCTGCTGGTGTGGGATGAATGAGAAAGTCAAGTGAAACAGAAACGTTTTCAACCAGAGGAAACAAAACTGAAACTCAGCTGTCTTCATGCATACAGCAAGTCAGCTTGTTATTCTTATTACCTGCCTGTAGGGTGTAAGAATTCAGCGCAGACTATACTACTTATAAACCCAAAGTCTTCATATATGTCTACATATTTATCTTAGTGTTGGACATCATGCGGTTGTCTCTTCATCCTTAAATGATCCCTGTCACGGGGGTGGTACTATATTTGTAGCACTATATACACAGCCTACAGAAGTAAACAGACCAACATGTGTTCATTTTCATTCATATTTACATGTAGGCATTTGGCAGACGCTTTTATCCAGAGTGACTTGCAAAACTGCTTTGTAGGTTACTAACTAAGTACCATCAGTCAAACACCGTTGGAAGGTCCCACCCCCATTATTATGGCCACTATACACATATTTCCTTCTTTTCAGGATGGAATTTTGGTGGATACATAATCTGAAAAACCTCAGGAAATGTACAGTATATGTCATGCACAAACGTTTCAGAAAAGCTTCAAGTGAGATTCTGAAAATAAGGGCCTTGGCTATGTGTGTACACACACTCACAAACACACTCAAATGTTTCACCTGTGCGTTCCCAGCCATTTTGTCTAACGCTAACCATGGCTCATGTTCTGTATAGTTTAACGTTGCAGTGTTAAAGTTAACCAACAGATGCATGTGAATGTATTTATTGTTGTGTTATGTGTTGTTGTTCATCTGAGGTTGAATTTATTTAATACTACTTGTAAGAACTGCCAAGATAATTTTTTTAATACACAAAAAAGAATATATATATATATTATGGCATGCCGTTTAGGAAAATATTCATGAGAGAACTTAATGAAAACTCTGAATATATTGAATGAACAGTAAGAATATTGAATGGATGCCGAATATATTGATTGTAATCTCAATATATATATATATATATATATATATATATATATATATATATATATATATATATATATATAACTATTAAACTGAATATTGAAAAAAGAATAGTTGTAGTTATCAGTAATGATAGAGTGGATTATAGTACAATAGATTTTAAATGTGTAACCCACATAACGAAAAAGCTTTAACGAAAATAAAATATCTTTAATTAAAAAAAAAAACTATTAAACTGAATATTGCAAAGAGAATGGTTGTAGTTATTAGCAATGATAGAGTGGGTGATAGTGCAGTTGGTTTTATATGTGAAATTTCAATAGCAAAAAAGTTTTTTGATTTTGTTGATTTGTTATTTTTTGCAGTCTGTACCAAATTCCATTCATTTTCATACATACCTTCACAATTATTATTATTATCTAAATAATTAAAAAAAAAAAGAGCCCGACTCTTATTTAACAAATTATCTGTTTTATTAACACAAGAATTGTTTGTCATCATTTATTTTTAAATGTACATTAATATAATTATTAATCAATTAAACAAACAAATAATCCATACTGTAGCCTAACAGTGTCATATGTTTGATGTTCTGTGAGGTCTTTCTCTGTAATCTTGTGTATTTTTCTGAAAGATTTAGCTCCAGCTGGCTGTAACAGGAGAAGATCTAAAAATATATTTATTTGTAGTAGCTTCTCTGTCCACTCCAGATTAAGAAAATATGTATATATATATATTTTTTTTCAATCAATATATTCGGAATCCATTCAATATTCTCACATTTCATTCAATATATTCAGAGTTTTAATTAAGTTCTCTCATGAATATTTTCCTAAACGGCATGCCATATACGCAGTATATATATATACATATCAAACTAATTTTCATAATTTTCTTTTGTAAAGCTATTTTGAACATTGTTAAAAAGCATTATATAAATAAAACGGCATTGAATGCAGTACAATTACAGTACTACTGCTACTTCTTTATAATATGACAAAGATTTAAAATACATAGCCATAGTGGCAATTTGTATCATTTTGTGAATATTAATAATAAAAAATATGGAATTATTCACTAAAACACACATAGGATAGAGGATGATTGATGTCCTAATCTTTTTTATTTAAGTGTTAAATTCATGTCTCATCAAAGGCAAATCTGTAAAACTTAAACAAAATAGTTTTGTAGAACAGAAAATAACAAACATTATACACACAATATGAGGAACTCAAAGTCAAGTCAAATTGATTTTTAAAGCACATTTACAGCAACATTTAATGCAACACAGTTGACCAAAGTTTTTGTACAATCCAAAAATAGCTGCAGACAAAAAACAGACTAAAAAAACAGACAATAATAATAACATAAAATGAAATAAAATCCAAATCCAAATAAACCAATAAACAGTAACAGAAATCCCCCTCTTGTTGTATAAAATAAACAAAATAAAACATCAAATAAATAAATAAATATAATGAAATAAATAATGAACTGCAGAATAGTACAAAGAAATAGAAACTAAGCAAAAATAAATTAGGAAACAGGGTTTAAAACTACAAAAAAAAAAACATCTAAATGACAATAAGGAGGAGGCTGTAATAACTCTTACACCGTAAAGTCAGTAAACACAAGTTATAATGATAATGTATGTGACAGGTCATATCAAGTCCACAGGTTAGTCTACATACGAGTCACTTGTAATGGACAACTCTTCAAAAATACCTTTACGTTTGTCCAAAAATTTCACAATATTTGATGGCATCAGTGAGTTTGCTTTGAAGTATATGGATGCTGCTGTAGTTCGGAAGGTGCAAAATGCCAAAACAGGTCTGTGCCGAGGGGAAACGGTCGTCTGCGTCGCTGTAGTTGAATCTCACAATTGTCAGCTGCAGTTTCGAGATTCCTCCTACAGGCAAGCGATCAGTTCCATAAACGAACGCTGGGGAAGATTTATGTTTAGATCGATATTCATTTTAAGCCAAAAGTTATTAATTTATTATTTAACAAATATGTATTAAAATAATAAAACATATGAACAAAAGAGAATGAATGCTGTATATTTATTCATCCATCCATCCATCCATACATGCATGCATTTTTCTGTCCACCAGTCCATCATTTTATCCATCCAAGCTTCTATTAATTTATCTATCCATCAGTAACCTATGCACCATAAAATATTGACTAACTCATAGATGTTTGATTTTAAAATATCATCTTAATGCATTTTAATATAGTGGGTAATGATTAAAAATTAAGCTTCCATAACCCTTGCTATCACAATATGATGAAGGATGTTGAAGTCAATCTTTTGGATCTTTTGATTATAACAATACAATTCCATGCACAGCATTTGGCAGACGGCCTTATCTAGAGCGACTTACGTTTCGCCTCTTTATTCATCTGAGCAGGTGAAGGTTAAGGGCCTTGCGCAAGGGTCCAACAATGGCAACGTGGTGGTGGAAGGGTTTGAACCTAGGACCTTCTGATCAGTAGTCCTTAACCACTGAGCTACAGCTTGCCCTATACACCATAATACACAGTTACGAGAGTAAACACTACTTTTCTTCCTCTTTATAATCGCCTGCTACACTAATGCACTGCTTCGGGTCTGAAACGCTGGCCACCCAGGAACTGAGAATGAAGAATTTCATCCTGGTCCAAGGTTTGACTTGAATGCCCCATCTTATATTACCATTTCTATCCAAGCGTTGAACTTACTCAGAAACTTCTTCCTGTGCTCTTCATCCAGCTCGAAGAAAACAGACCAGAAGTTCCGGATTAGTTCATCTGAGGGTCCACAATGTTCATAAGTGACTCCCTGATAGAAATATCACGATTGTGAGAAAATATAAAAATGATTTCTTTATTACTATAGTATTCAAAATAAAATTGTGAGAAATCTAAATGTTTTCATACCCTTTTAAGCTCCTCCCACTCATATATCGACGTGCCATAGAGTAAGTCTCTGAGCTCCTCAGGCTTGAACATTCTCCAGAGATCAAAGGGGCTTCCACGAGAAAAACCTTCCTTAAACCTCCGAAACTGTCCTTCTACAGACTTGTTAAAGACAAAATCGACGTACAAGTCCACATATTTCTGCCTGTAAAAAGATGCAATTCATTAACGTGCGTTTGCTCGATTAAGTTATCCATCTTTTATACAACTTGTCCTGTATAGAGGATCACAGGTACACTGAAACCTGGTACACACAGGGTGCCAATCCATCACAGGGCACGCATGCACACACTCACTCACACACTACGGCCAATTTGGAAACACCCGCACCTAATTAGTCTTCTCCATGTCCATGTCTTTGGACTGTGGAAGGAAACCAGATTACCCAGAGGAAACCAAACAAGCAAGCTAAACTCCATACATGCATGCATTTTTCTATCCGTCAGTCCATCATTTTATCCATCCATCCTTCTATTCATTTATCAATCCATCAGTAATCTATGCACCATAAAATATTGACTAACTCATGGATGTTTGGTTTGACCCAAGGCGAGATTTTTATCATATCAACATTTAATTTCATACAAGTCTTTAATTAGTTCAGCATATTGAAACATATGGTGGCTTATCAGTCTTTAAAGGCAAATACAGTGGAACCTCGGATTGGGAGTAATGTGGTTTACGAGTGTTCCGCAAACCGAGCAAAGATTTAAAAAAAATTTTTTAGTCGGAAGCCGAGCAAGTATTAGTTTACGAGTGCCGAGTATCATGTATCACGCATGTGACTCTTATTTTGACACCGAGCCAGGTCAGAGAGATTTCTTTTTTCCCTGTTAAAACGGTGTTTCCGTTGTGTGTGTGTGTGTGTGTGTGTGTGTGTGTTGTGAAACTTAAAAAGCGAGGTGGGGAGAGGGAGGAGGAGTGTTACTGTGTAAAATGAGGCGAGGGAAGGGGCTAATTCCACACATACACACACGGCGCCTGCGTTCACCAACGGAAACACTTATCTGTCGGGATTTATTTGTACTTTTTTTAAAGGTAAAGTGCAGATTAATTTGTTTTATTTTCATTTTATAGATTGTATTAATTATTTTTATGTATTTATTTTTTGGGGCCGTGGAACGAATAATTTGAGTCTTCATTATTTCTTATGGGAAATGATGATTTGGTTTACAAGTGTTTTGGAATACAAGCCCGCTCCCGGAACGAATTATGCTTGTAATCCAAGGTTCCACTGTAGATAGCTACTGTATAAAGCATTGTAAAAATACAATAACATAATAATAATAATAATATAATAATAATAATAATAATAATAATAATAATAATAAGGTATCTGGCCGATTTACCATAAGAAGCGATATATGGTTATTAGAATAAAGAATATATTCTAAAACAATTGTCAAAATTATCATACATTTTAAACTAGTCCACTCACACACTATTTAATGGCTTGAAATTCAATGTTTATTTCTAGTATCAGATTTGCTTATACACTTCAGTTTAATACAGGATCTTTTTCGATAACTGTGCAGCTCATTAGCAACCAGTGTAAGATAAGTGTGTTGTAGCTGTAATTACATTTTAAAGGCTGCATTCAGTTTAACATGTATAACAATACAACAATATTTGTAAAACCTAGGAAGATCTCTAATACCATAAAGGCATGAAAATGTTTAATAAAAAAAAAAAAAAAAAGATACCTGTTGGCTTTTGTGACTGGGATTTCTGCTCCATTCAGAATGAGTTCTTTTCCTTTCACCTGAGAGAGAGAGAGAAAAAAAAGAAAAACTAAAAGTACAGGCACCATTTACCTTTCAAATGGATAGTAAAAGCCATGTAGTTAACCTTACTGTGAAATCCAAATAGAGCACATCCACAACATCTTCATCTGCTTTCAGTACATATTTCAGATTTCTAATTGGGAAAATAAACAGGAAAAGGTTCATTTCAAATTAATGCGAGTACTGTATGTCATTTGTTAACGGAAATGATGCCCGACCTGGCCTCCACTGGCGACAGCTCCTCCAGGTCACGCAGAGTCGGTCTGAGGTCCAGCAGCTTCTTGAACAGCACCACCGGGAAGCCGATGTTCATAAAACAGTGATTATATAAGGCCAACCCACACATGACGCCAAAGTGGAAGAATTCCTCCTGACCGGATCCAGAATCCTACAATGAATGAAACATCATAAAACATTAACAGTCTTGTAGTCATGTTCTCTTATAGAATGCTTCGAATCTGACTTACAGCAGAGAACCAGAAGAGTCCCGAATCCTCAAAAGCTTGAATGACACTGGAGTCTTTTGTTATCTCCTGTCCAAGCAGGGTGAAGAATCCAGCACGCACGCCTCCCCGATCTATCCCGTCCTCCAGATTAAATTTCACCTATTAGCAAGAGAAAAAAGCGACTTAAATAAAAGAAGTAATAATATTTATTAATAATAATAAAACAATCATCAGCAGTCAAACAAACCACTAAAGGGAGACGAAAGTTATGTCTGTCTGTTTCCAGGTACGCGAGTGTTTCAGCCAGCACAGTCTCTCTGCTCACACACAGTGTATTTGGAGCGGCGGTCGATAAACCGTGCTCCATCTGTAAGAACTTCAAACAGGAAAATGACACAATATACTGTAATTACGTCAAGGACATACTGCGTTTGAAATTGAAAATGTAATTTATGCCAGATGATTGCGTCCATTTACCTGGAAGGCGGTCTGTTTACTCTTTAAATCAAGAATAAAACGATAACATGTAAGACGTTCCGTTCTGTCCTAAAACATGAAAGAAACAACAGACACTGTAATTATTGAAATTCCAAGTTTCTTGAGTAGTCTCGTCTGTCGTCACGCCGACATGCCAGCTAAGCACTGCCTTTAAAAACGGTACTGACCGTTTTTACACCTCTGTCTATTTTACTTCACACCTCTTTCCGATAAAACTACTCTTTTCCTGTAAGAGCCCGCCTCTGTGTGTCTGTGATACCAGAGAGTGTTTATATATGAGCCTTCAGTAGCAAACATTTTGTAATGATATTTATGCATTGTATTCTGATTTTGATATACTGTACATTCAGTATTCTATTTCAGTGGAGTGAAATTGCCACATTAACAGAGACGGGTATCTGAGGGTCAGGGTCATGCATGGAGGAGGGTGATGTCGGCAATGCGAGGGTGTTCAAATATTCCAAACCTGTTTTCCTAAGTATTCTGATTTCACAGTTCCATGTTTCGTGATTTAGAAAAAAAAAAAAACAATGAACACATTTTTTTATTATTATAATTATCTCACCTCTTCAGCCAGTTTCTTTACTGAGAAGAGATGTCTTAAACGATCTTGATTCATCTAAAAAAAAACAAAAAAAAAAAAACAACTTGGTTAGAACTTTAAAACAAAACATATTATTATTATTTTTTTTTTACATTTATTAAAAAAAAAAGTTTTTCTTTTTAGCTAAAAACGACCACGATGTCCATTTATTGTCCATTTAAGAATAATTGATCACAAAAACAGATTTGAATTATAGAGCTGCTGCTCTATACCGAACAGGCGAAGCAGTCCAAGCACCATGTACAGGGTAGCATCACTGCTGGCGTATCCAAAAATAAGTAAACAATATGAAATGTATCGATGTTGCATGTGCATTTGTTCATTGCAACACTGTTTTGGTAAAATTAATGAATAAAAACCATCGCCTTCGCATCATTATTAAAAATCTGATTATTATATAATGATGCTCTATACAGTGATTCCTGGAGTCACTTTAAACGAGTGAGTCCAGGAATCATTTTTGAAAATGGAATTTGTAAAATTCAAAGGCTGAGGAAAATTCTAATCATTTTTTTTTTTTTTTACTATAATAGAACTATAAAACTATAAAAGAGTTCTAAGAGACTCAGAGTTCCTTAGTGTCCCGGTCAAAATGAATAGGAGGCTTGCCAGATACATAGAAGCCCATACATTTTAGGACAAAGATACGTTTTTAGCATTTGGCAAACATGTAAGTGAAGTCAAGACTTTCATCATCAATTCTCAAGAGGTTTGACAAAAAGTTTAGCCGGAATTCCGGTCATGTTCATGCAACACAGTTTTGATGTGTTGTCTTGATCGTTAGATTTACACGGCTCTTACTGTAGGTACAGTGACTGTAAAGTATACAATAGATATTTACTGCACTGTATGTGTATTGTCTCTAACCCCTATATGATGTGTTGGAATAACTTCAGTCCTTACCAAGGTGAAGAGGTCATTGAGCTCCTTCATAAGGAAGTAACCGTCAGTCAGTGCTGCAGCTCTCTGACTATTAACCTGCAGGAAAATGTACAGTATGTTATATCTAGTGAGTAATACAGTATATAATCTATCTAATGTTTGCTGGATATTTATACAGCACATACAAAACAGAGTGTGATTTTAGTTCATACGTCAAACAGTTAAATGTTAAAGAGTTAAACAGAGGTGAGAAGAAGTCCAGTTCTCACATTGTAAAGTTTCCGCAGAACCCGCAGCAGAGGCAAAACTTCGGTCCAGTGGTCACATGTTGCTTTCATCCTCAGTGACACGTAGTGAGCACACGCGCAGTGAAACATCTTCACCAGAGTCCTGTAGTAATAGTAGGGCAGTTTGGTCCACAGGCTTGCTGAGGGAGTTTCATACAGAATGAGCATCAGTGCTACAGTATCTTCTTTATCTTCATCTCCTATACCACTTATAGCACAGGATGTCAGAGGAATGGAGCCTGTCCCAGGAGACACCCAGCCAGTCCATAGCAGGACGCAAACGCGCAACGCAATGTGAAAACATCACTCTGCCTCGATTGTCTTGACCCTAAACAGTTCATTTTCCCCTCATTATTTTTTATTGATTAAAAAAAATAAAATAAAATAAAATAAAAAATCAGTTTAGCCTCTCGCAATCTCATTTCCAAAGGGATCCACAAAATAACACAAAATACAAAACACAAACAAACAAACAAACCACATTAAACAGGAAACGCTACAGAAACAGAAGTACAAACAGATCACAAACTTCCCTTCAACACCCACACCCAAAAAACGAAGAAGCAATTTCATAAAGTGTACATACTCAACACCTCCACTGATTCAGGCTCCAGTTGTAAGATGGCACGTGCCAGTGCGACAGTGAGCTGTGTGCCACGCCCTTGTTTTTTCAGCACTCGGAGGAGTTCAGGCAGGATGAGGTAAACCCTCAGCGCTTCCACACCAGCAGCCTCCGGGCTCAGAGAGGGCAGAAGGTCTCTCTCCACCACCGTCTCCAGCTGAAAAGAAATGATATAACAGTGCGATATCAGTAACATTCCAGTTCTTGCCATTTAATCTCATTTCATTTGCATCGCCTTACCGCTGATAGAACATTATCCTTTTCGGGCAGCTTCTCCAAGGCAAGACGAGCCAAAGATAAATCGAGACCAGAATACAGTCTAGATGTTTTATAATGCTGGTCACCGCTAACAATAGAAATGCAACATTACTCTGATTAGTACTGTATACTAATAAATATCATCATTTCAGCATTAATGTATTTTCGGCGCATATTTATACCTTTTCTCACAGAAGCTCCCATTAATGCATGACGCTGATGAGAACATTTTCTGGATTTCCCTACAGAACACACAAGTTCTAAAAGTGTTGAGTGAATATTAAAGATGATTACAGCTCAATTTATGGCTCCAATAAATGAATCTGTTGTGTACAAAAACACAGACACAGCGAGCGTGAGATAAAGAGCTAAAAAGATAAAGTCTCACTGGCTGTGTTTCTCCATCATGTATTGGGACAGAAATGCTCTGAATAACTTGAGTCATGTATGTATGTACTGTGAGAGAACTCATTAATAGATCTATAAAAAAAATAAAAAAAAAACAGCTATTCATGTGCAGTGAGGCTTTTCTTTATACCTTTTGTACCTTTTCCAGGTTTTTGAGTTACAGGGTGAAATCCAGCGATCAATCATTTCATCATTCAACACTGCTGTGGTGTTGCATGAACTCAGGTTCGAACTTGTTTGAACATCATCCTGTAAAAAAAAAACATTAGAAAGTGAATCAGTAAATAAGACTAAAAATAAACCAAATAAGACTCATTTTTAAGGAGTTATTTCACTCACGGTCTTAGAGAGAAAGAGGAGAGAAAGATTCCCTCCAGCTGTAATTTTCTTAATCGCTTGATCAGGGCTGAATTCTTGTCAAATAACAAAAATATAAAAAAACATTTTTACTAAATACAAATAAATACATTCATCTGTTATTAAAATCTAGCTCATAATGTACTCACCTGGTGGCAGCTTGACAGGAAACGGCACACACTGATCGGTCCTCAGGCCATTTCCCAGCTGACCTTGCTCTCCACGTCCAAACGAGTAGATCGTGTTTGATGACTCAACCAGTGCCAGAGTGTGACGCCTTAAATCCAACATTTCAACAAACTCCACATTAACTACTGATATAACTACAATCTAAAAATAAGAAACAAGAAAGCGTGCTGTTCTAGGGAAAATAATCTGTGACACAAAGCAGGGTTACTGTTACCATCCATTACCAAGTTGATTGTTTTTTTCTGCATTTATTTCTCTTATTTCATCTACTATACTGTAAACACATATTTTCTCTCTCTTTGTTAAAGTTGAAAAGTACAGTTTCTCATAACAAGGAAAAAACATACACCCTAGGTTACAGAGAAATCGCTAAGCCCGCAGACTGGAAGACTTTCCTTTGTCAGAAATTTTCATACACTGCTAAATAATATGTTAAATACAGTATAATATAATATAATAAAATATGCTAAATACTGTAAACATCAACAATTACTTATGCGTTAAAATCTATGAATGTGGCACATCCTCGTGTAAGTTAGTGTAGAAAATATTTGAGAAACGTACTATAGATGACATACTAGAATGAGTCCATTAACCTAGATAAACTTGTGCACATCATTGTTCTATTAACCAACCAGATTGAACATTTCATAGTGTTTAAACATAAGCTATGTTTATTTTCACCCAAAAACGAATACTTGTGCAAACTATAGTGATGAGCTGTCAACAAGCAGAACTAGATGAATCCAAATGCAGGAGGATGACAGCAAGTTTAGAAAGGGGGCGTGGTCGGGAGGCGAAAGCGAGGGTGTGAAACCAGAGAATTTATTGCTGAAGTGTCAGAGCCAATTCGTAAAGCAGGAGCTGTAGTCAAAAGGGAGAGCAGGAGTCTGGTAACTGGGAGATCAAAGAGCGAGGTCCAGATCCGAAAACATGAGGCAAAAAGCCATAAACCAAAAGGGGAATTGTCCCTTGTACCTCCTGTCAACGTGCAATAGCGTTTTCCTTGCTTGCAGCCAGGTCTTTCTGCAGCATCTGATGAAGCCTTGGGCAGACGAGACATTGACCTCCTTGGGCAGCAACTTGCTCCAAGAGGTAGCGTACCGGGATATCATGCACGCAGGGCAACCTCAAGGCACTGTTTTTTTTTCTCAGTCTGACTGTTTGATTGGGGGTGAAACCCTGAGGCCAGGCTGGGAGTGGCCCCGATTAGTTTGCAGAAGGCCTTCCAGAATTGGAAGGTGAACTGTGGGTCCCAGTCTGAGATGATGTCCTTTGGGAGACCATGGAGCTTGAAGATATGGTCAATCATGAGTTTGGCGGTCTCCAAGGATGCCCCCTACCCCTGTGCTGGAGGTGTCAACCTCCACAATGAACTGGCATGACTGGTCCAGAATGGTTAGGATAGGGGCAGATTCGAATTGTTTCTTGAGTTCAGTAAAGGCCCTCTGTGGCTACAGGTACCAGTGCTGAACATGGTCCTGGATGTATTGATTCATTGCCTCGTCTTCCTTGGGTGACAGGGAATACAGACGGCCCTTGAGTGGTGTGGTGCCTGCGAGCAGGTTGATGGGGCAGTCGTTTAGGGGGTGTAGCCGGGGGTGGGGGAGATGACGTGAGACTTACGAAACACCTCCTTGAGGTCATGGTACGTCAGGCATGACGTGGTGGCAGCTTATAATCAGGTCAAGGAACATAATGTTCTCCAGGCAGAAAATCAAGTTCCTGGCCCAATTTATCTGCCGGTTGTGGCGGATTAACCAGGGCAGACCCAGAACGACTGTGGTGTGAGATTCCTCCATGATGAACAGTGAAATCCACTCTGAGTGGTTGCCCAAGACCCCGAGGCCGAGGAGAGGGGTTCTGTGAGTGATCCCGTCACTTCCGAGGGCCTGGACCTTGAGGTGGGTCTCCAAGAGCATGTTGGAAGTCAGATAGCAAGTTGGAGAGAGTCGGAGCCTTTAGAGCTGGGTCGATTGAACTGCAATCCAATCGTCACAAATACTGCAGAATACCTACTGGAACCCCCATGGACCTAGGATTCGCACAGAAAACAGTCAAGTTCGGTGGAGGAACAATCATGATTTGGGGTTACATTCTGTATGGGAGCATGAAAGAGATCTGCACAGTGGATGGCAACATCAACAGCCTGAGGTATCAAGTCATTCTTGCTGCCCATTACATTCCAAACCACAGGAGAGGGCAAATTCTTCAGCAGGATCGCGCTCCTTCTCATACTCCAGCCTCATCAAAGTTCCTTAAAGCAAAGAAGGTCAAGGTGCTCCCGGATTGGCCAGCCCAGTCACGAGACATAAACATTATTGAGCATGTCTGGAGTAAGATGAAGGAGGAGTTATTGAAGATAAAACCAAAGAATCTTGATAAACTCTGGGAGTCCTGATAGAAAGCTTTCTTTGCCATTCCAGATGACTTTATTGATGTTATTTGTCGAGACATATGGACGTCCTTCAAGCTCATGGGAGTCATACAGAATATTAATTCTTTTCCCACTACACCATGACTTTATGTTCTGTACCGTACATTTTTTCTACTAAGTGACTAAGCAAAGTCTGACCTTTCTGTCCTAATTAAATAATTAAAAATCATGGCATGAGAAGATTGTATTTTGGTAACATAATCTTGGGGCCTTTGCCTTTCATATAAGCCTCCTCTGATTGCAAATGATCAACTGGAAATCAAGTTACTATTTGTTGCTCCTACAACTTGGATAGGCGACAAGACTTTTGTCAGGATGTGTATAAATATAACTTTTGACTTCATGAGATTGTATATTAGAGGATGTTACTCACCCTCCACAGGCTACCTGGGACACTTTGGACCCCCAGAATTCAGCAACTACACGAGGCAGTAGTTCATCTCTCCGTGAGTTGTGTCCAAGCTGCCCATAACAACCTGATCCAAATGTGAACAGCAACCCTCCCTATAAACATCACATAAATAATTTTATTGTGTTCCATATATTCCAGTACTATTATACATGTGCTTATAGTTAGATGTAAGATGTAAAGATGCCGAAGCAGAAAACTAATAATTAAAGATCCTTTACAGCTGAATCTCAAGCTTTATACATACAGTAAGTTGCAAACGTCTTAGGCACATGCAAATAACTGCTAATAAGGTTTCTACACTCTATATACAGTACAATCTAATACTATAAGTAGTAAACTAATTAATGAAACAAAGTTAATAATCGGTGTGTATATAGGTGTAATAATAGATAAAATTTATTTTATCTATTAATAAAATAAATTTTATTAGATAATAGATAATAGATAAAATGTATCTATCTATCTATCTATCTATCTATCTATCTATCTATCTATCTATCTATTTATCTATTTATCTGTCTATCTATCTATCTATCTGTCTATCTATCTATCTATCTATCTGTCTATCTATCTATCTATCTATCTATCTATCTATCTATCTATCTACCTATCTATCTATCTATTTATCTATTTATCTGTCTATCTATCTATCTATCTATCTATCTATCTATCTATCTATCTATCTATCTATCTATCTGTCTATCTATCTATCTATCTATCTATCTATCTATCTATCTATCTATCTATCCTATCTATCTATCTATCTATCTATCTATCTATCTATCTATATCTATCTATCTATCTATCTATCTATCTATCTATCTATCTATCTATCTATCTATCTATCTATCTATCTATCTATCTATCTATCTATCTATTTATCTATCTGTCTATCTATCTATCTATCTATCTATCTATCTATCTATCTACCTATCTATCTATCTATTTATCTATTTATCTGTCTATCTATCTATCTATCTATCTATCTATCTATCTATCTATCTGTCTATCTATCTATCTATCTATCTATTTATCTATCTGTCTATCTATCTATCTATCTATCTATCTGTCTATCTATCTATCTATCTATCTATCTATCTATCTATCTATCTATCTATCTACCTACCTATCTATCTATCCATGTGCCTATCTATATGGTACAAGATAAAGAACTATAGGTCTATAGGTGAGACACAATTGGCTTTATTTTCTACAGTCTAGAACAATGCTGATTTTTCTTTTTTTCAAAAATATGAAATAAAAAAATCTCAATATTAATAGTTCAAAGGGAATTACTGTATATTTTGGACGACACCAGCATCATTTTACAATGTAGAAAGACATAAACAGAAAAGACCATGAAGTTAGAAAGTGTGTCCAAATGGTTGAACATGAGCCTCTGGAGATAAAAAGGGAAAGAGCGGAGCTGGTGTCATTTCAGTTTGGAGGTGTGAACCTTTGTTAGAACAGCAGTATGGTCCTCTCCACATGAGATGGAGACAGCTTTCTTCAAATTCAAGCTCTTCACACAAACCGGGGCGTGTCTATCTGTGAACAAATATTAACACCAAAATGACTATCTTAATTGGATACTGGCAGAGCTGTGTTGATCCTATACGGCGGTAAAGTCAGTACCGTCAGTGTCTCCCAGGCCGAGCTGCCCGGCGCCGTTCCTGCCCCAGCCGAACACGGCCCCCGAGAGAGACAGGGCGAAGCTGTGGTCTCCTCCAGCGCTGATCTGAGCCAGTGGGATCCCACACAGAGACTTGAGGGGCCGAGGAGACGGAGAGCTCGGCTCGCCTTTCCCCAAACCCAGCTGACCGCTCGAGTTCTGACCCCACGTGAACAGCTGACCATCTGAGGGCATTTTTGAGAGGATTTTGCAAATTAGGTGCCAGCATGAACGTTAATAAATTCCCTAAAAGTAATGGGAAGTTAATCCACAAATATTAAATTTACCTAATTATTCAATAATCAAATACTGTCTACAATGTGTTATAGTTTTTATGGAATAATTGCCCTTTTATAGCTGTCAGTTACAGGTAGATGTACTCCAACCCCACTAAAAAAGAAAAAGCGGTGCAACTTATTACCTTTTGTTAGGGCGACTGTGTGATAGTTGCCGCATGCAACTTGTGCAATGTTAGTTAAGCTGCTGATCCTCCTGATCATGAGGAACAAAACGAAAAACACTTAAGATGCAATCAGTACAGCTGGACAAGTCGTTCGCTCAGACGGAGGCCTACCTGGGTCTGTTGGATCGAGTCGCAGGCCTCCATTCCCACACCGCCCCTGCCTCAGTTACAGTCACGACATGCTTCTGTCCGGCGCTGCAAATGGCAGCTCGCTCCTTCTTCAAATCTAAAGTCATTCCTAAAAATATACGTTAGAGGTATTTTAATGCAGTAAGCCTCGCTGTTGTCTTCTTCAATAAACGTTGAGTTTGTTTTTTGCTTTGCACTGTGTATCTTAAACCACAAGATTTCACACAATATGAAACTACTCTTATTAATCCCAAAGGGAAACGTACACGTGTATTCAGATGCCATGTGCATGTACTGTATATAAGGATCACAACACTACTCAGCATGCTGTTACAAGAAATCTCCATTGTTGTTCCCAATAAACCACTAAACAAACACAATAATAATAATAATAATAATAATAATAATAATAATAATAAAACATTCAGTTAGAAGTTGTGTTTAAACTTTTGATTGCTACTGTGTATCAAAATGTAGCAAAAGTAACTAATCACAGGCAGGAAGATTCTCCTATGCGTTTTGTGCTGTTTGATCCTCTGACTTAAAGTTCGCACTGATTCCTGAACATAAAACAAATCATTAACAGATTCTCACGTTGGTACGGCGTTTGTTTAGCCCCTACCCTTATGTGACATCACTACGGTGACTCTCCGGTCGGGGTCTCTGATGAACGCCGCGAGCCC
This sequence comes from Clarias magur, assembly GCA_013621035.1. Lineage (NCBI taxonomy): Eukaryota > Metazoa > Chordata > Actinopteri > Siluriformes > Clariidae > Clarias > Clarias magur. The sequence continues at coordinate 1,067,415 of QNUK01000213.1, forward strand.
CTCTGTGATTGACACCTGCCTGCTTCCCGTTCCACCGAGGATTTCATCACATACTTTACTGTCCTGATGTGTAGGGTCATCTTCTGTCGAGTTCAGTTTGCCCCAATAAAGCATTCTGAATCCCACAGGGTGTCCTATAGATGTCCTCTCTCTGGAACAGTGTCCAAGTGTACAGTGTCCCAGCTGGCGGTGTAGGAGAAATGGTAATATAACGTGGAACAGAAACAAATGAAACCAGACGAAACAAAACCGAAACTAAACTTCCTTGAAAATAGCAAGTAGACAAACAAGCCTGTAGATGGGGCTGCGGACTTTCCCGTGAAATATGGAATCTTTCTGTAATTAGAAACAAAAAGTCCTTAACTGTATCAGTTCTTCATTGATACAGAAAGTTCCATATTTCTGGGAACACCTGAGTATAACCTGCCTTGCTGTTGGTCAAAACACAGTATTAGTGAATTTCTACATGTATTATTTTTATATTATGTTATACATATTATACAGAAAATGTGTGTGCGCAAAGAAGCTACAGTGCTCCTAAAGTTTACCCAACAGGGAAGTCAATCTTACTTCCCTAAAAATCGCTGACTTTAGCCATTCTGGAGAGATGATTTTATACAGCATGTGCTCCAAAAATGGCCATTTTTTCAGTGTTATACTGTCTCACTTCAAACAATAATAATTAAAAATGCAAATTATTCATATTTCTTTATGAGCATTGATACTAAAATTGGTTTAAACTTCTAGAAGCATATGACCTGTAAAAATTGTTGCTTAAATTGTTTTCTTGGTAAAAAGCTTAAAAAGCAAAAAAAAAAAAATCTGTAGTGTCCGTAACCATTTTATAAATTCATGCTGCCATATCGTAATAATTTTGTGTTTTTTCAGGTTTATGTCTACGCAATCTATGTAATTGGCCAAGTTTCATCTGAGTGACGATTAAGATTGTTGAAAGATTTGAAAAAGTTTTGGAAAAAGTTACAGACAATAAAACAAGAAATTGCATTCAAAAAATGTGTTTATTTTATCTGACAAAATGTATGTATATTTACAAAAAACAAGGCATAGACTGGGAGATCCATGAGCAGTGATGGTAAAGTGATGCTGTAGCCTCCCGCAGCTGGGAGAGAGGAGAGAGCTGATTGGCTGATCTCTTTTAGGCGGCAGTATTGTTACGTGGTGCGGTATAGAGAGCCGCGCCACAAGATGTTATAATATTAAAGGAGCTCTAACGCAGGGCTTGAGAGGGGTCGACGAAATAGGAGTTGGTGAGAGATCTTTCCGTTTGGAGATTGCGTAGGATTATTAATTAGAAACTTAAAGGAAACAAAAGAAAACTGATAACACCAAATAAACCTTTTGTAAAAATTATTTAAAAAATTATTTAAAAAATTATTTATTTAAAATTATTTAAAATTATTTATTTAAGGTCACGGAGCGGTCGTATAAGCATTTCACTGCATATCGTATTGTGTATGACTGTGTATGTGACAAATAAAATTTGAATTTGAATTTGAATTTGAAAATTTGAATTTGAATTAAACAGAGCTCCGCCGTCTACGCGAGAACAGACGGGGCTCTGGTAACCAAAAACAAAACTGAAGATCCTCTCATGGGCCTTCGCCCTTACCGAGGATTTATTTTAGAAGAGAGCGAGAGTTTGGGGAGAGTCTGTGCTTTGTGCACTTTAACCTGAGAGCGAACGCTAAACTGACGCGGTTAACTGACAGGTTGTTGTCTTTGACTGGTAGGAGTGGCCTTGATGTGCGAGTGCCCTAATAACAGGTGGGAATTAGATACAGCTAAATTACTGAGAAAATCGGTGAAAAAAAATCCCCCCTAATAATAATAGTAATATTAATAATAATAATAATAATAATAATAATAATAGAAAATGCTGAAGCTTGTTGAGTCCAGGAGCATGGAGTGCAGCATGACACAAGAGACACTTAGATTATGGCTTAGATTATTATATTATGAAAAGATATTTGCAGGAAATTGGAAGCTGTCAATTTATGTACTCCATTAATCAGTAATGTTAATGTTCAGGAGTGTCTCAAAGTAACACACAGGAACAACGGGAAAGTTTGGGTCAGAGGCCAAGGCCTAGTCATGATACCCCTGCTTCCCAACCCCCCCCCCCCCCCTTCTAAACTTCTAATGCTAGAAAATGTTAAAATGAAAAATGTAATAAGCTCTGATAAATCTAAAATGTGGCTCTTTGTGGAATTTCTAAAAGACGGACTTAGAACTATTCATTTATCCATTTCTTTATTTATTTATATTGCATTATTCAATCATTATGCTGCTAGTGTATAATGTGATACATTACCAACATTATAATAATATAAAACTTTACTGTTTATGGATGGACAGTAATGATTGTGGAAATAAATATTTTATATGCAAGGAACAATCTCCTACCATATAATACAAATAGACGGAAATAAATTAAAACATTTTACATTGTAGCATTTATTGACAATCAAGCAGAAGTCAGAAGGTGCACGTCTAGGGCAATAATAAACAAATGACTAAAACGAACGCCGAAGATTAAAAATGCAAGTTTAAACACACCATTAAGTTCAGCTAAACAACAAATACCGTGGTCCTCACAATAAAATTGTTTACACAAAACGCCCATAAAATAAATATCCTGGTAACTTCAATACCGTCGACATACCGAATTACTGCAAAATATCACAACTGAAAATGCATCGTCATTTTTCTGGTGGAGTTTTGTAGTGTTAAATTGTAATGTTAATTTACTTCTTCTTTTTGCTTCTTCTTTATATTTATTCTTATTAAAGATTTTAAAATACGTTTCAAGCATTCTTTTTTAATATACATACAGCAAAATATCATTTTTCATAAAAGTCTTTAACTGGCCATCTATGAATTCATAGTGTGTAGTCTGGATGTGAGGTTAATGTTACATGTAATACAGTGTATTCTCTTTTTAAAATCATTAAAAAAATTTATTTATCTAGATTTGTTCTTCAGAAATTAAACAAACACATTTTTTGGTTCTGTGAAATTATTAAATACTTTAAAAAAGTGCAATGAGAGCCAGGTTTTAAACAAACCTTGAACAGCCTGTTTGCTCACTAAGCTTTTATCCTCAAGGTCCCTGTTTCGATCCAGAGCTCAACTTCTCAGGATTATCCGAGAGATTAAAACAAAAGTTCCCTAACTCCCCCCCCCCCCCCCCAAATTACATCCTCACCATGTAATTAGGCTGATAAATTAAGTCATTTTAATCTTCCCAGAAGCCTCTTCTGTGATGTATGGCCTCAACGAGCTTGGTCTGAAGTCTTTCTTTTGATCGGTACACAGGAAGGTCCAGTAGGGTGTGACAGGTAAGAGCATGGGGCAGATGATCCTCTGTGGAGTTTAAGAAGGGTTGTACTGTCATCCTCACCTGATCCATACCCAGAATGGGAACTCGATCAAACCCGGTCACAAACACTGCAGGACAAAAAGGACACTTACACTTTTATGACGTTGTTGACGGAAATGACAGAGCAGAACAAAAAGTAAAGAGCAAAAAGTCATCAGTTATGTTTTGTGTTATTAAGGGAGTTTTAATAAAAGTTGCATAATTGTCCAAAATTTTTTAACCGCATCAAAATAAAGAGCTTCAACTCAAAAAAGTGCTTGTTTTTGCAGTTGAACTAGATTTTAGCCTAAAAATGGCACAAAACATATTAAATAATAGCACTATTATTATTATTATTATCATTCGATAAATGATTCATAAGCAATAATTTATTATTAACCTTTGTGTAATGGGCTTTCTTTTCATAGCATATTTATAGTAAAACAAATATTTTTATATTTTATATTAGTATCAAAAAACATGAAACATTAGATATGTTTTTATTAGATATAAAACTGTACGCATGTTTAATTAAACTAAGCCTCGATTCTGATATCTAATGTTTACTAACTGTAGCATTTTATGTTAATTAAGTAAAGAGTAAATGAGAGATGGAAAAAACAAACAAAACAAAACCAAAAAAAAAACGATGGTTATTTCACAGCGCTGGAGAATGGAGAATGGTACTAAGAGATATTTTCATCTTTTTAAGTAAGGGTGTTTACTTTCGCAACACACTGTATACAAACTAATTGAATGGACTCACAGAGGAAGCCTTTCTTGTCCTGACTTGACAGTTCTTCAAACGCTTCCCAGAATGAGACAATCGTTGGGTGTTTTGCATGAAATCCACCTTGATATCTTGCATTCTGTTCATTAAAATAAATAAATAAAAAAAAAAAAAAAAAAAAAATATATATATATTTTATATATATATATATATATATATATATATATATATATATACTATATATATTATCAGTTGCAGATGGAATACATAATATGAATAATATGAATAATTATAATAACAATAATAATGAAGGCTTTAGAAAGAGAGATCATTAATTACATAGATAGATGTAGATAAAGTTCACCTTTTTGAACGTGTCCCAGTCGTACTCCTCTGAGCCCAACATCACTCCTCTGAGCTCCTCTGGCTGGAAGAACTTCACTAGCTTTTTGTCACACACTTTGTAAAATCCTCTTTTAAACTCCTTAAACACCCGCTCCACTGATCGGTTCAGCACGTAATCCATATACGAGTTCACAAACAGGTTTCTGTCAAAGAAATAAAATGAATCATATTTAATGTCTTAAAACCCTGCAGGATTTTTTCACTAAAAGATTTTGGATTTATTTATTTTTTTTTCAATTAGTGAAATATATATAAAAGCAAATACCAACTAATACAACTCTGTTAAACATTGGTAACTTTTACTGTATGCAAAATAACAAAAATCAAAAAAAGAAGCCGCTACATGACTTTAATTCAAATTGAATTAAAACGTACATAATTACATGGAATAATTACGTAAATATTTATGATAATGTAACTAACTTGTTAGAGCTCGTCACAGCTTTGTCAGGCTCGCTGGGATCCAGTTCAACCTCCTTGTTGTTCCAGACCACCTGAGCATGTTATAAAGAAAATCATGACTGTGAGAGACTGAGACGGTTTACGATCATAAATTAACGATGCACAATAACGAACACTTACAGTGTAGGTCATTTCCATGTTCTCAGCATCATCATCACTGTAGTTCAGTAAGTACTGCAAACTCCTGAATACAGAAACTTTATGCTTTAATAGCTATAAACATCATTTCCTTAATTTCTTTACAAGTAAACTTAAAAGTACAGCTTTACCTCTGATTGATAGAGGAAAAGAAAATTTCACCATGTCATTGATAATGTTTTTCTTTGTGTAAGACAAAATATTTAATTCTGCTTACAGTATGCAGGATACAGGTACAGATCATACAGAATCAATAACCTACAGTGGATGCCAAAAGTATTAATGCAAAAGTGGAATTCAATCCTAATTAAATTAAAAAAAAAAAAAAAACAATAGAGATAATAATAAGAAAATGTTATTTGCAATGAAATTGTTAAAAAAAAAAAACACACACTAATATTTAGTATCCGGCAGGGGCATAGAATCAGAAAGACATAAGCACTCTGGTGTGATTCACTCAATCAATATCTGCTTGATTACTTCCTGATCTGTAGTTTTAGCCATTTTTGTGCATTTTTATCCAGAAAAAAAAAAAAAAAAAAAAACACAACTGATTCACTATATAACTCTTTAAACCAGATAGACTCAAACTAAACTATAATACAGTTCATATGTTTTGTTAATACTTTTGGCCATCGCTTGACAGTATTAGATGATCTGTTCGATTGTGTAAAAAACTTACTGTGCTATGACAGGACTCAGCTCAGCCAGATCCTCCAGAGAAGGCCTGATGCTGAGAAGTTTCTTAAACAGCGCCAAGGGAAAGGGCACGTGCACGACACTGTTGTTGTAGAAAGCCAGACCACACAGGAGTCCGAGAAGGTAGTACCTCTCCTCTGGTAAACTGGGCTTAAGGAAAGAGAGGTCGAAGAGAAGGGTCAGAGAAAGCTGTCTATCGCTGTTTGTGGTCTAAATGTGGTCCTGTCAACAATTAAAACAGATTTTCAAAAAAGATTTTACGGGACTCTGGAATAATTCCATCTAGAACAGCTGTTTTGTGCAGCCAGGGAACTACTAGTGTACAAAGTGTTGGGAAGCGTCATGGACATCACTGATTCTATTACATAATAATTACTAACATGTACGTGAATATATAAATTTGACAATTTGCATTCTTCGTCTGCAATAAGTGTTTGGTCTTGGTCAGGGTTGTGATGGATTCAAAGCCTAATCCATGGCATGAGCCGCCATTCCACTGCATGGAACCATGCCCAATACAGACGCATTCACATTCTTATTCACTGCAAGGAGCAGCTCAGCACATCCAGTCTACTATAACTGATAAGAAGTTTCCTGGGAGATTGGAGGAAACCGGACAACCTGGAGTAAAACCACATGGGAGAACACTAGAAACTCAAATCAAATAATCTGAGCTCAGGATCAAACTGAGTTTGTTGGTCTTGGTTGGTATGTACAGTACAGAGCGAAAGTTTGGACACACCTTCTCATTCAAAGAGGTTGAATTTGTATTATGGCGAGAAAAAAGCAGCTAAGTGGAGAAGAAAATCGAGCGGCCGTCATTACTTTAAGAAATGAAGGTCAGTCAGTCGGAAAAATTGGGAAAACTTTGAAAGTGTCCCCGAGTGCAGCCACAAAAAGCATCAAGCGCTACAAAGAAACCGGCTGACATGCGACATGACCGGCCCGGGAAAGGAAGACCGAGAGTCGCCTCTGCTGCGGAGGAGAAGTTCATCCGAGTCACCAGCCTCAGAAATCGCAGGTTAACAGCAGCTCAGATCAGAGAGCAGGTCGATGCCACACAGAGTTCTAGCAGCAGACACGTCTCTAGAACAACTGTTAAGAGGAGACTGTGTGAATCAGGCCTTCATGCTAGAAGATCTGCTAGGAAACCACTGCTAAGGACAGGCAACAAGCAGAAGAGACGCGTTTGGGCTAAAGAACACAAGAAAGCAAGCTCGCTGAATGAGAAGGGGTGTCCAAACTTTTGCTCTGTACTGTACATTCAAACAAAGACAAGGGAGCCATTACATTGCCTTTTTGGTCAGTGAGTAAGACAATGTAAGACAGCTCCTATTCCACAGTGTCCACAGCACAGCTCTGACCTTCACAGTCCACATTTAAAAATGCAACAAAAAAAAGCAACTTATTTTCACCCCATCCTCCATGTGGAGTGTAGATATCTCCACTACAGTCTGTTTATCTACACTAACAGAAAATAACTGCACATTCATATTACAAATTGCTATCATGCAGTCAATGCACAACTACTTTCACCGCTTGTTATTGTTGCCTTACCTCAGGAGGAAACCAGATCAGTGTGTTCGTGTCATTGTACATAAACATTTGCGAGTCTGAGCCCAGCAGCATTTTAAATGCTTTGTGAAAGAAGTCCCTCTTATTGACGTCACTCGTTTCTCGGTTCTCACAGTACACCACCTGCAGGTTAAACACAGTATTAATAATGTAACTGCTCAAAGTCATTCAATTCAATGCTGCTTTCATTCCATTGTTATTACGAAAGGCAATGTTCCAATAATGAATATTATGCATGTTGCGCTTATAGTATTACTGCATCTAAATACAGTATTAATGGTAATGTTGTGGTCTATTCCGAAATAATTGCATAGGTTTCGATTTAGACACCTGATGAGAAGGAAAAAATAAAAACGGTCCTTTCATCAGTTTTCTAAGCGCCGCTGTACAATTTTCATCTTGTACGTTTGCAGAAGCAAATAAGAAGCCAAACCTACAGATACTAAATTCTGTACTTGGACTTGTATATCAAAAACAACATACATGGACAGTCTTGTAAATCTTTCCTGTCATTTATTCAACGATAGACTTCCAAGATTGTATCCCAAATACCATAAAATAGAAAGCTAGTGCACGGAATCCCTGTTCCGCACACCAGGTAGTGCCCTTCTTCAGGGATTAGACAGAGATTTGGGATTCGGCGTTATGTTGGAAGCTGGTTAGCCGTGAACATGTTATTTGGTGAAAAGCTTTACCTGCAACCAGCCTTTCAGCGCTTGCTCACTCGCGGCCCTCAGGTGTCGGAAACAATCCTCCAGAAGCGCAGTACGTCTTAACTCCATTCTAAAGGGGCCCTACAGTTACAGATTTCCAAAAGTGGACATTAATAAAAAAAAAAAGAAAAAAAAAAAAAAAAAAAAATTTGTCTAGGTTAAGTAAATCTTCACAAAAATAGCGAATGTATCAATAAATTTAAGCCCATACCCTACAATCTCTGAACTTTAAAAGGTTGTATTTAGCCTCCAGAGGAAAGATGCAAGGACATGACTTCAGAATTCGTAAAGTGTTCTGCATTAGAAGAAAAGTAATTCAGTGGTTAATATGTAAGCATAAAAAAATAAAGAAAACATTTATAATTTCTATGCATTTGAGATGGTAAAATGTTGCAGTTCCTCTATTATCTAAACTATTCACACAGCACAGCATCCTGTGGTAGTGGTAGGAACAAATTATTTGCGAAATTTGGTTTGAGTTGCAACAAAATGGCGCCGGTTGATAAATAACAGATTTTGGTGATTTTTTTTAATCGAACAGATGTGAACACAGTCTCTCTTGGAAATGGAAAAAAATGCACAATATTTTCAATATTTCTAACATTGGTGCATAGTTACTTTTTATGTCATAAATTGAACAAAGATAAAAAAAAAAATAAAAAAAAAAACATCATTGTGACACTGTGCAAAAGTTTGGGCACCCTACATAATCAGTACACCCACTCTGGCAGATATCACAGCTTGCAAACGCTTTTTATAGCCGCTAAAAGTCTTTCAGCTCTTGTACTTGGGATTTTCTCCCATCCTTCCTTGCAAAACGCTTCTAGTTCTGTAATATTCTTTGGTTGTCTTGCATGCACGGCTCTTTTAAGATCTACACACAGATGTTCAATGATGTTTAAATCAGGGGACTGTGATGGCCGTTCCAAAACCTTCAGCTTGCGTCTCCTGAGGTTTTCCATAGCGGATTTCGCGGTTTGTTTAGTATCATTGTCCTGTTGTGGAAGTCGTCCTCTTTTCAGATGGTGTGATGTTTGCTTCCAGAATTTGCTGGTATTTAGTGGAATCCATTCTTCCCTCCACCTGTGCAATGTTTCCTGCGCCACTGGCTGCAACACGACGCCAAAGCATGATAGATCCACCACCATGATTAATAGTTGGCCAGGTGTTCTGTTCATGAAATGCTGCTCCTTTTTTTCTCTCCAAACAAGCCTTTGCTGATTGTGGCCAAAGAGTTCGATTTTAACTTCATCAGAACACAGCGCTTGATTTTATGATGGGGACGCAGGTCAGGTTTTCTTCTGCTGACTCTTCCATGAAGGTCTTGTGGAACGGTGCACCACCACTCCTGAGTCTGCTAAATCTTCCTGCAGGTTTCTGCACAAGGCTTGTAGAGTCAAAGTATTTGTAAAGCTCTGAAATTGGCATTTACTAATGACAGCTGTTGCCAAGCATCAGATCTAACGAGCCGAAACCTTGTAAAAAGAATCTGAGATTCTGGAACTCTTCGAGTTCCCAAACTTTTGCACAGTGCCATAATAATGTTTTTATTTATTTATGGCATAAGAATTAACTATGCATCAATGTTTGCTGAAATTATTGTGCTTTTTTTTTTCATTCTTAAGAGAGACTGTGGTGACATCTTTTCAATAAAAAAAAAAAATCACCAAAATTTATCAAGTGGTGCGCAAACTTATCATTTTTGAAATTGCATAGCAAAACCTGTACCAAGGAGCCACCAATCAAAAACTCCTTCAACTTAAACACTTTCTCATCTTTGTAAACTTGCTAAATGCTAAAACTGGAGATTCCTTCACCAAACTTCACACAAACAATTATTTAAAGTTTTATGGAATGGAGAACTCAGAATGTTTAGGCTATAAGAAATTTAAAAAAGTTTTATATTTCATAATTTTGAAAGGCTTAGAATGGACATTTTACCCACCACGTGTTTTTGTTGTTCTGCCTGCATCACAGTAATGTCTCCAAAACGCCTGTATACATCATTTATGTCATTCTCTAAAACATTCACCTGCGGTTTAAAGAATATAAACGTATAAGTAATTTAGAGCAAAATCAAATGACCAGGTTCTTTGCAAAATGTGAGTCCTTTTTTTTGAAAACAATTATAATTTATACAATACCATGTCAAACAGCTCATTGATTTCATAGATCATGAAATTCGCAGACTTGAGCTCTCTTTGATTTCTGCAGGAAGCCTAGATAATACAAGAAATCAAATGAAATGAGTAATGTTAAACATTGGTAAAGCTTTTATTCATTCATTCCATATTTTAAGTATAATGTGTTCACCTTGTGGAGCATCTGGAGGACTTGCAAAGATTTATGTAGTGGCGTATCCAGGGCTGGTTTTTGTCTATAGTCATACGTCAGCTTGGATATCATTTTTGTGGCTGAAGTGTGAAAAAGCTCCACCACTGTTTTAAGGAAGGTTTCAGGGAGTTCTGACCAGAGGTTCTCTGGAACAAAAGCAATAACAACAACAGAAAAATGTAAATGCATGAAGTTTATTCTTGTTCTTCTCGAACATGTAAAGATGTTGGACGTGTGTGCTGGTTTACATTTATCTCAAGTCGTTTAATCAGGAGTTTGCACAACCACTGTTTAACTTTAGTTCATTCATTTAAGTAATTAACCAGAACAATACACCGATATCAGTAATTATATCACTGTATCCCCATCTGGCAAAATCCATGGTGACCAGTGCCATGGGCTCATATGTCCTTTAGTCTCTGTCATGGGCAGTTCAGCCTTCTGCATACCTGTCATAGATATGTTACTCGACTGTGTGCTCCTGATTTATACTGTATATTATTTCTTATTATATTGCATATTTTGTTCATACAATACCATGCAAAAGCCTTGGGACCACGTAAAATTTTGGCAATTATTTTTTTTTTGTTGTCATCCTTTATTTTTTTCATCTACTGTATATTTTTGCAGAATTTATCTTCATTATATAAATAAGTGCTGCAAAATATTTCTATGCGTATGTATTTCTATGTAAACATTTTCAGGGTGATTGATTATGTTGCCCAGTTAAAATTAATATAATTTTTTTGTCACATGTACCTTACAGCACAGTGAAATTATTATTATCATTATTATTATTATTATTATTATTATTATTTACCATATCTCAGTTAAGAAGGTCAGGGTCAGCCAGGATACAGGAGCGCCCCCTGGAGCAGATAGGGTTTAAGGATTTACTCAAGGGCGCACCAGTGGCAACAGAGTGGAGCAGGGGCTGGAACGCCTGACCTTCCGATCAGTAACCCAGAGCCTTAACTGTTTGATCCACCACTGGCCCAAATACCCAAACTGAGCCGAACTTATCTAAGATCTTACCTAAAGCCTTACGCGTGGAGGGATCCAGGCTCAGAATGGCGGAAGCATATAATGCTGTGAGCTTTGTCTCAGGTCCCAGTACTCTGAGAAATTCAGGCAGGATGAGGAAAACCCTCAGAGCTTCCACACCAGCAGCACAGAAACTCAGACAGGGCAGAAGATCGTTCTCTACCACCGTCTCAATCTGAAACACATACAAGAGAATTCATTAAAGTCCTCGTCACTGCGGCATCCTTTTAGGTTTAGGTTTTCAAATAAAAACAGAATTTCAAACTGATAAGCATGATGAAGCAGACATAAATAGCTCAGAATAGATGTTTTTTTTTTTTTAATGTAATGTTTCAGTGATTTACCTTCTTCAACGTACACGCATTCTTGGCCAACAACTCGAAAGTGTTTTTTACTGATTCCAAATCCAAACCAGAGAAGTGTGTTGATGTTCGGTAATGTTCATCACGACTATGAACATAAAGTGAATTAAAAAATTTTTAATATAGTATGCTTTCATGTTTTTATTTTAAATGTAAGAACATTTACCTATTAAATCTCTCCACATTACCTTTTCATAATGAAGCTCCCATTTATACACGCCTGAGAGGAGAAAACTCTTTTTATTTCCCTTGTTGAAAGAATTGAAGAAAAAAAAAAAGGACATAAATGTAAAAATTATCATCCTATATTATGCAGATTCACTTAGTACAGTAAGTATGTGTACATTTTTTAACGATGACGGGTGTCAAACTGGGACTCGTCATGAAACTTTTGGTAAATGACGCCGTAAAAAGTGATTGAGATTTACAGACAGCTTCAGGCGCAGCACAATGATGAGACTCTCAACTGCAAGAAGAAAAAGGAGCCGCTTTCAATTTGTTTTTTTAAAGTAGCTGGTGCCAAGAGGAATCATAAATTAAGCTTAATTGAGGTTTAATGTTTATTTACTTTATATTTTACTGTATTAATATGTCTTTATAATGTAAAGTGTTCTAATTATAGTGTTGGAAATTGGTAATATATTTGAGTGGATGGAACGTTATCTGTATACATATATATATATATATATATATATATATATATATATGGAACCTCGGATTGATTGATCAGATTTTACTTTATATATTGTATTAATTATTTGTATGTATTTATTGTTTTGGGCTATACAATGAATAATTTGAATTTTCATTATTTATTATGGGAAAATTCACTTTGGTTTACGAGTGTTTTGGAATACGAGCCTGTTTACGGAACGACTTACAGCAGCTTTAGTAGGATTCAGCACTGTGTAAAATATATGACAATACATCAGAGCTGCTTTCCAAATGCATAGGAAAAGTGTAAACTGATGCACGACCACTCACTTTTGGATTGTTCGCAACTCTTTTGATTCACACTTGGAAGCCCATCTGTGAATCATTTCATCCTCCAACAGCGCAATCCCCTTCCTTCGGTTAGGCTCCAAGTGACGATCAGAATTCTATAACCCAAAGCGAAACCAGAGCTATTAACAATTTAAAAGCATTAATTATTAACAGCTAGACCAATTATGTCATATCGTACCTTAGGAGAGCACAAGACAAAGGACTGATCCCCACCAGCAATGATGATCTCGACTGTATGGTTCTCATCTGCTTCTGTGAATGAATTATTTTAATATTTGATAATTACATGCTTGTATTAAATTTATGATTTGTACAGCGGGTTGGTAATTACCTGGTGGCAGCTGTACAGGAAGTGGCACACACTGATTGGTCCTCTGCCCATTTCCCAGTTGTCCTTGTTCTCCACATCCAAATGAGTAGATTGTGTTTGATGATTCAACCAGTGCCAGAGTGTGATTCCTTAAATACATGGGGGAAAAAAAAAAACCCTACTGTAAGAAGCTCCATGATGAAGACCTTCCCAGGAAAGCCAGAGAAGTTGATGTAGAGTCACCAGCCTCAGAAATCACCAATTAACCTCAAGCAGCACCTCAGATTAGAGGCGTTATGAAGCTTTACAGAGCAGAAGGAGCAGATATACATCTCAATATCAACTGTTCACAGGAGATTCTTGTGTGTTTAAGATAAATGCCTTCAGTGTTGTTTTACAGTGCAAAAATGCATAAAAATCAGAATGGTGTTAGAAGATGTGGCCAAAGTTTTGACTGGTAGTGTATAAGAATTCAGATTTGAATTTTCAAATTCAGTTATGCTGCATTAATAGATACAACACACACCTCCCACAGGTGACCTGGGACACGTTTAAACCCCAAAGTGCAGTAACCACTCGAGGCTGAAGTTCATCCTTGAACGAATTATGACCAAGCTGCCCGTAGCGGCCGCATCCGAACGTAAAGACTGTTCCTCCCTGGAGTGAAAAAATAAAGAAATAAAAAAAAAAAAAAAAAATCTAAACTACACTAATATACAGAAGTACAAAAACAGAACATCACTACAGGTGATATGGAAAAATATACAACAATAAGGTGGAGCGACATATACAAAATACAATTTGTATTATTATAAGAACTACATTATCATAAAAAATATTTAGTCATTTCCTTTGCAGCTAGAACTACTACGAGCACTGATGTGACAGAAAACTAATCACCAGTTTCGGAGCAATCGGAGCTGAGGCTTTCTATGTGGTTATACCTTTGACAAAGTAGCAGTGTGTTCCTCTCCACATGAAATGGCAATCGTTTTCTTCTGGCCCAGGTTACTCACACACGATGGAATGTATATGTCTGTGACAAAAAGTTAAAGAGTCATTATCAGATGAATAATCGTTTCAATAAAAGAATCTATTCTATTTGTTAAACAGGACCTCATATAAGGGTAAACGTTGCAAAAGGTTTATTGCTTTTCTGCCAGCATAAATAATAAAATGAGATTTTAATCAAAATCGGCCTACCATCCTTATGTCCCAGGCCGAGCTGCCCGGCGCCGTTCCTGCCCCAGCCGAACACGGCCCCCGAGAGAGACAGGGCGAAGCTGTGGTCTCCTCCAGCGCTGATCTGAGCCAGTGGGATCCCACACAGAGACTTGAGGGGCCGAGGAGACGGAGAGCTCGGCTCGCCTTTCCCCAAACCCAGCTGACCGCTCGAGTTCTGACCCCACGTGAACAGCTGACCATCTGAGGGGATGAAGAAGAAGCAACAAAAGTTACACACCAAGCCAGCTGATCTCTAAAGCAAGTTCAGTAGGATTTCTATTAGGACTGGAAGGATCTAGTTTACTCCTGAGGTTCAGATGCTTTACAGACTCTTTGTTGTTGCAAGGTTTATTAAAGTGTACGAATAACCTCCAAATATTTTAAATAATGTGTCCGCACACAAAACTGTAGGGAACTTCAGAACAATTCTATAGATTGCAACAAAAAATATATATATATATATATGTAAGTGGAGTTCCTGCCAGAGAAGTACTAGTGCAAATTGTTACAATAAAGACTACAATGTACTGTATTATAACAACATATATGTATATACAGTGTGTATATAAGGTTTATTAATGTTAACGTGTACAATGTTAGCTAAATGTACAGTACATCAGAACAGTAAAAGGATTACCGGAGCTTTAGGATACTCGTGTGTTATTGCTTCATTGACATTTAAATTCTTTGAAATTTCCATCAATAAATATATCATCGCAATAGTTCAACTAGTCAAACACGCCCAGGAAGAATCTTTAGGCATCTTTAGATATCGCTCAAAGACTGCCAATGACTCGGCTGTACAGACATCTAGAGGAAGTCCATTCCACCGCCATCCAGGACAGAAAACATCGGGAAGCGCTGGAGGAATTTAGAAAGACTGAAAAATAAGCTGTGCCACCGCATTCTGGATCAGCTGCACGGGATGAATGGTGTGCAGAAACACACAAAGGCGCAGCGGTTCTACTCTGAGCTTCTCATTCTATCGCTAAGACAAAAACCAGCTGCTCTCCTGAGAAAACGCTTTTTGGCCGTTTGTATTATTTTTTATTATTATACCACTTTTTGTGTTAGTCTTACCTCTTTTGTCCATATGAGTGTGTATACTGGTAAAATATTATAATGTGAGGTAGGTCTGCAGCAGAACCAACATTAGACCTCAAACATCTAACGCCTACAAACACCTATCTCATGTGAGTACTGAGTATGTACTCCTGAACTCTGTCACATAGTACTTAAGTATTTTGAAGACATTTATTTACTGCTGTGTACAACACATTCCGGTTTGTTACCAAATCTTGTATTTACAAGGGCATTGTCTCATTGCATAATGAATTTCTTACCTGCATCACCATCGACTGTACTGTACTGCTCCCTGATAATTTGCACAACCTAAAATTTTCAAGTTCTTTTGTACACTGTAATCACCTGAGCTTTGAGCGATAGTGGGTGGTTCTTAGGATGAAGCAGACAATGTGCCTTTGAGCACGATTGTTAGATTAATACTGAAACTAAATAATTACTATTGCCTGCTTGAATGCTTAATTAACATGCTCAATTTAGTAAATACCATTTGTCAGCGCCATGAAGTGCTGGTCTCCACATGCAACCTGAATTACAGTTTTATTGCAGAGGTCCTTGATGGGGCTGTGAAAAAAACAAAACTTATTAATTAACATGAACAGCATTATATTTAAACAGCAATCATTGTATTTGACTAAAATTACAACTATTATTACTACAAATAATAATAATAATAATAATAATAATAATAATAATAATAGCAATTACATGCCTGTATACATTGGATTTCTCTAAAGAAAATACTCTGCCTCCATTTTCCAGAAGAATAGCATCAGTTTCACTGCAGCTGATCAATCTGGTTTTGTCTTTCTTCTGGTCTAAAGTTTCTACAAATAATAATAATAATAATAATAATAATAATAACAGAAAGAATGGTGGAAAATTGAAACAGTAAAACAAGCACAATTTGTTTTCTGCTAGGAAACACGTTTCTTGATATGATCTTTTTCAGGTTATAAAATTGCCATGAATTTTATGCACATTATTCTGGTGCACCTCTGCCTAAGATAAACTACTATAATAAAATAAGCATTGACTCAGCATCAGAAATGGAAGAAGCTTAGACAGATGCAAATGCAGATTAGTGTACATGAACAAGAATAGGCAGAAGGTACATACAAAGTCGATGCACATACAAAGTGTCATAGGTAAAGACAAAATCCAAAGAATAGAGGACAGAATAGGCTCAAATACACAGAAAAAAATCTAAGGCTCGGTAAAGTCAGGTGTGAGCTAATACGTCACATGGAGAACAGGTTCAGCGTCTCCTTAGATACAGTGTGACTGAGAAAAAACCAGATGTGCATGATTACACACTCGGGTTAATGTGTGGTGATTGTCACTGTGTCGGGAATTGGAGTCCATGGTGTCCATGTCTGTGATGTGTTGTGGGTAAAGAAATTTGAGACAGACCCCAGTGATGTCACTACACTTAAGACACTATAGCATGGACCTCGGAGCTTTTTTTTTTTTTTTTTTCGCTGTCTAATATCCTAACCCAAAGCTTGATGGATTATTGCACCATGGAGCGAGAGAGAGAGAGAGAGAGAGAGAGAGAGACGGATATAAGAAAGCATATGCATTTGATCTATTGAGGTTATTTATATTTACTTAGGCAGGAAACTACTACTACTAAAGCTCATGTATACAGTACACTATAGATAATACAGTGGGTTACGATCAAATTAATAACCATATGGCCCTCGACATACAGTCATGCAGTATGAAGTGTGAACAGTATTTTTATATTGTATACACAGTATTTGCCTGTCCTACATGTGTACAGCACATAATCAATCTGTGAGGATTTCCAGAATGAATTATGTCCAAATGTACATAATATTCTTTACACGAGCAAACAAACAAACAAACAAACAAACAAACAACACAAAAGGAATTTTAAACATAAAAATAAACATATGCATCAGGCTACACATTAATCCTCAGAAATACCTACTGAGTTTCCCAGACTTGACGTGTTCCCTGGTGTTGAGTCTCAGGACAGAAGCGTTTCCATCCCCGCGGATGAATCCCATTAGACTCTTCCCTGGAGACACGTCACTGATCCTGGACTTGGGAGAAAAATACCCAATGCCGGTGTCGGTGAATCTCACACTGTCGGGTTTCACTAAACCAAACCCGTCCGGTTTCACAGCTTCTCCCCAGTAACACAGCATGTTGCACACACACACACACACACACACACACACACTGACTAAGTGTGTGAATCTGTTCGCTTTATGAGCGCCATGCTTTATATCCTGCCCTCACGCGCTCACTGAGACGGAGAAAGAGAAGTGAAAGTGAAACTTACCGTCACCGCGCGGACTTCAGGGGAAACACCGCGCTACTGCACGGATCGCTTTCTATTCTTGCGCCCCTAGTGGACACAAGGCTGAACTGCATATGGATGCATATGTGTCAGTCATTCTCTACAACTTTTGGCCAAAGCTGTATTGAATTGTTTAACGTTTACATACACAGCAGTGTCCAAACGTTCTTTGAATGACACAATTATTAATTTTCCAAAATCATTTTGTCAGATGTTACTCTGATATACTGGATTATAATTGCAAGCGTTTCATGTGTTAAAAGGCTTTTATTGACAATTACATAAAGTTGATGCAAAGAGACAATATTTGCAGTGTTCATCCTTCTGTTTCAAGTCCTGGCATGCTGTCAATCAATCAATCAATCAATCAATCAATCAATCGTGTTGTCGTACCCTGACCGATGTCCTCCCATTCTTACATAATTAATGCTTGGACTTTGTCTGTTTGTGTGTTTTTGATGCCTTTTGATGATTCAACTCGATTACATTTTATGTGTAGAGTGTTTTTAACAATTGTCATTATCGCAAGGCAGCATTAAACAATCAAAAAACAAAATTATGGAAACTTGTATGAAATGTGGTGTTGTGGTTATTACTGTCGCCTTACACCTCCGGTTTGATTCCCGGCCAGGCTTGATTCTTAGGGCGCGGGGGACGTAGAGTCGTCCAGGTGGCACACCTGCCGGTTCGGTCTCCGTGGCCTGTGCCTGGCGGACCCTCGTCTCCAAATCCCAACAGAGGGGTGCGATGATTTTGGATGGTGGGAGAACAGGCGCGGGGTCCGCCCGGGCGCCGTCTTCCTCATGTTGTCGGGAGAGGGCATCGGCCTTGGTGTTCTTCGACCCCAGACGGTAAGACAGATGGAAATTATATTGTTCAAAGAACAGTGCCCACCGCGCCTGTCTTGGATTAAGCTGTTTCAAACTCCGGATAGTGATTAGATTTTGGTGATCGGTCCAGACGATGAACGGCTCTCCGGCGCCCTGGATCCCGTGTCGCCTGAGATCTTCTGCAGTTAGTAAGATTCATTTCCTCTAGATGTGCATTCTTAATGGCCACATATGTACCAATAAAGTCCTAAATAAAAGCAAAACACAATGAAACAAACAAAACCATACAAGACTTTTCTGTAAGATAATTTAACCTTACAGTAATGGTTTCCTTAACACTTATGACTGTTTTAAGATGCATTGTTTATTTTAACAGGGCGATCCAATTTCTGTATTTCTCTTGTGGCGAAGCAATTCGGGAAACCAAATGTAGATTTTTTTTGTGGGTTATTTTCTACATTTTCGAAAAATGCTAGATTTGTTCCTCAAAAATACAAAATAAAACATATGAAATTAGGTAATGAAATCGTGTCGAGTGCAAAACCCATCAAGCACCATGATAAAAACCTGCTCTCATGAAGACCTTCACAGGAAAGCAAAACTTACCAAACGATTACGCCGGTGATTTGTATACTTCTGATACTTCTGTGACGTCATCAACCAGCGACGCGGGAAAGAGGAAAGAGATTGTGATTTTGCCGTTTTGGTTGTGACTTTTTGCCTCCTATTGACTTTGATTATTGCTTTGGTTGCTCTTTGTATATATTTGTAGATAATTTCACTGTATGTTTGTGCACTCAGCAGTAGTAGGGGCGTGGCTGCCATTTATTTTGGGAAGTGGGAATTTATTCACTGTTTTTGGTTTAGGGAGTCAGGGAAGGGACCTGGAGTTTTGTTTGTTTTTTTTTTGTTTTTGTTTTTCTTCTTTTGTTGCAGGTAATCTAGCTACTAAATATAAATACCATTTAGTTTATTATTTTTGGCCTGGGTCCACCCTGATCTGATCCTCCTCCTGTTGTGTGTGCGTGCGTGTGTGCGTGTGTGTTTTGTAAAGCAATACAAACCTCATTATTTCATCAGTCACTAGACTGGGACGTGACGCCATATTTAAGTCACCATTTTGATTTTCAAGCACAAGAAAGACAACAGCTTTATTATGCAAAGGTGTTCCTTCAGTTAAAAACAACTAGTTAGATTTATATCTGCTCATCTTTTTTGAACTACGCTAGAATGCCTCATCCCACCCCGCTGTTAAAAAAAAAAAAAAAAAAAGTTGCTCAGTAACGTTTACTCTGAGTAATTTTTTAATGAGTTACTTTTACTTGAGTATTTTTTTTATAATGCTAACTTTACTCGTACTTCAGTAACATTTCACTGAAGTAACAGGGCTTTTACTTCAGTACAAAATTTTTGTCCTCTTTCCACCTCTGTTGATGCTGAATGCTAAGTGGTTGGAACAGATGAGAGGGGAATTGAGGTTGCTGCTGAGGTTATTACATTAACAATCAGGTTTATATTTTATCTTACAATAAAACTGACAGATAAAAAGTAAAAAAAAAAAAAAAGTTTCCTTCATTATAATATCTTCATTATTTTATTTAATATGAGGAAATAAAGGCCTCAAGACTTTAAGTACTTTAAGTTAAACTGTACAGTATATTTGTCATACATGACATATGTTGAGCTACCTCTGCTTGGTAACAGCATTTAAATAAATCTCTAGAAAAAAGACTTTCATTCATACTAACCTCATTAACAGAACACACTTTATTTTAAGTTCATTTAATATTATGAACAAATTTTAAAGTTTCCTATCACCATCAGTTATTGTTATAATTGAACATACAGACCTGAAATGACAGATTTGCTTTTTCTACAGCTATTAAGAAGAAATGGTACATGCAAAAGCCTACGGTAACTATTATATTATGTGTCCTACCCCTAATTACTTTGTAATTCACCTGCAACATGGTTATTTTTTGAACACCAAATTTAACCTAATGCAAGAAAATTCATGCTGGATAAACAATTTAATTAAGCAAGCCTGGTTAACAACCTAATATAATTTTGATAATATATCTGTACATACAAGTATGAACAATACATGACAAAGATCAGTTTAAATATTTGCTGCATCCTCTATCCAAAAGCCTCGGTTGTGGTTTATTGCTTCAATGAGTTTCGATTCCAGGCGCTGCTTGTTCTCATATGGAGGGAGCATGAAATAAGAGTGGCAGGTGAGGGACTCTGGGAAGTGGTCCTGGGTGAAGTTAGGACGGTCCAACATGGTCATCTTAACCGCCTCCATCCCGAGGATGGGTACACGATCACAGCCTGTCAGAAACACTGAAAAAGAAATAGACAGAAAAATGAGTTGTGTGCAGGTATTTTAGAAAGTAACCTTGCCCAGGGGTTATGCATTTAGTAAACACTGTATGCAGTATATAGAATATTGTAATAGGTGTACATTTTGCACTCATGCATAACATGCATAAGATTTTATGATTTATGTTTGATGGATATAATTAAGACCTGCATTGTCTAGTATGTTGTACCATTATTTTGGAGAGTCAATTATGTAGTACTCACTGCATTCCTGTATGACGGCGCATATATTGAATGAGCTTGTCTTATAGGAATTTATTTAAACCCTTGCAAGGATCTTGTTTCAATTGGCATAACTCTTTACTGTCAGAGGAGGGTCTGAATGGGAGTGAACCCAATAGACAAATAGTCTTTGTAAATGTTTTATTAAAGTACAGAGGAGCTTTGTATGCAGGCACAGCAAGAACAGAGGAGAGTAACTGTGCATGTGAGTCTGTGAGTTACCAGGTTGAGTGGGGAACATGAGGAAATCACCACAAAGTAGAGGGCAAGATTTAATCCCCAGAAAGACATGTCTCCTTAAATGCCTCTGATATTTGAATTGCTAATCCGGCAGGGAGTGAAATCCTGTGTATGCTGGTGAAACACTCTTGTTCTCGAATGCGGAAGTGCATACTGTACAAGCACAAACACCCACAGATTGTGGGAGATAACATGAATTGAGATCGAAGAGGCAGACGGGGTCGCAAGCCGGATGAATCCAATAGCGGTTCAAAATTGAAGGCAAGAGGTCCATAAAACAATGAAGGGTCAATAACTGTTATCCTGCAGCAAGGGCAGGGAAATCTGGAAGTGCAGTCCAAGATCAAATTCATTGAGGAGATGAGGTTTTACACTTAGGCAGTGTATGGAATATTCCAGAGGGCTAGGTGATTCAGGGATATATTTGTCCGTTGGCCTTCCTCTCATGTGGCGTGAGTGAATACAGTCTTCCCCTAGGAGGAGTCAAAGCCAGGAGGAGGTCAATGGCACAGTCATAAGGTCTGTGGGGTGGGAGAGAGAGAACATGCAACTTGCTAAAATCCTGCTTGAGGTCAGCATTGTCAGGAGACACAGCTGAATGGTTGAGGAGCTCCTTGTTGTTAGAGGATGTGGCTTGGAAACAATGAGCTGACTTGATACAAGACGACAGGAGCAAAGGCATTCCTGAATAGTGCTCTTAGCCCAGTCAATGTGGAGATTGTGACGTGTTAACCAGGGGCAACCCGAGAACCAAGGGCACCGCATGACAAAGAAAGAGGTCTCTTTGTTGTGGTTACCAGAAACCTGAGCCATACTAGGTTGGGTGAAGACAGGCAGAGAGGTTCCATCGAGGGCCTGAACAGCTAATGAGTTCTCCAGGGTTTGCGTTAGGAGATTAAGTTCCTTAACCTTTGAAGCAGAGGTTACGTTCTGGTCAGTTCCAGAGTGAATTAGTGTGGTGATCATGTGAGATGTGCCTTCTGCTATGATGACTGCTGGGAGGAGCAGATAAAGGCTAGGAAAATGGTTAACGGCTGGCACCACCAGGGTCTCTAAGTTCCTTGCTGATCAGGCGGTCCTTGAAATCTTCAGAGAGACCTTTAAAGATGGCATAATAAAGCGCGTAGGTGTCCCAGTTTGCAGATGTCGTCAGCGTGTGGAACTCAATGGCATAATCAAACGCAAGACGAGAACCTTGATGAAGCCATAAATATTTGTCTGGCTGCCTCTCTGCCAGAGAGGGAGTGGTCAAACAACTTTTTCATCTCCTCAGTAAACAGTTCAAAGGAGGAGCAGCATGGATCGTTGGTGTTACAAACTGCCGGTCCCCCCGATCTCGAGCCCGGTTTGTGAGTAAATTTTCCAGATTGGTAACGGGTGTACTCAGGTAATTAGAATTGAGAGTGTGGAAAACCTTGGGTGGAGTTATGACCTGGATGTACTGGGCTGATTGTACTAGCTTGTGACATTTACATTCTGTTAATGACATTTGTTTATTCACTCCCACTTGCTAGTTTTTCAGAATAGCTAAGGAAGCACCCCAACTCCCCATTGTTTTTTTCAAGTAAACACACATAAGCTACTGTTCTCTGGATAATGAGTAGCCAGCTAACCAAGGACAACTACTAACCTACTGCACTGCTAAGTAAAATCTTGTTTATGTAAACATTTTACAGTAACATTTCACAATCCATAAACATGAATACAAACACTGCTGTGTCTTTTAAGAAATGTATAAAAAGCTACAAGTACAAACAACTTCTTCATAACTGAAAACCAACGGAGATATACATGCACATAAATGGAATGATGAACAAAACCTATTTCATTTTAATGCTTGGCATCATGATTTAATGCTGTAAATACATAAGAACAGGTTATATTTTCCAAAACATGTGAACAAATAAATGGCCTTACAGAGAAAGGCTTTCTTTTGCTCATGTGTCAGTTCCTCAAATATCTCCCAGAAAGCAATGATAGTAGGGTGTCTCTCATGGTACTGCCCAATATACACTGTATTCTAAAAAAGAAAAGAAAAAAAGAAAGAAAGAAAAAAATAAGTTAATAATCACATGATCATCATAATAAAATCAGTCTGTAAAAAGATTCCATAATCAATGTTTTCATAAATTGTCATAAAATTAAGGAGAAATAATGGGGAAAAAAAATCACATGTGCTCTTTTCTATGAGGCCCATTTGCATTAATCGCAAAGTTACATTGATTTAGCAGATCATTTGCTTGAAGTTAACATTGGTAAATTAATTTTAACTGAAAAAACAAAAACAAAAATAACAATACATCTGTCTATTTAGGCCAATATTTAGGCAAGCTACACCAAACAACAAAGTCCAACTGACTGGAAAAACTGGGTAAAAGCCCATAATTAAAAAAAAAATGTATCTGCTCATTTTTTAAGATTTCTATTTCCTAAAATATAAACAAACCAGTAACTTAATTTGTGTATGTTTTTCTCTATTTTGGAGACATTGTCTATTCATTCAAAATAATACATCTGTATTTAAGTAAATCCCTATTATGGAGTATTTTTGCAGCTTAACCAAGAAAAAAAAAAAGTCTGCTTTCACCTGTCTGAAAGTGACCCAGTCGTACCCCTCTGTGCCCACCATCACTCCTCTGAGCTCTTCCGGCTGGAATAAATTTACCACGTCTTTATCACACACTTTGAAGAACCCTCTCGCAAACTCATTAAACACTTGCTCCACTGACTTGTTCAGTGCATAGTCTACAGACGCCTCCACAAACTCCTTCCTGTTTAAATAACATAAAACATCGCAGTCAGTATATAATGTACAATACGTTAATATGTTGTAAATGATGCACAAATTAATATGTTAAATAATGTTCAAGATGCAGTTTACTTGTTATCACTTGTCACAGATTTTTCTTTTTTATGTGAATCAAGCTCCACATCATCGCCATCCCAGTGCACCTGCAGTATAAAGGATATTTAAGATTCATTTGTAAACGGATAATCATACAGTACAGTATATTAAGAAAAAAGATGACATTGCTAGACGTTTTATATTATGAAACTTGACAGAAATGTCTCATACACAGAAAGGCACGTTCAAGTCATCAACAACATCATCAGGGTATTCATGAAGAATGCATTGTAAACCCCTGAGGAAAAAACACAGTAATTTGAAATCAGTAATAATTCAGAAAAAAAAAAAAAATGTAAATAAAAAGAACTGGCAGATCTTAACCAAGTCTTTGAATGAAAGGAATTAACAACATATAACGTGAAGTGATAATCCACACTCTTACCTTACATAATCACATGGCTTATAGTTTTCAGATTTTTGTTTGTTATATATTTATTATATACAATGGTTGTTATGTATAACTGTTAAGCATTAATCCAACAAATGCATGAACTCTATGAGCACTCTGTTCTTTGGATTGTTTAAATCATACTCCCACAGTAATGCTGTCTGATTGGGTGTGAGAGTGAGTGTGTGCTTGTGCCTTGTGATTAACTGGCGTCCTTTCCAGGGTGTCCCAACCAACCAACCACTCCTATTTTATGTAATGTAGAAAGTACAATCTGATTAATGCTGAGATTAAAAACTATTTGTTGAACAAATATCAATTAGGTGTCCATTGAGGGTATTAGGACATAATAACCTAATAACATAATAAGTGATCTATTAGCACACCTGACACAGGTATTATGTGAAATAATACCTGTGTCAGGTGTGCTAATAGGTCACTTATCATAACTACTGTATAATTAGTTATATCTATAATCCCTTATTATCGCTTATTCTAATGAATTAATTATTATATTGAAGGTTTGGAATGTAAGCAAAAAAATAAATAAATAAATAAATAAATAAAAAGGATTTAAGATGAAATTAGTGATTAACGGCAAGGGAATGATTTATTAAATCATTTTGAGCACTATACGCACTTCTTAGAGAAGTACTAACTGTAGTCAAATGTAAGTACAGTATCATGTCATTCATTATGTGATATTGCTCCAAATCATCAATGACTCCTTTATACCAACCAGGACTTCATACTTAACATGTGCATCAACAGTTACCTGCTGTTGTAATTAGATCTCTTTGAAATCCACAAAAATATCTCATTTTTAATAGACATTATAATTAAGTGCCTAAAAGAGTTGTAAGTCTCTTACTTTCCGACCACAGGAGAAAACTCCATCAGATCCTCCAGAGTGGGCTTCACATCGACCAGCTTCTTAAACAAGGCCAGAGGAAAGGGCATATGCACGATGTTGTTGTTATAGAGGGCCAGGCCACAGAGAATCCCAAACAGAAAGTATTGCTTTAAGTCCTGTGTAGGCTAGAGAAAAGTAAAGCGATATAATGCAAGTATAAAGTATAAAGTAAAGATTTAGGTACAGACTACTACGCATGTGAAACAGCCTGTGTTTTGATTTAAGAAACATGGGCTACATTTTGTACCTTGGGAGGAAACCAGATCATTGTTTGCTTGTCATTGTACATGAACATCCCTGATTTAGGAGCCAACAGGTCACTAAATATATGGAGGAAAAAATCCTGTTCGTTCACTTTTGTCAGTTTGGAGTCTTCTACAAACTGCACCTGCAACAGACCCAGAAGTTAATCATGCTGACCAAATGTTTTCTTTTTTCCCCCTTATGTACTTATATTAGATGTTAGATGTTTATGACAAAGTTTCTCTTCTCACCACTAGAGTTTTTTTGAAGTTGTCATGATCAGCGTTGTTAAGTTGTCTAAATGTGTCTTCAAGCAGAGCAGTGCGTCTCACTTTTAGCTGGAGGATCGGCGTCGGGACCTCTGATTGGCTCATTTCCCCAAAGAATTCTCCGTTCAGCACATCAAGGTGGACAAACTGATGAGCCAACTGAAACACACATGCAATGCAGTTTTTTGCCAGGAGTTTTGAAAAAAAAAAAAAATGTGTCAGAGTAAATACAGAAATCCTCAGACAATGCAAGTTTTGGGAAACTATGCATCACGTGATTTCATGACTAATTAAACATTAAACAATACCTTGTATCTATCTTTTAAATAATATTAAAAGATAGTAATATTCCATTATATTCCACATGCATTTCATCTTAATTGAGTTTAACAGGAGTTATGAAGAGGTTTATTTTATTTTATTTTATTTTTAAACCAAATTTATAAAATAAAGCCGAGCTAGATAGATTAAGACGCGAGACGGAAATATCACATAATTACATAGCGTGTGGGCTAATAGTTGGGCTAATTACTAGTGGGCTAAGGCCTGTTTCAGTGAAACCCCAAAATACACACATACACATCTCTGCTGGATAGTTTTCACAGTAGTCGTATTTTTCCATGCCCACTTTCATACCTACACAATCCAATATAGTAGAAGGCAGGATGCACATAGTTGAGTTGTGAGATGCTGATAAACATAAATAAGGGGGGAAAAAAAAAAAAAAAGTAGACCTTCACACTCGCTTGATATTATTGATATTTTGGGGAACATGTTAAGAATGATGCTCTTGTCTGCTTTCCTATTTCATCTGCTATGGCCATGCAGTTCAAAGATCAGGGTATGATTATTATTATTATTATTATTATTATTATTATTATTATTATTATTATTTATTTGGTCAAAGGTTATCTTTAAGCAAAAAATATTAGAATTTTATCCCTCCCGTCTAATATCCACACAAGCCACCAGTGAGTTCATGCAAAATCACATTTTATAATATGGTACTTAAAAATAACAGGAATACCTGGATAATTTCAGCATTGTATTTAAAAGCGCTGATTTTGGTTGTCAAATCCAGGAGGAACGGGTAACGGCAGAAAATGGCAGCTGTCTGATCCTCTTCCTCTCATCATGAAAAAATGAGATAGAAAAATCAATTTGGTTACATCAACTTACTCCCTGCTGTGTTGGGAAAATTCCTGTTTTTTTCCTGTCTAAATATTTAAAGGTGTTACCTTAACTAATCCCAACTTCATGTACTGCCACAGCACAACATCCCATTCGAGTAACTGTGGTGTGGTGCCGATCTCTTCTATGTAGAACTCACTGAGTGGAACCTTCCTTGACTTTTCTGTCCTTTTGTTGACCTTTGAATGGAAAAGCATGGATTAATGTTAATCTACATTTGCACCCAATGTTTATACTTTATAAATCATTATATTAAATGTTTTATATTTATATAACATATAATCTAGAAGTTTAAGTCCGAATCCCAATCCTGCCCACTTTAACTAGCAAGTAATGAAAATGTATCTGACCTAAAGAAGCTAATGTTGGACACCACACTTGTCTTGATTGGTCAATTATATATTAAATACAAGGATTAAAATGTGTTGTTTCCTATATTAAAATATATATAATGGGTTGAAGGTTGGCCTTTAATTGTATCTATGCACAGGTTAATAATAATAAAATGACTGAACAAGAATAGAGTTCTAGCACTATTGGTTCGTGTGAATGACATATGGAAATAAGTTCCTCTAATAGATATTAATGGAACTGCAAGTAATTTCTAATACATTATTTATTAACTTGATATCAAAACGTCTCTTATGATTTCTTATGATCCCGAACATTTTCGCTGCTGCATGTTTCCTACAATCTTCTGGGTATGTTTTTTCCCCCTGCTGTACTGTATATACTGTAGTATTTCATCATCAGTATTTTCTGTCTGCAATAATGTTGAACAAAATATTTCTGAAAAATATTTTTTTGGGTGCATTATAAGCTAGTTAAAATAGACCTCTTACATGTGGACAGAATTATTTATTTATATATGTATATACAATTTGTGTACTTATAATAGTTATATTGTGTGCAAACTATTTGTTGTTAGATGCATTCAAAAGACAACAAGCTAGCTAGTCAAAAATATTGAATTCTAATAATAATCTATAGAGCCATTATATCAATGATGTGAACTCCTGACAACAACACCTATGTTGACGCCAACAAAAAGTAAAAAAAAATTGATGGTATCCATCGAAATGCTGCATCTGTTGTGGATAATTACAAGTTTGACAGCCACAGACAGACACTGACCCGGTAAAGAATCTTGAGGACTTGCAGCACTGCTTTCACACCAGGGTTATACATTTTCCACAAATTAGACTTCAAGAGGAAGACGAGT
Source organism: Clarias magur (assembly GCA_013621035.1). Taxonomy (NCBI): domain Eukaryota; kingdom Metazoa; phylum Chordata; class Actinopteri; order Siluriformes; family Clariidae; genus Clarias; species Clarias magur. Next base: position 1,096,021 of record QNUK01000213.1, read on the forward strand.
GCTTGTTTCCACATGCGAATGTGTTTTGTCATAATGTTGGCATCCATGGAGGACCAGAGTTCCTCTGTAGGTTACACAGAGCAAGACCCATTAATATGTCAACTCGACTATGATCACTATAAGCGGTTAACTTCACCAATCATGTTCATCAAGTTCAGTCATGCGTTTTCCATACAGCCACTGGCTTTCTCAGGATGTTTTGGTTGAAATAAAAAAAAAAAAATCAATTTATTTGTATCTTCTGAAGTGTGTGTCCTCTTTATGTTTCTATGAGTAATTATGATAGTAGATACAGTAGGCTATATGAGGGTCCAAAGGTCTGAGATGCCAGTGGCATGCCACATCTTAAAAGCATTAGAACTGCTGACTCTTTATTATCATGCTTATTTATGAGTGTGCTTTTGTCTTTACTGTTTCCAGTCAATTAGAACAAACTTTTATGGCTTCAAACAATGATATCATTGTATGTGTGGAAGTAAGAGGCAGGATAAGGGCTCGAAAGATACAGTAAGGGCTTGAAAGTATGCAAATACACAGTCAACGAGAACAGTGATTCATACTCTCATTCACTTGTATTTACTTGTATTTCTAATAGAGATCTATATAGAAAGGTGTGCATGAATGAATAATGGAATTAAAACCTTACTCGGGCTTCTCATGGCACCATCATTGAGATCTGTAATGGCGACAGCTAACGGCAGCACCAGTCTAATGACATTGTGCTGCTCGTGAAGAATGGAGCATGTGGGCAGAAGCAGGAAGATCTCAGTACACCTCATCACTGGAGCAGCGTTCAACAGCAAGTCCACCACATGTGTGATGTTCACCTGGGGTAAAAGAGAACTAATTAAAAAATGTGACACTATAAACATACAAAATAACCAGCACCCTTACACTCGTAGGAACGCAACTTAACTTGCTCAACAAATTCTGTAATGTTTTAGGGAGCTCACAGTCACAATGTCAAATAGACAACTAGCAGGTCAGGTCCTAATTTACCCGACAAAATAGATTGATAGTATGTTAGAAATTTCACTCATCATGGGGGCTGTTATTAAATTGGACGATTAAAAGAAAAAGCATAAGCTTCAGCACAGGCCTCATTAGCTTAATGAAATATATCACATTCCAAAGTATATGATTTAAGCGTTGGACAGATTACTTATGGGATTACATTTTATTTACATACTATATAATTTTTGTTAATGTTTTTTACTTTATTAGGGGGAATTTTGTGAACAATTGATACCAATTAAGTTCATCTTAGTGCATTCAGTATGTATGTTGAAGATACGTTGCAATAATAATTACATTTAACAGGAGCTTTTAAAGTGTTACTGGTCAATAACAATTTTTTTTTTTTGACGTTGGATATCATTTGTAATGTCATATCAAATCAGGTATTATGTCATGTTTGGGTAATTTGAGTTACATATCTTCAGATTCCAGGTTAATAAACTCTGTGTTGATTTCAAGTTTGCTGAGAAATGGTCGGTGCAAGTTTGTCTATGAGGATGGCATTGGAAAACTCAATCAAATTGCTATTTTTAGAACATTTAAATGTGCATTCCATGACATTGTAAGAAAGACGGAACCCTCAGCCTCATTTTGACACCAGGATTTCTCTGCTTCCTCTAAAAATAACTTTGCGAGCTGTGAAGTTTTATAGCGAAAAAAGAGCATTAATTTCTATCACACCTGGAGTAACCAGCTAGAATAGTGTTCATGTATGTGCTGTAAAATAATGTTTAGGATTCATTTCCTTTCAATTATGTTGAATCATCAGAAAGGCAAGGTATTTATCATTAGATTTTTTCGACTGCACACTAGCACAAAACTAACCTGTGTGACTTAATACCTGACTTGATATAACATTTATATATAAAATCTTTGCCTTAAAAAACTCAACTGTATTCTTTATCCAGGGAATCTCCAGGAGTTGGTCAAATGTCTGGCTAGCAGCATTCACATCAACCTGAATAGTACCTTGCGTATCTCTATTGATTACAGATCAGGGACAAAACATTATTAAAATATTATGGACAGTTTTGCAGAATGATTATACAAAAATACAGCAGTGGGCAAAGGTCTTAAACCACCCCTCATTTCTTCATATTTAATTAAATGTAATTTTATTTAAATTGAATTATGTGGATTAAAGAAACAGGGAAAAAATGCGTCACTGTGACAGGCTGCAAACAGCCTAAAAATATGATGTAAAAATTGTCTGCTTATGTAACAGCCTCAGCAGCGACCTCATTTCCCCTCTCGTCTGTTCCAACCCCTCAGCATTCAGCATCAGCAGTAAACTAATCACCGCTTGATCATCCGTCCTCATCTGCACCTCTTTCTCACTGGGTCAGGCCTTAAGTAAGATGATTTTATACTGGAGTGAAAATACAAGAAAGACAGGCTCTTTTTGACGCAAAATATGAAGAAATTGGGTGTTTTAAGACTTCTGCACATTACTGTTTAATAAACACATCAACAAAAACCAAGAGAAATTGTCAAATATAATTTTTGCTGCTAGTGATCGCTGATTTTAACTGATAGTTTTCTCCAGTCATTTGTGAGATACTTAACAAAGTTACCTGTCCTTAATGAAGCACGCAACAAGATTTGAACTTGTGGCAAAAGTCAAGGAAACCTCCCTGTGGTAAAAAAATATAACGTGTCATGGAAAAAGAATGCATTGCTCAGCATAATTAATCCAGACATGCTGTATCCACTGTCACTCTTAGAACCAAGAATTAAGTCACTTGTTCTGACCTTTTCATTTCTTTGATGCTTTTTTCACACTCCAACACTGTAACCCATCTCTGTACTCGGGTCTCTTCAAGTTTTCCAATGGGCTCTCCAAGAATATTGTACTGACCAAAAATAAATCAATAAAATGCCTTGCATACAAAATTATGTAACTATGCTAATAAGCACATGTGAGAAAGTGCATTTACCTTTGAAGTTGGAAAAAGGAGAAAGTTGGAACTGTAGCCAGATGATATCTTCATTTCTATTAAAATTACAGAGAGATTAAGGTATGTATAGTAGCATCAAGTTCAAATTAATAGATAAGTAAAATTAAGTATGTCTACACATCATGGACCATGGAAGGAAACCCACCAAGCACATGGAGAACACGGGAACTCCACACACACAGGACTGGAGGCAAGATTCAAACTTCTAACAATGAAACAGTGAGCCTTCAGTTCTAACCTACAGTATAAGTCACTGTGATACCCGTACTTGTCTTGTTGTATTCATTTTTAGCTCTATAAGAATAAGAATAAGAATAAGAGGAAATATTCAGACAAATCAAGTATTTTATAGGATTGTGAACCTGTGTGTATCCCTGCTTCTGTGCTGTTCCAGGTTCTTTCAACTCTTACAGGCTGCAGGTTGATCTCCGGGGCACCACTTGCCTGGGCTTGGACATTACGGCCAAATGTGAAGAGAGTACCAGATGGCATCAGAACCAGAGTGTGATGGCTGTGATGTAGATCAGAAAATAGTCAAATTGTAAACAATTTTTGCTAACTCATGACACAGTTATAGTTAATTTGATATTCACTGACCGTAACACCTACAATGCCAAATGGCCAAAAGTTTGTGGACACCTGATCATCACATCAGATGTGCGTTTTTGTTTAACCCATTCTGGATTTAGTCCCTCCTTTACAGTTAGGCCACTTTATTTTCTCCAACTATGGCAAACTATATCTTCATGGAGCTTGCTTGGTGTACACAGTTGCTTTGTGCACACATTTGAAATTGACCTCATAGTTTCAGTGAAAGAGAATTTAATGCTGCAGCATCCAAAGACAGCCCAGACCTTTGTGTGGTTTCAACTTTGTGGCAACAATTTGGGGTTGTTAGAATAAAACTCTACAGGGGAAGGCCGACATATGAGTGTGACTGCCTGGTGTCCACAGCCTTAAAGCTGCATAAGCTACCAGATGAACAGAACACATTAGCATATCTAATCTTTACTTTTTATACATTGATTAAGCTACTTGTTCTATGATTTAGTTTCACTCTTCTAGCAATCTACTGTATGTGATGCTGGAGAAGAATAGGTACATGAAATTTCATTATTCATATATTTTTATCCTTCCTCTAACCTCATATGATGTAATTGAGAACATTTTCTTTTTGTACACACCCACTATCGCTGCATGTAGTTTGCACAGACAAATCATTCCCTTTTTTGTGAAAAAGGAAGAGAATCTGGTCTCTTCTCAAATCTTGTGCATATTTTATGTGTTTGTTACCTGCCACAGGTTACTTGTTTAGCAGGTTCATCAATGCTTTCAACTTTCTTGGGTAGAAGCTCATTATTGGTGGAGCCGTGCCCAAGTTGTCCCTGAGCTCCTTCTCCAAATGTGTACACTTCTCCAGCCTGAAAAGAATACCAAAGCTTAAAAATTGCATTATAAGACAGGGGTAATTCTTCTTTAGCCTACATATTAAAATATATTTAAAGAACAATTTCACCTTATAGAATCCAGTATGAACAAATTTTAACAGGTTTGTCTGTGTACTTGTCTATTAAAACACACCTTATTGAGGACAGCAGTGTGAGCCTCTCCACAGTTGATGGACGAAACGTTCAGTTTCCTCAGAGCTGGAACCGCACATACTGAAAATCGGCCTGGAAGATATCATACTATATTAAACTTCCTAATTTGCGGATTTGTATCTTTTTGGTTAAACTATTGTGTTAGTGTCATCCAGCACAGTACAGATCTTGCATTGAACCAGAACAAAATTGTCTTAAAACCTTGGCAGCAATTACAGTGGAACCTTGGATTACGAGCATAATTCATTGTGCAGGTGTGTTTGTATACCAAAACACTTCAAATCAAAGCAAATTTCCCCATAAGAAATAATGAAAACTCACATTATTCGTTCATCATAATATATATATATATATACTGTGTATATGTAAAATACAAAATTATAAACTAAAAATAAAAAATTAACCTGCACTTTACCTTTGAAAAAAGTAAAAAATTAATCCTGACAGATTTATTATAGATTAATTAATCACAGAAGTGATTCCGTTGGTGTTTGTGTGCGCATGCGCTGTGTACTGTATGTGTGTGTGTGTGTGTGTGTGTGTGATAGACAGGTTAAAGATCCATTTTTTCTCTCTCTCTGTCTCTCTCTCGGTCTCAGCCTGCAGTTTGTGTGTGTGTGTGTGTGTGTGTGTGTGTGTGTGTCTGTGCGCGCATCATTAGACACTGTGCCCTCCTCCTTTTGTCTTCTCACACACACACACACACACACACACACACACACACACACACACACACACACACACACACACACACACACACACACACACACACACACACACTATTGGAAACACGGCTCTGTTGCGATTCCTTTCAAAGGTAAAGTGCAGGTTAATTATTATTATTATTATTTTTTTACTTTGCAGCAGTGATTCCGCTGTGAATGTGTATGTGTGTGTGCACCTCATTACAGAGAGAGAGAAAAAACATTGGGTCAGTTGTGATCGCGTGATGCGTGATACATAATACTCGGTACTCGTAAACCAAGACTTGCTCACTTTTTAAATCAGAATTTATTAAAAAATTTTGCTTGTCTTGTGGAACCCTTGCAAATGGGTTACTCGCAATCCGAGGTTCCACTGTACTTACAAAGTGCCTACTAGATTTCTAAAAGGACATCCATAACTGTGCCAATCAGAAAAGGTTTCACAGTTCTTCTTTAACATGACAACTAAAGACATCTTATGGTGAAGATTTTTATAGCAAAATTAAACGTACTGTTACTCTAAACAGATAAAACAATTTAATTATTCATTATAAGAAAAAGTTTTGATATTTCGGTATTTTCTGTAATAGTTGTATTAGAAATTTAAAACATGTTTGGATATGTTATTGCATTTCTTGTTACTGGATGTTTGTATCACCAGTGTCATTGTTTTTACTTATGGTAGTTAAATGCTAAGCATTATTTTTTAACCACCTTTATCCAGATATCTATCCAGATGGACTACAAGATTTGATAAAAAATATTTTTAAAAAAGTATTTATTTGTTCTAACAGTAAATAATGGCACATATGACCTCATTAATAGGGTGCTTGCCAATATTTATTTATCAACTCAAAATTATTATATGTGACTGCCAGGTGTCCACTGCCTTTACGCTGCATAAGCTACTAGATGAACAGAACATATTAGCATGTCTACTCTTTGTTTTTTATACATTGATTAAGCTACATGTTCTATGATTTAGATTCACTCTTCTAGTAATATACTGTATGTGATGCTGGACAAACCAACATACTGAAATTATGATAAGCTCTATACAAATTATTATGTTATTACCTGTAATACATTCCAACCATTTACATTACACAGGAATTTGTGTATTGACAGAGCTGGTTTTGGATTGGTTTGTTCAGTTTTTGTTTCTCCTATGATGCTACAGTCTTGGCACACCCTGTATGTTTAATCAACCACATGCATACTTTTATAGTGCTAAATATATTTTATATAGTAAAGTGAAAAACATTACCTTTTGCATCTGTCCTATTAAGGCCTAGCTGTCCAACACTGTTAGCCCCACAACAGAACACTTCACCATGGAGAGTGAGTGCCAGGGTGTGCGCTCCACCGGCGGCGATCTGAGTGACTGGAACTCCGACAAGAGATCGTACCAGAGAAGGATCGGGCTGCAACTCCACTGACTTCCCCAGTCCCAGCTGGCCATATTTATTCTGGCCCCATGAAAAGACTTCACCTCCTTTAAGACAGACAGAAAATCTCACAAGTATTTTTCAGCACTATTATACTTGCCCACATTAGTGGTGCCATGATGGCGCCAGGGTGCGTGGCTTGCTGTTTTCTGCTGACATTGCTATTGGGATCATTATTGTTTTTGTTACTCTTGTTAAGTAATAACCTCTGCTGGGTTATGATTGCTAAACATTTTTTATTTATTTTCCCCCCAATTTTCTCCCTAATTTAGTCGTGTCCAATTCCTCCCCGTCACTAGGGGGCGCTCCCACATTAAGGCTACTACTACCACTCAGCCGGGAGGGCTGAAGACTATCACATGTTTCCTCTGAACCACATGACGCCAGCCGACCGCATCTTTTCGAACTGCTCGCTCGCGCACCGTTGGGGGCGGCGTAACACACTCAGAGGACAGCGCTATCCGCTCCCTCCGCTGCGCGAGCTCACAGACGCCCCAGATTGGCTGTAGAGCTGTGATTAATGTGGGAGCACTATGTACCTCTCATCCCTCCCCTCTGAGAGAGCTCGGCCAATCAGCTCTCTCTAGACCTCCGGCTGCGAGAGGTTACAGCATCACCCGGGAATCGAACTAGCGATCTCCGGATGATAGGGCGAGCGCTTTTACCACTGCGCCACTCGGAGGCCAACTAAACACTCTTGAACCTTGAGCCTCCTGCGGAAAATGTAATACATTTTGAGAATAATGAGCAAAATCATCTGCCCCTACTGTTATCGGGAATACCTGCTCACCTCTACCACTATGCAGTTCCAGGTCGCCGGAGAAAGCGCTCCCGTTGCTGAAGCAAACACAGTGGTGGTCAAGTGAAGCTTAAGGCCTGTTTGGCGTGTTTTCCTGAGACCTTCCGGGCGATCTATGGAACCGACCAGAACCTTATTATGTCTCGGGGTGTAATGAACGCGGTACCCTGGCTGGTACAGTACCTGTGGTTGGCTCAGGTAAAGTTTTATAGTGCTCGGTCACATCGTAGTGCTCTGCATTTTTTCGCTGGCTGTGAGGGGTGAATAGGGGGAAGCTGCGCTCGCTGTGTCGGGCGCCTTGGCCTTATCTCAATCCAGGATGACCAAGATGGGCCTGGTAAATGTTAGATCACTAACCAACAAAACTTTCATTCTAAAGGAGTTTATCACCTCACGTGCTTTGGACTTTCTTTTTATTAAGGAGACGTGGCTGAGTGTTGGTGAGTACAGTGCCTTCTCTGAACTTTTCCCCTCATCCTATGCCTATCTAAATTCTCAGAAGTCATCGGATCGAGGAGGAGGAATCGCTGTGGTCTATAGGGATAACTTCTATTGTAAGCAGCTGTCATTATTGCTTTAAGCTGAACTTATTTGAGCTTGGCTGCTCTTACACAGTGTTGTGTGGAGTGATTTATCATCCACCTAAGTATACTAAGGACTTGTCTGACTTTTTGGCTGAAATGATGCCCAAATATGATTGTGTCCTTATTGTGGGCGATTTTAATGTTCATGTTTGTTGCCCTGAAAATCTGCCGACCAAAGATTTTTTAAGCTTAATCGATTTGTTTGGTTTTGCGCAGTCAGTGTCTGGCCCAACACAGGAGCAGGGGCACACCCTTGATCTTGTTTTATCTCATGGATTATCAATTTCTAATATTGAAGTCTGTGATGCAGTATTTCCTGATCATATGCAGTGTGTAAAAACTTTCTCCAGTTTTTTATTGATAAGGTTTCTTCTACAAGGGCTCTTATTACATCTCCTGCATGTGACCCATCTATCTCCTTTTCTGTCTCTAGCTCTGCTGTTTTAACCATTTTGAGCCCATTTCCCTTTCCGTTCTGTTAAAGATTATTAATATTATGAAGTCTGCAGGTTCTTCGGCTGATCCCATTCCTCTGCATATTTTTAAGGAGTTGGCTCCCATTCTAGGTCCTATAGTTTTAAATATTATAAATAGCAGCTTGGGATTTGGGGTGGTACCCAGAAATTTTAAACATGCACTTGTGCAGCCACACAACACACACACACACACACACACACACAAACAATGTTGATCCGTCTGTGTTTTCTACTTACAGACCAATCTCCAAGCTACCATTTCTCGCTAAGATTCTGGAGAAGGTACTATATACTAATAATATTAACTGATATACTATCAATTAACTACTTATATTAACTAACAAGTTATTTTAGTGAGCATGGAATTCTTGAGGTCTTTCAGTCTGGTTTTACGGCACTTCACAGTACTGAAACAGCTCTGTTAAGGGTCTTAAATGACATTTATCGTATTACCAATTCTGGTGATTCTGTGAATCTTCTGCTCTTTGAATTAACAGCTGCCTTTGATACATGACATCCTTCTGTCACGCTTAGAACACTGGGTGGGAATTAGGGGGAAAGCTCTAGACTGGTTTAGGTCCTATATTACTGATAAAACATTTTCTGTTAGTCTTGGAGATCTTGAGTCCTCATCAGCTCCTCTGGCATATGGGGCCCCACAGGGTTCTGTCCTTGGACCCATTCTTTTCTTGTTGTATTTGTTGTCGCCCAGCTATATCCTGAGAAAACATGGCATCTCCTTTCACTGATGCATACTGTAGATGATAGTAAGATTTATATCCCGTTAAAACAGAAGGAAGGCTACCCTGTCAAGGCTCTGTTAACATGTCTAGATGACTTACAGTAAAGGTATGATTTTGCCCAAAATTTTTACATTTTAATGATAAAAAGACTGAGGTTTTGGTATTTGGTCCTGGTGCTGGGGTAGAGTTCCACTGTAGCTATATGTTAAACCCACAGCATCAAATTTAGGTGTTATTTTTTTACCATGGCCTTAAACAAATAAACAAATCAGTGCTGTGGTTCGGTCCAGTTTCTTTCAATCAAGGCAACTTGCAAAACTTAAGCCTGTTTTGTCCATTAGGCATTTTAAAATAGCGATCCATGCCTTTATCACCACTGCAATCAATTACTGTAATGCTTTGTATTTTGGGGTTTCTCAGGCAGCATTCTGAGATCAACTACAGCCGATCCAAAATTCTGCTGCTTGTCTCTTAATGTCTCTGCGCAAAAGAGAACATATCTCTCCAGTTCTGGCTTCCCTTCACTGGCTTCTGGTACAGTACCGAATTCATTTCAAAATACTTTTGGTCATGTTTAAATGTTTATATTGGCCTTGCCTCGCCCTACCTCTCTGATCTGCTTCAGTCCTATGCTCCATACCGGTCTCTCAGATCATCAGATAAACTTTTGCTGACTGTACCCAAAACCAAATGCAAGCTCAGGGGTGATCGTGAGTTCCCTGTGACATGAGATGTTGATGTAACACTCACCTTTTGTTAGAGCCAAAGAATGGAAATTTCCACAAGCCACCTGTACCACAGGGATCTGGAAGGGTAACTGTATCTGAACTTGTCTGAAAAAATAAAAAGCTAGTGTGAAACTCTCATAATTTTTGAGAAATAATGCTATAGATAATGAAATGCACACATTGTGCAACACATTTTGACACTAAGCAGCTACAGTATCTCTAAAACTAGTAATACTTCTTCCCTGATGACATCATATTATTGGGCTATACTCTAAATCATTATAATACACAGTATTATACAAAGGTATGATTCTCCAAGATTCTTTTGAGGCATTCCCAGGATTTGAATTAACTGATTTATATTAATACTATTAACATAACTGATAAAATAAGTTGTCTTATATTTACACAGGTTTGGGACATTGCGCCACGGGGCTGCTGTGGCCCAGCTGCCCTTCTCCACCTGCTCCCCAGGAAAAGACCTGACCTGAATCACGCAGAGCCAAACTGTGGTCCTGCCCACATGCTACTGCAGCTACGGCTCCCAAGCCATCAATCTTCACTGCAGAGAGGAGGGAGAGATAAAAAAACAGAAATGAAACCGAGAGTGAAAGACAATGTGTGTGTGTGTGTGTGTGTGTGTGTGTGTGTTGACCTTAGCTTGTAATACACCAACAGATGGCAGCACAAGGCTGCACACAGAGTCACAGGGAGCACCGACCTTCATAAGTCCTATTCTGACCACATGCATTACTAGCGTCTGCTATTTCATCATCAAGAGATCAGGAAGAGCGTCAACGAGCTCAGCCCCCAAAAATACACATTTGCTTATATATAATTATATTTATCTGTATATTTATCTTTATATGCATATTTTATATGTATATTTATCTTTAAAGATTTAATAGCACTTAAATCATATATGTAATAAGATTATATAACTATGATATAATTAAGATTATATAGTATATGATGGTGTCAAAACACTTAAATAGGTTGAAACCTTTGGAATGCAAATGTGTTTAATCTAACACTCAGGGTCTGGTGATTAAGGGTGTGCCAAGTACAGTATTCTGCAGAAACAAAACTGAAACTGAAACACTTCTTAAAGGAGTATAGAAATGTTTTAAAAAGTCTAAAAAGAGGTTAAATATAACTAATAGTGAACTTAACATACTGCTTAGTAAAATCATGGTCTCTTTAACAGTAGGAAATGATAAATATGGAAGGCTGATGTCAGTTTACTCTTTCTATAAACTTGTTATAAAGTGTCTCTCTGCCATTATAAAGATGTTTGATGTATATTTTTTATATATGTGTGTGTGTGTGTGTGTGTGTGTGTGTGTGTGTGTGTGTGTGTGTGTGTGTGTGTGTGTGTATAGTACATATACCTGGCAGATGTGTGTCTCTGCTCTTGGACCGTCCCAGCTGTCCCTTAGAGTTCCGGCCACAGGAGTGCACCTGCCCATTGACTGTCAGGAATAAAGTGTGCTGTCCTCCACAGGAGATCCCAACAAGTTGTTCAGTAAAGTGGACTGAAGTCGGTGTGCTGATGCCATTCCCTCCAGGTTCAGGGAGAGCGAGCTGTCCTCTGGATGAATCGCCCCAGGAGAAGAACATCATGATGCTGCTGTGTGATGCCGGTGTGCGACTGAAGCTCTCTCTCTCATGACCAGCCCACTTTCATTTAGGTCAGTGCTCTCAGCCTGTCTGCAGGGGGTGCTGTGGAGGCAACTCATTGCCATGGAACTAATAACAACACCAATACTAACTAATGGAAAAGAAGTGCTTCATGCAATACTAAGAGCATTAATAAATGTAAGGGATTTCTTATTGCAACACAATACAATTCAATACAATATACACATGCAGCTGCACATATAACTGCACATATGTGCACTTTATAATGCATAGAGTTTACACATTTTTTTGCAATTTAACCTTCTAACTTTTAAAAAAAAAAAATATTGTTGTAAAGTAAATATTTTGAATAAGTAAATACTGTACTACTGGACAGCTATTGAAAACACTTAAACAACACTGCATGTTGTATCATATATCATATCATGAGATATTATATGATACAGTAACTGTATAAATATAAATATCAATTAATGTAAATAAAATATAAAAAGTATCAAATTAACTTCAGCAATTCATAATCATTTTCAGAATACAATATTCAGTCAACTTTCATTCATTTTGTCCAACATCATTGCCTGACCTCATAAATGCTCTACGGAATAAATGAATAGAATAAATAACTACAAATTCCCACAGAAACGCTCCAAAATCCTGTGAACACCCGCTGCAAAAGGGGAACCGACTCCATGATGAAGTTTATGTATTTGGATACAATGTCATTAACAAGTTTGGTCAAAATACTTTGTCCATAAAGTGTATATTAAGATTATTCAGACTAACAAACAAACAGATAAACAAACAAACAAACAAATTAATTAACGGACCATTTGGACCATAATAAAATGTATAAAGTATAAAGTGTATTGTTCAGCTTGTTACGACGCAAAACTGCTAGCTTTGCAGAAAATAACAATTTATAACATAATAAAAACTTCAAAGTTACCCTCTATTGTATCAGATTACATAAAAAAAGAAATGTAGCAGTTATTAAAAATAATGGATTTTACTTTAAATAATATGTTTAGTGCTTAGCACATTTATGTTGCATCTCAAGGGTTAAGGTGAATCTTGCCTACGGTGTGTGTGTGTGTATTGTTGACATGTTATCTCAGTGTTTAGTTTGTTTTGTCTCACAGTCCAAATGTATGCAGGTAAATTGGCCTTGGATACTTTTTACAGGAGAACTAAAATGTCTAAACATGAAACAGACGTGTAATACCCTCATTTACTGTATGTTTGCACTGATTTACTGTCACTAAATTAAACTAGCATTTGTTACAATTTCCCATCTAAACAAATTATAAGGCAAAAAGGAATTAAGCTAGGTAAATGTAATTAATAATCCAATATTACAGACAATACTCCATGTATATTTGTACAATATTTTAATGAAAAATTCTTGAATAAGAATACTGTTGGTGGAAGATGCATATGCTTGTTTTATGACAGGTTTAATTTTGTTCATCTACAGTACAATGAATCAGGACCAACCTGATTCCTGGGTTGTCTAAGGTACCTTGATGAAAGCTCCATAATTTCTCCAATATTTAAAAAAACAATATAAACACCAATATATTATTAAATCACACAGCACAGGTACAGTCACATCTGTATATAAAACACATTGAAATGATAAAAGTATGAAGTTTGTAGAGGCACACAGTCAGTTATATTCTTCCCAGAAGCCCCTCCTGTGGTGTATGGCCTCGGTGAGCTTTGTTCGAAGTGTTTGTTTTGTTTTGTACACAGGAAGCTCGAGCATGGCAAAGCAGGTATGGGCCTGGGGCAGATGATCCTGTGTGGCGTTATTCAGGGGTTGCACATTCATCCTCACCTGCCCCATACCGAGAACGGGAACTTGATCAAACCCAGTCAGGAACACTGAAGAACAAAAGGTTCGGTTAAAATGTAGTTTTAATTGATGATTTCATTTATTAAGAAAAACAAAGTAATTGCCCGTGAACCTTATAACGCCACCCTTCAAGCATTTGCAATACAGTAGAACCTCGTCCCACAAGACGAGCAGAAATTTTGTAATTTTTAATTTTGACTTGAAAAACGAGCAAGTCTTGGTTCATGAATACCGAGCATCATGTAGCACGCATGCGCTTCTTGTTTTGACGTCGAGCATCACGTGATCACACCTGAGCCAATTGGTTTCCTCTCATGTGTGCGCCGTGGAATTGTGGGTAATCTTCTCTCGTTTCAAATCTTCGCTCAGTTTTAGTATTCTCATATTTAACTCCTAAGCTTTGGAATAGCCTTCCTGACAATGTTCAAATTCAAATTCAAATTTGTCACATATACAGTCATGCACAGTACGATATGCAGTGAAGACCAATTTACTTTCATGCATTTGTTCGGGGCTCAGACACAGTTTACCAGTTTAAAATAGACTCAAGACGCATTTCTCTTTAATCTGGCATACATGTAAATCATCCCCCAACCTCATACTACAGTACATCTATCCTGAATGGCCGCTACGCTAATTCTTTCCACGCGCTCTTTATTTTTATACCCATCCTGAGGCATCTGGAGATTGTGCCAGGTTCAGCAGACAACCCTGCTAGGATCCTGAGGCATCCATAGAAGTACCAACTCCAGCTGGATTCCCCTTCATGATGGTTTGGAGCTACACATGCTGCTCCTGAGCTTCCAGTGATCCAGACCCCCATCTGCCCTCTGCACCTGCTGACTCATCCCTGAGCTGAACTGGACTTCATGTTAATTTAAAGAACTTCTGTTATACCGAACTTCCAGCTGCATAACACACATGATGTATTTATATAAATCCTGTTATCCTTTATCACCCAAATGAGGATGGGTTCCCTGTTGAATCTGGTTCCTTTCAAGGTTTCTTCCTATTGCCATCTCAGGGAGTTTTTCCTTGCCACTGTTGGAAACACTTATCTGTTAAAAGTGTTTAAGGTAAAGTGCGGGTTAATTTGTTTTATTTTTACTTTAGATTTTGTATTAATTATTTTTATGTATTTATTTTTTTGGGGTTATGGAACGAATAATCTGAGTTTTCATTATGTCTTATGGGGAATGGGGAGTGTTTTGATATACGACGAGCACAGTTCCGGAAAGGTTCCACTGTAACAGGCAATGAGTGTTTCACATCGCTGTGGAGGAATTTTGTCCCACTCTTCTTTGCAGAATTGTTTTAATTTAACCACATAAGAGGGTGTTCGAACTTAAATGGCCTGTTTAAGAATATCAATTGGATTTAAGTCTGGACTTTTACTAGGCCTCTTCAAAGTGACTAGTCCATTTATTTTTTTTCAGAGGTGGACTTGCAGTACGGTATGTAACAGTATGTAAGGGTTAAGTCAGTATGTGTGAACCTTTGCAGCTAACTGTAAGTACAATAATTAAATGGACTCACAGAGGAAAGCTTTCTTGTCCCGGTTTGACATTTCTTCAAACACTTCCCAGAATGAGACAATCGTTGGATGGTCTTTATGAAATCCGGGTCCATAAACGGCGTTCTGTTTAGAACAACAATAATAATAATAATAATAATAATAACAATAAACGCAAATATGTTATTTTAAATGGCAACCTTTTGCAAAAATAGTCAAAGCAGGAAGTAGGTGAGTTCACCATTTTGAACGTGTCCCAGTCGTACTCCTCTGAGCCCAACATCACTGCTCTGAGCTCCTCTGGCTGGAAGAAGTGAACCAATTTTCTGTCACACACTTTGTAGAATCCTCTCTTAAACTCGTTAAACACCCGCTCCACTGATTTGTTCAGCACGTAATCCACATACAGCTCCACAAACAAGTTTCTGTCAAATAAATTGAAAGATGTCTTAAACGAAGTTTGGGGTATATATGTGTGTGTGTGTGTTTTAATGTGATATTGTAAGGATCTGAGTAACCCTTCATATAGTTATATAGCAGGAATGATCTCAAAGAGAGTCCCAAGAGGTTCCACAACATTTTTAACATATAATTGAAAGTTTTGCAAAAATATAACTGACTTGTTTGTGCTTGTTACATCTTTTCCCGGCTTGTCTGAGTCCAGTTCAACCTCCACGTTGTCCCACACGATCTAAGAATTTCATAAAGAAAATAATAGTATACAACAAAGCATTACAGGCAGTAGATATTCACATAAAATCTAATTGCAACAGTGTAGATACTTTATAGCAGCATGATAATAAAAATCACTTACAGTGAAGGTCATTGCCATGTTATCTGCATCATCATCGGTATAATTCAGCAAGTACTGCAAACTCCTGGTTATAGACATTTATTGGTTATAGGAAACTTATTTAAGCTGTACAGTGAATTAAAAAACTTGAGGACGTGCTTTAATAGAAAAAAAGGTGATATTCGGATGATATACAGTAAGATATCCCAATGTGATGTTCCTGTAACAGCATGTCACAAAGTAATGATTATACTCTTATAGAACCAAAAATTCTGTTCATTATAAACATTTATTAAGCTATATAAACTTGCAAATAGTCTGAATTTTTCTGTTGATCGTTAGGCAATTGATTTGTAAATTGGAATTGGAACTGGAATTCAATTCAATTTGTATAGAGCTTTTAACACTTGTCATTGCTGCAGCAGCTTTACGCAATCAAAATATCAAAAATATTTTTTTGTGGGCACCAAGGACTGCATTAATATAAAATTGTGAACTGAAGTAGAGAAAGTAAGAAGCTACTGTTATTAAGTTGAAAATTGATCGTCACCTTCTGATGAACTGACAGAATCAATCAGAATCATTATAAAGATCATAACTAACAGGACCTAAAAGAGCTCAGAGCGGGTTGATGAGGGTTTGGGAAACTTACTGTGCTGTGACAGGACTCAGTTCTCCAAAATCTTCCAGAGAGGGTCTGATGTCAAGAAGTTTTTTGAACAGAGCTAAGGGAAAGGGCATGTGCATGACACAGTGGTTATTAAAGGCCAGACCACACAGCAGTCCGAGGCGGTAGTACCACTCCTCTGGTAAACTGGGCTGAAAAACATGTCAGACGTGAAGGACGGGAAAAAGCAGTTATTTAATAGTTTGATTATTTGAAAACTGTTCCTACTGTAGTGTTTGTAACATATAAGTGGTATTTAATGTTACACATGAATCCACATTTTTTAAACCACATTTTACCTTGAAGTCTAGGATCCTGAGGCATCCAACCTTGAAGTCAGTCGTACTTAATCTCATATTTTTATGTTCATTCATCTTTACTAATCACACTATCCTTGTCAGGGACATTGTGGATCTCAAGCCACATTGATAGAACAGCAGTCCACTGCAGAACATTTCCATAAAAGGGACATTCCCACAAAAGGGACATTTTATTGTACTACCACCTACTGCAACATTTTTGAGAGATGGAAGGAACTGGTGAACCCAATAATGAGGACTAAATTAGATTAGTCCACTAAACCCCAACCCACAATACTGTGCAATATTCACAGGTACAAGTCTGCATCTGCAAATGAATTGAAAATGGACCTCATTTTCTTTGTCTCATTTAAGTGTCTTACCTCAGAAGGGAACCAGATCAGTGTATTAGTGTCATTTTGTATGAACATGTCCAATTCTGGGTCGAGCAGCATGCTGGAGGCATTGTGAAAGAAGTCCTTCTTATTGACATCACTGTCTTCAAAGTTCTCACAGTACACCACCTGCATGTTAATATACGGTACATACCACACAGTATTAAAACTGCTGAATGTCCATCAAAGTTTTTGTTTTTCACTTTATGATAAAAGATTATGATAATAGATTAATTGTGTAAATATTATTATTATTATTATGCATTGGGTGCTTATAACTATATATAGTGGAACCTTGGATTACGAGCATAATTCGTTCCGGAAGTAGGCTCATATTCCAAAACACTTGTAAACCAAATCAAATCTTCCCATAAGAAATAATGGAAACTCAAATAATTCATTCCACAGCCCAAAAAATAAATACAGAAAAATAATTAATACAATATATAAAGAAAAATAAAACAAACTAAATTTCACTTTACCTCCTGCCCCCCCCACCTCGCTTTTTAAGTTTCACAACAAACACACACACAACGGAAACACTTTTAATAGGAAAAAAAGAAATCTCTCTAATGACACTCACATGAGCAGAATCACTACTGTAAAGTAAAAAAACAAAACAAAAAAAATGAACCTGCACCTTACCTTTGAAAAGAATCACGACAGAGCAGAGTTTCTGTGTAGAGCCGGGGAGGGGGGTGTAAAGGCGAGAGTGTGCGTGTGTTGGTGTCAAAAAACTCGGCACTCGTAAACCAAGACATGCTTGTTTTTCAAGTCAAAATTTATTAAAAATCTTTGCTCGTCTTGCAGAACACTCATAAACCGAGTTACTCGCAATCCAAGGTTCCACTGTAATTATATCTATACTGATAAATGAAATAACATGTTATGGTTCGGTCTTAAATAATCATGTAAATTCAATCAAATTGTATATATATTGTGCTTTCTTTTGAACAGGTCACCACTTCAGAATGGATTGAGATGACTGGTTAGTTCTTGAATTTGTATTTTTTTTTGGTATGACAAAACCCTTCTCCGGGAGCTTAGCTTTGTGCACCAACTGGTGTTTGTTTATTTATTTATTTGTTTATTTTTATCAGAACAGGATAGATGCACCTGCAGCCAGCACTTTAGCTGATCCTCACTGACGTCCCTCAGCAGTTGGAAACAATCCTCCAGTAGTGCAGTGCGTCTTAACTTCATCCTAAATATTCCCTAAAGTCAGCAGGGGGAAACAATTTTTAAAATATTTATACCAATTAAGCAAAGCTGCACAGAAATAAGTATAACCCTAGTTATGCATTTAAGGACATACTGTACCTTGGTAAACTTTATACTGAATTTTACGAACTTTAGAAGGTTGTATTTAGCCTCCAGATTGAAGATGCAAGGACTTGAGATCAGAAATTGTAAAGTTTGCTGCAATAAAAAAAAATACAGTGATTAATATTTAATCAACCCAGAGAACAGTTATTGTGAGTTATTATTAAAACCAAGTTGTTGATTTTCATTTAACATCATGTCATATATTCCCCTCTATAGCCAATATTATACTGATCATGTTCATGCTACTGTATATTAAACCACAGTCACTTTATTACCTGGACACGTTTCACTTAACATTTTTACTGCATGGCACTACATGCTGCTATAACATAGAGGTGTGTTTGGAGTCATTGTCCTTTTGAAAAACAAATTATGGTCCCATAATTCGTTGCAAAATGCTGAGGTACAGTAGTCATTTTTGACTAAGTCATCAACAGAGTTACCAGCAAGGCACCCCCACACCATCACATCTTCTCCTCTATGCTTTACAGTGGGAACCACACATTTAGGAACCATCCATTTTCCCTCTCCATGTCTATAAACTAATCAGACCAGTCTTGTGTCTTATCTTGTGTTTCTCAGCCTAGACAAGTCTCTCTGGTTTCGGCTCTTCTGAAGTAATGGTTTCTGTAAGGGCTTCACTCAAGCAGTCTTCTCTGAATGTTGGATGTTGAAATGTGTAGAATTAAATTCTGAGAAGCATGTGGCCTCTAATCTGAGGAGCTGTAAGTCAGCAGTTTCTGAAGCTGGCCTTTCTAATAAACCTATCCTCTGTAGCAGAGGTAGCTCTTGGTAGCTCTTCCTTTCCTGGGCCAGTCCTCATGAGATCCATTTTCATCATAGCGTTTGATGGTTCTGGAGACTGCCATCGGGGATTCAAAGTTCTTAAGATTTTCCAGATCAACTGACCTTCATTTCTTGTAGTAATGATGGAATATCAAGTGTTTCTTGCCATAATATGGATTTGTAGTAGTTGTAGTCGACATGAGTGTGTCAATCTGTCATCATAGCTAAGTGTAGATACGTTGTAGCTAAATGTAGCTATTCTAAAATATAAAATGCATTCTGTGTTGTTTAACACTTTTGTTGTTTACTACATAATTAGATACATGTACTTTAATAGATTGGATGTCTTCAGTATTAAACTATTATGTTGAAAATCATTATGTAGCTTACCATAGTATTGTACATTTGTTTATACTTAGATAAAGTTAATATAAGAATAATGTCATCTATCTATATCCCTATCTATCTATAAATGTATTGTTTACTTACCTTAAGGCACTCGTGATCCCTCAAGACCAAAGATATGTTTATAGTCCAGTTCAGTTCAATATGTATGCCATACTGAATAGTATACAACTAGAGTTAAGAGGGAAAGAAAAATTGAAATGACTTTCAAAAGTCATACATAACTGAACATATTACATGTCTAAATTTGAGATAATCTGGAGATACCATGTCAACCAGATCACTTGTCTCATTAATGATGAAATCTTCAGGAGTGATTTTTCCATGGCTCTTGCAGGAAGCCTAAAGAATACAAAGGAAAAGTAAATACTAAAATCACATCATGCAACTCAATTCTGCATTTCATTTGATTTACATTTTTTTACCTTGTAGATCATCTGAAGGATTTGCACTGATTTCTTTAGAAATCTAATTGTGCTTTTTTCTTGTGTGTAGGTGGAGACAAAATCAATGGTCATTTTAGATATCGTTTTTGCAGCGGGAGTACGAAAAAGCTCCACTAAAGTTTTAAGGAAGGTCCCAGGAAGTTCAGACCAGAAGTTTTCTGAAAAAACAAAAACAGGTAATGCATAAGGAATCTTCTTCACAGTAGAATCTGTTGGCCATTTTCCCACCTGTTTACATTTATCTTGGAACTGGAATATAAAATCAATCAATCTATCAATCAATCTATCTATCTATCTATCTATCTATCTATATGAAATAAATCCATTACAAATGACATTGGGACCAGCCATTTCAAAACTGTAAATATTGTAATATAATCTATCTTTCCTTACCTATACTGGTAGTCCCTACCCTACAAACATTCGTCAGTAGATACAAACAAAACACAGTTCTACAAGCATTCATTAATTTCAACAAATCACGGAGGTACCTCATGTGTATTGTAGAAAAAATAGACACTGCAGTGGACCAGATTCCAATATTTGCAATTATATACAATATTTTCAGTGTGTAAGCGTAATGTCCAAAAATGAAGTTTATAACATGTTTTTTTTTTTTTTTCCTTCGTTTTTTTGGCCACATAATGGCAGTGTGGGGAAAGGAGACAGATTTAGTCAAGTGGATCGGTATGCTTTAGATAGTATATTCGTGTTAAAGGTGTACAAGCCTCACTTTGTCACCTACAAACGTGCTCCTGAAATGGAACTCATTCGTAAGGTCGGGACTACCTGTATTTTAATGTATTTATGTTAGTTTGTATATAATGTACATTCTGACATACAGTATAGGGACATGCGTATAGTAGATTATATTATATCCAAATTGGTAATCGATAGAAAGATAGACTTTTATTGATCTTTAATACAGTATTGCAGATGCAATATAAAAAAAAAAAAAGAAACAGAGCGCAAACTGGCCAATCAAAATAAGAAAAAGTGAAAATTGTCAGTGTATGTACAGTATGTTTGTACATATATGTGTGTAAAGTGACAGTGAATAATGGGATATGTACTGTATATAAGTTGCTATTGTCATCTGTACATACAGTAGAGGTGAGTTGTTGTACAGTGCATTGGCAAACAGTAGGAATGATTACCCGAAGTGTTCTTTGTGAAAGAAAAGCTGGATCAGTCTGTTAGAGACTGTGCTGATATCCGGCACAACAGCCAATCTTCTTTTGTGATATTGCTTAATTCAAATATATGTACAAATATTCTTCTTTTTTTTTTTTTCTTTGTTTTTTTTTTTTTTTTTTTTTTTTTTTTTTTTTTTTTTTTTTTTGGTGTGAAGCATTGTAAATGTGGTGCGAAACGTTGTACATGAAAAAAAAAAATGAGAGAGAAACGTTTCTTGTGTAAATTTAACATTACCTTAGTAGCTTATGTTCAGAAGGGTCAGTACTTTACTTTGTTGCACAGTAAGTACCCAATACTTACAGTAGCTCAAATGACTGAAACTGAACCAACATGATCTTAGAGCTTACCTAATGCCGAAAGCATACAGGGATTTAGATTTAAAATGGCAGAAGCATATAACGATGTAAGCTTGGTCTCATGCCCTTGTTGGTTTAGCGCTTGAATAAGTTCAGGCAGGATGAGGAAAACCCTCAGAGCCTCCACATCAGCAGCAGTAAAGCCCAGAGAGGGAAGAAGCTCTTTCTCGACCACCTTTGCCACCTGCAACAGATGCACCAGAATAGACTGAAGCCCAAGTCACCCTTTTAGGTTTTTAAGTTTTCAAGTCTAAAAAAGCACCCCATGTTTTTACAATAAATAAAGTATTCACAAGCAAAAAAAAGTCAGGTTTTTATATAACCTTTTTTTTAATTTTTATGTTGTATTTACCTCCAGCAACACCTTCTCCTTCTTGGCCAAACGCTCAAAAGCAGCTTTCGCTGATTCTAAATCCAAACCAGAGAAGTGTGTGGATGTTCGGTAATGTCTATCACAACTACAAAAAAAAAACACACACACACACACACACACACACACACACACACACACACACACACACACACACACAAAGAGTAAATGTAAACCAGTTACACATGATGATGTTTTTATTGATCATTTTCCATGCATATCATGTTATAAAAAATATGTTCAAATGACCTTTTCATTATGAAGCTGCCATTTAAACATGCAGCCGATGAGAAAACTCTCTTTATTTCTCTGTAATATGTAAGAGAGCAGAGAAGACATAATGAAATCACTCCGAATATTAGCATGACGGAATTTTTAAATCATACTGCACAGTGAATCTACTGTATACTATACATTATGTACAGTACTGAGACTATACAAGTCATTATATTACTTTCGACCTGGTGTACTGACATAACATTACAAAGCAGAACATTATGCCAAGCAGATATTTTGGGTGCTGTGGGTTGCAGGGTGGGAAGCTTCTTGGATCAAACTTGTCTGTCCAGTGTATCTCATGGGTGCTAGATTGGTTTGGGAGTAGGGGAGGTTTGGATTGTGCGCATGGCAGTCTGTGGTGCACTCTGTGCTTTGGTGGCTTTCTTTTTCTTTCATGGCCAGCATTTTTGTCTGTTTATGCTCCAATGGCTCTTCAGTGGGATTGAACTGGACAGGCTAGCCTTTGATCCATGCACGCATAAATGAGCCTTGGGTGTCCATGATCCTGTCACCAGAGTACTGGTATGCAAATAATAATAAATGTAAATGTGTGAATGTTATGGCTGATTCATGTACATGACGTAGCCCTGTTGTATGACATATTCTACATATCTATGGGAGAAAAGAGTTTGATTAAAATACTCACTTTTTGACTGTCATCCACTGTTCCTCACACTCAGACACCCAATTATCAATCATTCTCTCCGATAATGTCACTATTTCCCTTCGGTTAGACTCATAATTACTTTCAGATTCCTACAGCCCAAATACAAGAGAGAGCTTTAGATAATTTGAAAGCATTTTTTTTTTTATCTAATATTAAAAATCATGCATGTAATAACTTACCCGATGAGAACACAAGACAAAGGATTTATTCTCGCCTGCAATGATGCGCTCGACTGTATGGATGTCAGTTGCCTCTGTGCATTAATATTAATATTAATATTAATAATTTGAATATTTATGAACTTTGGGCTTGCTTCCAAATAAACAGTATTTATTTTTTTTTTATCATACAGCGGGTTGGTGATTACCAGATGGCAGCTGTACAGGAAGTGGCACACACTGATTGGTCCTTTGCCCATTCCCCAGTTGTCCTTGTTCTCCACATCCAAATGAGTAGATTGTGTTTGATGATTCAACCAGTGCCAGAGTGTGATTCCTTAAATACATGGGATTCCTTAAGTACATTTATTAATTTATTAATTTGATGGTAAAAAAAAAAAAACTGGCAGCTGTGCGTGCTAGAATTTTACTGTAAAAAATACGGTAGCACCGTTATTGTACTGTAAAAAGAATTAACCGTAAATTTGCCTACCGTAAAAAAAATATGGCAGCAATGTTTTTGGTTGTACTTATTACGTTTTTTTTTGTTTGTTTGTTTTTTTCCTTGCCTGGCCGGGAATCAAACCCAGACCCTGGTGGTGCAATGCAATCACGACACTATCATGCTTGCTACGCAGTTGTTGTCGTTGTCGGACTTCCTCGGTTTCCCCACGTCCCCCCACACGACTTTCACTCCAACAATGACAACACTTCGATAACAAGCATGGTAGTGTAGTGGTTAGCACTGTCGCCTTGCACCTCCAGGGTCTGGGTTTCATTCTCGACCAGGCTCGAAAAAAAAAAAAAAGAACAATTAAAATCCAGTATAATGAGTGCAATCCTATAGAACCAAAAACATTGCTACCGTAATTTTTTACAGTACACGTCTGGCAATCACAGCTGCCGTTTTTTTACCGTAAAATTTACCGTTTACATTTTTTTTTTTTTTTTACAGTGTACTGTATATATCATTTCACATTCCAGATTACAGTAGTAGTTCCATTAACAATTGACTGAATATAAATAAGACAAAATGGCACGTTAATAAGCAAAATATACCTCCCACAGGTGATTTGGGTCACGTTTAAACCCCAGAGCGCAGTAACCACACGAGGCTGAAGTTCATCTCTGAATGAGTTATGTCCAAGCTGCCCGTAACGGCCGGATCCAAACGTGAAAACTGTTCCTCCCTGGAATAAAAAAAAAAAAAAAAAATGATGTACTTGAAATCTATCACAAATGCAGCTACCTAAATATCAAATTGAACTTATGCTATGCCCTTAAAATCTCAAACTCTTAATCAGTTTCCTGTTCTAACACCTATTGTTCAGTAACTAATATAATTGAATCAGTAACTACAATGTTATCAATTCATGAATTTACAGTAGGAATTAAATTAGCACTCTGAAGTTGTATCACGTCACAAAGACTTTCATTTCTTTTATGCCACTGCAACTTTCCAAGTATTATAATTTTACATTAATTAAACAATGGCATTTTATAAAATTTGCGTTATTTTATCTTCATCTGCAAAAAGTAAGGTTAAATCTGTCGCGTTTGATTAGGTGTTGTCCCCACGTTTGAGGCATAGGCGCAGAGGTGAAGACGATTTAAGATGTTTTTATATAATAAAGAAATAAAACATAAACAAACATACTTTACATGAAAACAAACCAAACAGGAGTCTCTAAAAAAAAAAAAACTAAACAAAATAATGAGCTGAACTAGACGGGGGGGGGAACTAAATTAAATAAAACCAACAAACTAACAGCCATGACACACAACATTAGAAGCACCTTGCTGAAAGGGACTATCTGCAAAGTTTTAAATCAATTAAATTAAATAAAGTTATATGAACAGCTTTCCAAGTTATGGTAAAAATTGCTTCTATGGAAACTATCATACATTAGACCAATTGCAGTAATATAGATGTATGATTTGCCTTCGGAATTGAAAATTAGCAGCATTAATTCTAATGATACCTTTGATAAAGTAGCAGTGTGTTCCTCTCCACATGAAATGGAAACTGTTTTCTTCTGGGTCAGGGTACTCAAACAGGTTGGAATGTAAATATCTGTGTAAGACGTAAAATTGTTATAGAACGTGTTATGAACAAATTTGGCAAATAAGACTCGTATTAATTTGATAATTTTCTGCTCTGTAAAGCCTTCGTAATGGCTCTAAGCGGAGGTGCTGGTAACTGCTGATTTTTCAAGATTTGAGAGTCAAAAGGTTTTAGTTGTCATTTCTACACATCCTAACTGTATGGGTTCTTTGGAATTTTTTTGCGCAGACGTTCTCTGCGTCATACAGAATAACAACACAGGAAACTAATAAAAGAAGGTCGATGTCAAAACAGACGATAGGGTTAGATTCGCTCTGGCGACCCCTGAATGGCACCCAGCAATGGACTGTTCTCTCTGCTGCGGTCTGGGAAGCGCTTCCGCTCCCTCAAGGCCAATACAGAGAGACTGAGAAGGAGCTTCTTCCCGCAGGCGATACGGTCGCGCAATCAAACCAATACACTGGACTAAACACCTCTGCATTTTCTTGCACACACAGAACGGACGATTATGTCAATGCACATTTGCACACTTCAGGGACTTTTTCACATTTCCCCTCACCTCTTTTCCGTTAAATACTACTGCAATATTTTTGTACAGACATAAGTATTTATAAGTTGTTATATTTTATATTTTTAGATTTCCCATATATTTTTGAAGATTTTAGCATCTGGCATCTTGTGTTTATAGTTTAACTCCTCTATTCCCATTCCATTTCACTATTTATTTCCTTATTTCTTATAAACATTTTACGGTCACGGGCGGTCGTATAAGCATTTCACACTGTAAAAAATTTTATCTTGACTTAACTCAAAATTTCCAGGCAACTTGCTGCACAGCTTTTTTGAGTTAACTCCACTTTTAACCCAAGTTGTTGACTTAACTCAAAAAAGCTGTGCAGCAAGTTGCCTTGACATTTTGAGTTAAGTAAATGTAGTTTACTCAGTAAACGTAGTTAAAGTTAAACGTTTTTTGATAGTTTCAAAGACTTATTAATTTAATAAATTTGAACTTGTCACATGTTTTGGGTTCAAAATATGTGTTTAAATTTACTGAAGCAGGTTTTTTTTTTATTAACATGTAATACAATGTAATGAAAAAAGCTGTAACTGCATGCTTAAAAGTTTCTTCCAAATGTTATTTGAAACCAAAAGGAACAGACTACAACCACATTCCTTGACTTTCAAATAAAAGTAAACTAAAAGAAACATGGCAAGATGCCTTTTACAGTCTAAACTTCACAAAACAAGGAAAAGAGTACAAAATAATAATAATAATAATATAATAATAATAATAATAATAATAATAATAATAATAAAACAGCTCGAGAGTAGTTTCTCAGAACCAGGGAATCATGTAATGTTGATGATGTTCAAAATACCAGCTGCACCCAAAACACATGCGCCACTTCAGAAACAGTTTCATCATGGTGCTTGATTTTTGCAAATGCACTTAACAACACTGCTCTTGCAATAACTGTTCCAGAACAGCCGACTGACTTTTGTTGTTGTTACTCAATTACCTAATGATATATGTGTTATTTCACAGTTTAGAAATCTCCAGTATTGTTCTACAACGTAGAAAATAAATCACTCTGAAAAAACTCTGAGAAGGTGTGTCCATCATCTAAGGATAGGAGGTTTTACATGGAATTAAACTTCAACATTTTCTGAAACCTAATAGCATGCCTGAAATAAAACATTTATTTTCTTTACCCTCATTATGTCCCAGGCCGAGCTGCCCGGCGCCGTTCCTGCCCCAGCTAAACACAGCTCCGGAGAGGGACAGGACGAAGCTGTGGTCTCCTCCTGCGCTGATCTGAGCCAGTGGGATCCCACACAGAGACTTGAGGTGCCGAGGAGACGGAGAGCTCGGCTCGCCTTTCCCCAAACCCAGCTGACCGCTCGTGTTCTGACCCCACGTGAACAGCTGACCATCTGAGAGGATTAAAAAGATGTAACATCCAAGTCCATACACAGTGGAGGAGATGGCGACGTCACCCAGCGACTAATATGCAATGATAAAAAGCCTGTGCAGGTGGCTGCACCATTTCCTGAGAAAGCATGTGTGGCACTACATATGTTTTCTACTGTTGATTTTTGCATTGCAAGCATTTCAAGTGGTCTCTGATCATAGTTACATATGATTATTTTTCTAACCAAATTTTTTTTTGAGAAGTTAACTCCTGCATTAGTTAGAAGTAAAATATTTGTTGCCAGCCAAAACACAGTACTTCTCCCCATTATGTATCCAATCAAAAAATCTTTGTTCCAAAATCATTCATGCTGAGATCTTGGAGAGCAGTTATCATCACAAGAATTTTCCAAAAAGCTCAAAACAGCATCTGCTGATAATTTATTCCTCTCTATTAGATCTCCTAATATGAGCAGGACTGCATGACAGTCTAGTCTGACATTCAGTCTGCTGTCCTTCAAGCTACTTTAGCTTCAGTGCTTTCCATTTTCTTTGCACAGAGTGACATCAAGCAGTACATTCCCAAAAGGTCCAACGCATTGATTTGCTCATGTTGCTTGTGCCAGGAACTTATGAAAATGTAAACTTCTCAAGTGACGTTGTCAGACATCGTCAGACCAATCAAACGGCCAAACATGTCAGGTGTGCCAGTACATTAGAAGAAATATACAGAAATAAAAAAAAAATTAAGTGTTAACCACAGTCTGTTATTGAAAATGAAGAGTAAGTTTACATATTTTAATAGTTTAGTTTAAAGTCATTCACAGGTAACAGCCATGTGCAGGAAAACCCAGAACGGCCACCGACAGACACGAACAGGAATGAGATTCATTGTGAGTAACAGTGTTGGGTGTAACGTGTTACAAAGTAATGCATTAAAGTACTTGGTTAGCTTTTTTGACGTAATGGATAATGGATAGTGAGCCATTTAAGTACTCACTTAGTCATATCATCAAAAATGTTATCCGTTATTCAGACCATTTACGTAATCTGAAAAGATTACATTCTGAGCAATTTCTTGAAATGAGCTTCTTAAGAAGAAACAGAGACTGGTTTAGATGAAAGTGCGAGTTGCAGGACAGTAGCTTAATTAACTTGAAGTCTGAATAAAGATTGAAATATAAAGTAAATACCATTTGTCAGCGCCATGAAGTGCTGGTTTCCACATGCAACCTGTATTACAGTCCAACTGCAGAGCTCTTTGATAGGCCTGTGACCAATATTTATATTACAAAAAACAGCAACAACTAAAACAACAAAACAACAACACAAATAATAATAATAATAATAATAATAATAATAATAATAATAATAGAAACATGCCTGCAAATATTAGATTTGTCCAGAAAGAATACTCTGCCATCTTCATATTCCAGAAGGACAGCATCAATCTCACCACAGATGATCAAACCTATTTTCTCTTTCTTCAGATCTACAGTATCTAGAAATAATAATAATAATAATAATAATAATAATAATAATATAAAACATGCACCTTTAATACAGTTGTCAAGATTCACGACCTGTCTTGGCTTCCTGTTGACGTAGCTTCCTGTTTTTCGTATTGTTCCCGCGAAAGTTCCTCGTCTGTTTGAAACAGCGTTTTATATTATATTTTGTTTAGTTTTTTATAATTATATATTTTTCCCGTTTTTACGCTTTAATACTACTGGACTTTATCCGATTTTTTGCGCTTTTTGGGAGAACGCGCGTATCATCTGACCAACAACAACCGAATCCATCACCAAATAATCACAACTCCGGCACAAAGGTACGTTATCATGTCTACCATTCAGCTCGCTCAGTGTGTGGAGTGCAGGATGTTTAGACATTCTTCCTCCGTCATTAGTGATAATTTTATTTGTGATAGGTGTGTGTTAGTTAGCACCCTGACGGAGAAGATAGTAGCATTAGAGGAGCGCATCCAGACTTTAGAGAGGGTTAGAGAGCGCGAGAGCAGCGTTAATCCTGTAGTGGAAAGTCTGGGTGCCACAGGTGGAGATAATCATCCCCCGACTCCGGCAGTAGAGCCCTCACAGCGGGGCGAGTGGGTGACGACTCGGCGGCATACTCGTTCAGCCAAAGCTAACGCTAAGGCTAGCCCACCGGAGCACACCTCTTCTGCGCTTCACGTGTCCAACAGGTTCGCTCTCCTCAGTGATGCACCCGCTGAGAAACCTGAAAGAGCTCTGGTTATAGGAGACTCTATACTGAGACATGTGAAATTAGCTCGGCCTTTAGGGGGCGCCAGCGGCAGTGGTCAGGTGTATCCCGGGAGCCAGAGCACCGGACATAGCAGGTAATCTTAGGGCTCTAGGTCAGCATAGGTTCTCTAAGATAGTGGTACATGCTGGAGCTAACGATATACGCCTTCGTCAGTCAGAGGTTAGTAAGAGTAACTTTACAGAGGTGTTTAAAATAGCGAAGGCGATGTCCGAAGAAGTAGTTTGCTCTGGTCCCATCCCAATGAGACGTGGCGACATAGCTTACAGCAGGTTATGGTCGCTGAACCGCTGGATGTCCAGGTGGTGCTCCGAAAACAACGTGGGCTTCATTGACAATTGGAAGACTTTTGAGGGCAAAACTGGCCTGTTAGGGCGGGACGGTGTCCATCCCACTCGGGAAGGTGCTGCTCTCATTTCTTGTAGTATAGCACATAGTCTCAGAAGAGGCCTAGTTAATCGGTGACAATCCAGAGCCAAGGCCAGGGAGCAGACAGACAGGCTAAACCAACCGTCTGCTAGCTGCATAGAGTCGTCACTCAGGGTTCATCAGATTGAGACTGTGTCTGTTCCCCGAGATAAACATAAACATACATTTAGAAAGACTCAGAAAGTCTGTTTTAGTAATTTAATTAACATAGACACCACAAACTCAGATCACACTGAATGCGCAGCCAGCACCTCTGATCTGAAGCTAGGACTGTTAAATATTAGATCTCTCGCATCTAAAGCAGTTATTGTTAATGAAACTATCACAGATCAGGAGTTTGATATATTATGCTTAACAGAAACCTGGATTAAACAGGACGAGTATGTGGCTCTAAATGAAGCTAGTCCTCCTGGATACAGCTACATACACCAGCCTCGGCTAACTGGTAGAGGAGGAGGAGTCGCAGTTATTTATAACGATAATCTGTCTCTCGTACAAAAACACAGTTTTAAATCTAATGCATTTGAAGTTCTCTATAGTAACATAAAGTCAGCTCAGTCAATCCCGCTAATCATCATTTACAGACCCCCAGGGCCGTACTCGGAGTTTCTCTGCGAATTTGCAGATTTCCTTTCAAACCTTGTTGTTTCTGTAGATAAAGCGTTAATTGCTGGAGACTTTAATATTCATTTTGAGAATCCAGAAGACCCTCTGAGAACAGCATTCTTGTCCATACTGGACTCAGTAGGAGTAAATCAGTGTGTAGTAGGACCCACTCATAAAGCAGGTCACACTTTGGATTTAATATTATCCTTCGGATTAAGTATAGGAAATATAATCACAATTCCACAGTCTGAAGTTATCTCGGATCACTACCTTGTCTCGATTAAAGCGTGTTATAGTAATAATGTACGCACAGCACCGCGCTTCCACCTTAAACGTACATTTACATCAAATACCGCACAGAGCTTTATCAATAATCTTCCAGAATTATCTACTTTGATTGGATCGCCATCTGACTTCACAGAACTCGAACAGGCGAATGAATATCTAGAGTCAGCACTTCGTTATAGCTTAGATAATATCGCTCCAGTTAAAAGGAAAATGATTAGAGATAAGAAACTCGCTCCTTGGTATAATGACCACACACGTGCTTTAAAACAAACCGCTCGCAAATTCGAACGTAAATGGCGCCAAACTAAATTGATAGTATTCAAAATAGCTTGGAAGGAGAGCATCCTGAAGTATAAAAAAGCTCTCAGTGATGCTAGATCAACGTATCTCTCCACTCTAATAGAAAATAACAAAAACAACCCGAGATTTTTATTTAATACCGTAGCTAAATTAACTAAAAACAAGACCACTGCAGAAATCTCCACAACATCATCATGCAGTAGTGAGGATTTCATGAACTTTTTCAATAATAAAATCATAAATATTAGGCAAAAAATTCAGGCTTTGAAACCAGACAATTTAAATAATTCAGATGATCTAACCACATCACATCAGAACTTAGAACACTTTACTCCCCTTGAAGCGAGGGAACTAATTTCACTCATCTCTTCTTCAAAATCGTCAACCTGTATATTAGATCCTATACCGACACATTTTCTCAAGCAGATAGTACCAGCAATAACAGAACCCCTGTTGAAAGTAATTAACTGTTCACTCAGTAGTGGGTATGTCCCCAAATCCTTTAAATTAGCCGTTATTAAACCGCTAATCAAGAAACCTGACCTTGACCCCTGTCTGCTTTCTAATTACAGGCCGATATCAAACCTTCCGTTTATCTCCAAGATTTTGGAAAAGGTAGTATCACAGCAGCTATGTTCACATCTACACAGAAATAGCATAAATGAAGTGTATCAGTCAGGATTTAGGCCTCATCACAGCACAGAGACAGCACTTGTTAAAGTAGTAAACGACCTCCTATGGGCCTCTGATCAGGGTTGCGTCACTATACTTGTGTTACTGGACCTCAGTGCAGCTTTTGACACCATTGATCATAGTATTCTCCTTCACAGATTAGAAAAGGTAGTAGGAATTAAGGGTACTGCCCTCTTGTGGCTCAGATCCTACTTGACTGATCGTTATCAGTTTGTAGATTTAGATGGTGACCATTCCTCATGTTCTCAAGTGGAGTTTGGTGTTCCACAGGGCTCAGTTTTAGGCCCACTGCTTTTTTCCCTTTACATGCTTCCTCTGGGCAACATAATTCGTAAACATGGTATTAGTTTTCATTGTTATGCTGATGACACACAATTATATGTCTCAGCAAAACCAGATGAGAAAAACCAGTTTGCTAAAATTGAGCAGTGTGTGCAGGACATACGAGATTGGATGTTAATTAATTTTCTTCTGCTTAATCCTGATAAGACAGAAGTTCTGGTCATAGGACCACAAGTAGCTAGAAGTAAGCTTTCTGATCACACTGTAACTTTAGATGGCCTTTCTGTTCCATCAAGTGCAACAGTTAAAGACCTCGGTGTGATTATAGATTCCAGCCTTTCATTTGAAGCTCATGTAGATAATATCACCAGGATAGCTTTCTTTCACCTTAGAAATATTGCCAAGATAAGAAACATATTGTCACTAAATGATGCAGAAAAACTAGTTGATGCTTTTATCACCTCTAGGTTGGACTATTGTAACGCCTTACTGTCTGGTTGTTCAACTAGGTGTATAAACAAGCTTCAGTTAGTACAGAATGCAGCAGCGAGAGTCCTCACTAGAACCAGAAGATACGAGCACATCACCCCTATCTTATCTACACTGCATTGGCTCCCTGTGAAATTTTGCATCCATTTTAAGATACTACTTTTGACATTTAAAGCACTAAATGGCCTCGCGCCACAGTATTTGAGTGAACTGTGTCTAATGATCCGCCACGTCTACTTCGATCAAAGGATGCAGGCTGCCTGTCAGTACCACGTATTATTAAAACTACAGCAGGGGGCGGAGCTTTTTCTTACAAAGCCCCAAAGTTATGGAATAGTCTTCCTGTTAATGTTCGGGACTCAGACACAGTCTCAGTGTTTAAGTCTGGGCTAAAAACTTATTTATTTAGCCAAGCATTTTTGTAAATAGATTAACCTTAGGTAAAGGAGCAGATCTGGGGGACTCATGGACGTAGAGTATTCTGGTGAACTGGTATGTTTAGATGCTGTCCTCCCCACTCTCATTGTTCACTCAGGTTTGTTGACGGTGAGGTGATTGGTTGCTTTACATCTCAGAGCCCTCATGTTTGTGTTTCCTTCTGGCTCTCCCTTTTAGTTATGCTGTTATAGTTAGTCCTGCCCGAGTCCCTGCTTGCACTTTGCACTAATATACATTCACCTTATACATGTTGACTGTGACCAGACCTAACTGCCATCTCTCCTTATTTTCTGTTCTCTCCTTTTCTGCTCTCTCCCTCTCTCCCTCTCTCCTTTCCCTCTCTCTGTCTCTCTGTCGAGCTATACATGTTCGCTCCTGAGTTGCCAGTGATCCAGACCCCTCTGCCCTCTGGAGCCGTCTAACCCGTCCTGGAGTCCTGCTTCTGGTTGGAGATCCCGTCACATGGATGCCCCGTGTGGTCTGCCTGGATGCGCTTGGTGGCTGGGGATGGTTTCCATGAAGACTGTCCTATCATCGATTGATGCTCTGGGGACCTGTGACTTCAGTTGTTCGATAGCTCAGGACTGGAATCTCCTACAGTCTACCTGAGCCTCCGGGAACAAACTGGACTCCTTTTAATTTAAATTTTAACACATCTCCTGTTACACTGAACTTCCAGTACACATTATTATGCTGATCATTCTCTGCTATCCGTTATCACCCAGATGAGGATGGGTTCCCTGTTGAGTCTGGTTCCTCTCAAGGTTTCTTCCTATTACCATCTCAGGGAGTTTTTCCTTGCCACCGTCGCCCTCGGCTTGCTCATCAGGGACAATCTTATCATTTTGATTCATACACATTGCATAAAAACTTACTTCTTTTTATTGTGTAAAGCTGCTTTGCGACAATGTCAATTGTTAAAAGCGCTATATAAATAAAATTGAATTGAAATTTAATTGAATTGTCTGCAGTGTTTTTCCCACGCTGTCACTTTCCCCGCGTGTTCATGGGGAATGTGACAAGCTCGAAGCCCGTCATGTGCTCTTTCCCACTCCATCACTTCCGTCCCCGTCTGCACACCAGTCTCGCATTTCACACTGATTACTCCAGCACTTAAGCAACTAAACTCTAGTCTTCTTTTTGTGTTGTCTTGCATATTCAAAAATCCAGTCCTTTCAGCTGAACTGAACCGGGGATCAAGCTGTTGAAGCTCCGCCAAGGTTCACGTTTGGTCTATGACTCTACCATAGAGTTCCAGACCCTGGCTCTCTCTAGCGGGTGGAAGGATCGACCTCTGAGCGATTTTATGAGTAGCTTCCTATTCTTAAAATATGATCATGATCTCAAACCACTAAATCACTTGATAAAGCTGCATCTCAAAAATCAAGAGTAGAAGAAATTTTTTATAGAGCATTTCCACAGGACATGCAGAGGACTAGGATTAAACAGCTGGGTGGCCATCAGAAAACCACTTTTTATTGAGGTTACTGTATATAAAAAAGCCTTTAATTTGCTAGGGAACATAAAGATGATAAAGTCATCTGACCTGATGAGTCCGGATTGAGTCTATTCCAGAGTGATGGGCGTGTCAGGGTAAGAATGGTAGCGCCAATGAGGCGATGCTCCCATCATGCATAGTGTCCACTGTCCACATAGTGCCTCTGGAGACAGTGTTATGATCTGGGGTCGCTTCAGTTAGTCAGGTGATTTGTATGTAACAATAAAATAAATAACTGACAGTTGATTCCCTGAATGTACTGAATAATTAGGTTTATTATTGTAAACTGTATTAGGTAAACTGTAAAAAAAAAATAAAAAAAAAAGTGGTTGTGGAAGCAAGAGGAATCATTTTCACACATAAATTGGCCAAAATAGAGTACTGACCTTAACCACATTGAAA
This sequence comes from Clarias magur, assembly GCA_013621035.1. NCBI lineage: Eukaryota > Metazoa > Chordata > Actinopteri > Siluriformes > Clariidae > Clarias > Clarias magur. The sequence continues at coordinate 1,130,917 of QNUK01000213.1, forward strand.
GTCTTTAGGACGGAAGATTCAGAGGGGCTCGACTCTCCCATCATCAATACAAATTCTTTGGGGGGCAGTCCCCTGATTTTCTCCCTAATTGAGTCGTGTCCAATTCCTCCCCGTCACTAGGGGGCTCCACTTTAAGGCCACTACTACCATACTATCACGTGTTTCCTCTGAACCACGTGACGCCAGTCGACAGCATCTTTTCGAACTGCTCGCTCGCGCACTGTTGGGGGCGGAGTCACACACTCGGAGGACGCTATATATATATATATATATATATATATATATATATATATATATATATATATACTATATATATAATTTTAATATATACAACTATATACAAATATAAATGTAAAAATATTTTAAAAGCTTTATTAAAGACAATTTTCAAATCTTTTTTTTCACAATGGCGCCCCCCTCCGTGTGGCGCCCCCATGCACTGCATATACTCTACTGCATACCCCATTTTTGCGCCCCTGGGTGTAAATATACACGCACAGTATAATATACATGCATGCAATATATATATATATATATATATATAATATATATATATATATATATATATATATAATACATACACACATTGTTTGGCTGACTCGTGTGTGTGTGTGTACGTGTATGTGTGTGTGTGTGTGTGTGTGTGTGTGTGTGTGTTTGTAGAGGCTGTACATATGATAGGTGATTGTGAGAGAAAAAAAATACACACACACACACACACACACACACACACACACACAGACTTTCAGGAACAGCTGAGAATTTCGCAATCACCTATCATATTTCTAAACTCCACAAACCTCAAATCGAGCTTTAGATTTGCTTGTTGTTCTCATTTATGTTAAAGCGCCAAATCATTTCACTGACCACCGACTGCCGCGGTCACGCTTTTGAAGTTGCTTGGGACACGCCCACAGAGATGACATCATTATACGTGCACCGCTTTAAACATGTAACCCTTCACATCCCACAGATTAAGTGATCAACTAAGCAATAAAGTTTGATCAGTACAGCACAACTACACGAATACACGGATAACTCATTTCAAAGATATTCATCATAATCAATTCATATAGATAGATCGATAGATAGATATTATTTTTTTGATCCCGTGAGGGAAATGATTGTAAAATAATCATGTGCATGCCTGTACCATATCAGGTATCTGAGGTGTTCCTCAGAAATACCTACTGAGTTTCCCAGACTTGACGTGTTCCCTGGTGTTGAGTCTCAGGACAGAAGCGTTTCCATCCCCGCGGATGAATCCCATTAGACTCTTCCCTGGAGACACGTCACTGATCCTGGACTTGGGAGAAAAACACCCAATGCCGGTGTCGGTGAATCTCACACTGTCGGGTTTCACTAAACCAAACCCGTCCGGTTTCACAGCTTCTCCCCAGTAACACAGCATGTTGCACACACACACACACACACACACACACACACACACACACACACACACACTGACTGTGGTTAGTAGAATAACGCCCAGCGTCGCCCACCCTGTGTCCTCACGGAGACACTGAGACAAGGGAAGGAAAGTGAAACTTATCTGCATGAGCAGTTCTGCAGAAACGAAAGCTAGGTGGGAATGGCTCTGCAACGACGTTGGTTTCATATGTTAAAAACAGCATTATTTGTCAAACAGCATTAAACACAGTGCCAATCAGTGATAGAGGCGTATAGCACTGTGCAAAAGTCTTAGGTGCCATAAAGTATCTGTAGTACAAATTTTGTTATATAAGTTTATTATGTCTGCAGTATTATGTCCAATAGCACTCTCTACAAAGATACACTAAAATTAATGAATAAATAACATTACAGAAGAACATTTGCATGCCTGTAAAGAAAGCGACATATTACATGACAGACCAGTTTTCAGATGGGGAAAAAAAAAACAATACAATAATACAGATACCTGGGTTTTGCACGAAAATAGAAAGGAGCGAGTGTGACAAAGTTACCAAAAAGAACTCATATTCTCCAGCATGCTCAGTGAACGTTTAAATCAGTTTTCTTCTTCTTTTTTTTTTTTTTTTTAGCACAGCCCTCTGCAGAAGATGTGAAATACATATTCAATTCAATTTTATTTGTATAGTGCTTTTAACAATTGGCATTGTCGCAAAGCAGCTTTACACAATCAAAATATATATAAACTTTTACATATAAACTATTTCAGTATTTATTGTGCGAGAATATTTGTTTGTCATATATTATCAACATGCAATGGACATAAAATAAAGGAAAAGCAAGGTGAACAGCACATGAAAACAGAATGTGCTACAGTAAGCTTGTTATTTCTATAAACTACTGGAACTATATTTTTTTAAATAAGTATAGCGTTATATTATCTTTAATGATCAATACCAGAAAAGAATATAGTTTTAATACAAGTTCAGTTTTGAATGTGCATTATTGTGTTAAAGCTGGCTGTCAAACAAAACTATTACATTCCTGCAGGTTTTGTCTCTTCTATCCAAAAGCCTCGGTTGTGGTTTATTGCTTCAATGAGTTTCGATTCCAGGCGCTGCTTGTTCTCATATGGAGGGAGCATGAAATAAGAGTGGCAGGTGAGGGACTCTGGGAAGTGGTCCTGGGTGAAGTTAGGACAGTCCAACATGGTCATCTTAACCGCCTCCATCCCGAGGATGGGTACACGATCACAGCCTGTCAGAAACACTGAAAAAGAGAAACGACAGAAAAGGGTAAATACAACAACAAAAATGGCAAATTGTTTGTTCTTATATCCTTAAAAACTGTCTTTTAGGAATCTATTGTAAATAAAAAAGAAACCTTTGGTCTTACAGTATGAAGCATTCCAGGACTAGTTACTCATTGCCGATTCTTGCCATTGATCATTTGACCATTGATCTATGAAATGCTGTATTTTAGATTTTACTTGAATTACTGTTTGCCTTGTTTTCGGTGGAGACCCTTATTAAGGTGTGTGGTTCCACAACTTTCTGTAGAGAAAAATTCTGTTTTTGACTGACATGGCCATTTTTCGTTCCTATGATGACTTTATTTGGTTCATTATCTTGTTAAGAAATCCTCCTGGCAGAAGCACCCATGTTTGTGATCAAGACACCTTCACAAAAATAATTTTGCTTAATAGTGTTTTTATTACATATGTATATATACATACATATACTGTATATTTTATTACTCTAGTTTTTCTATTATTATTATTATTATTATTATTATTATTACAACAATTATACATTAATACATATGGAAAAAAATGCATAATAAAAATATACTTTTTACACCCATTAATGTATTTGTGCACGTCAAAATGATCTTTTTTTTTTTTTTTCATGGGGAACTAATACCCAAACATTACATATTAATATATCAGCGAAACAATGGTGGCAGTAAGATGTTGCTGGACTGATTTTGTGGCTGGATCCATTTATATACAGTATTCCTCAGAGCATTATGATTTACATAGATTACATTAAACATCATATAGGTTTCTGTCATAAAATACTGTACATCACATGTCATTTGATGACCTGACCATTGCATTTCAAATAGGCTCAGAGTGTATGAAAAGGTGTACGTAGCATAATACAGGGAGTCTTTTTTTATTTATTTATTTATTTTTAACCAGGATAGGCTTTTAAGCATTAAAAGCATACTAAGTCCATGTGGTTGCAAATTGTCTCTGTATGTTTCTAATTTCCTGGAAAATGTTTTTATTCTTGTGCAAATTTTTAGTTTAGTCGTTTTATGAAAGGTTATTTATTTTACAGTATGGAAAGCAAAGACCTAATTAACCTATCTGAGTTAAGATATTCGCCCCAAATTGGTTTAGAATATAAAACAATGAAAGGAAAACGTAACTGAACTCACAGAGAAAGGCTTTCTTTTGCTTATCCGTCAACTCCTCAAAAACCTCCCAGAAAGCGCAGATGGTGGGATGTTTCACATGGTACTGCCCAGCATAGGCTGTGTTCTAGATATTATAATAACACAGTAGTTGAGCATTTGCTGTATGATCCTAACAGGATCCTGTTTTCAGTTTTCATTTTTAAATTAGTGTCTAAATCTACCTGTCTGAAAGTGTCCCAGTCGTACAACTCTGTGCCCACCATCACTCCTCTGAGCTCCTCTGGTTGGAAGAAATTCACCACGTCTTCGTCACACACTTTGTAGAAACCCCTCTTAAACTCATTAAACACTCGTTCCACTGACTTGTTCAGGGCATAGTCTATATACGCCTCCACAAACTCCTTCCTGTTGAAGTAAATACACATACAGGAAAAACAGATTTATATTAATATAGAGTATCATTTTTAAAAACCATAAAACACCATTAAAAAAAAAAAAAAAAAAAAAACATCATCATTCAGTTGTCACAACACTTGAGTAACTATAATGAAGCTGATGTGCACCATGAGTGAAATTTATTTGAGAGAGAATGAAGTACTAAGTATTAATTTCTACTCTAATTTCCAGTCATTTGAATGCAGAGGATGCACTTTACTTGTTAGCACTCGTCACACGTTTTTCATGTTCGCGGGAGTCCAGCTCCACATCTTCACCATCCCAGTGCACCTGTGGAATGATGGACACATGCTTGCTAATAAATTATAGACGATACAAAAATAGTTGGCCATTTGATGCAACCTCACTGCATGTCATACACGGAAAGTGATGTCCATGTTCTCAGCATCGTCTTCCGTGTAGTCTTTTAAAAGGTACCGCAAGCTCCTGAGAGACACAATAAAAGAGATTATAATATTTGGTTTACTTATAAATCAACAGTCACAGAATCGTAACTGTGTAATTTTCAGACTCTAACATCTAATGTCAAACAACAACAAAAAATCAATGAAGTCAATCTATTTATTTATTTATTTATTTTTTGACCTGCCAACTTGTGGACTGAATTCAATCAAATCCTCCAGAGTGGGCTTTACATTGATCAGCTTCTTGAACGTGGCCATAGGAAAGGGCATGCGCACTATGTTGTCATTGCAGAGGGCCAGGCCGCAGAGAATCCCAAACAGAAAGTATCGCTTCGATTCATGCGTTGGCTGAAAGACAACATCGGAGCAATTAGTTGATATTTCAGCTAATTAACATTACAAATAGATTACTGAGTATTTTTGTTGTTGTTGTTGTTGTTGTTGAAGAAATATATTTTGTACCTTTGCAGGGAACCAGATCATTGTTTCAGTGTCATTGTACATAAACATCCCCGATTCATGAGCCAGAAGTTCATCAAAGGCATGGAGAAAGAAATCTCTTTTGTTGACTGCAGTCACTTTGGAGTCTTCTACAAACTGCACCTGCAAGTTAGTTATAGGGTTGATTGCATATTCCTTAGAAAAGGTTTCCTGTGATGTTTGAAGCATGAACACTGCACGTTACATTACACCAGGTTACTAAATAACATCAAGCGATCACAAAAAGCATTCACACTGCAAGATCCTTGAATTACCACTTTCGTGACCATTAGGTCATACAGTATATAAACACTTGGGGTGTTAAATCAACACTGGGAAAATTTTGCAGTGCATTGATTATTAAGCATTTACGGTACAGTATATCTTATGGTCCACCAGGTAGTGCAAAGAAATACAAACGGATAAAGGTAGAAGTAGTGAAAGCACCAATGAGATGTGATTCTGAATGAACTGGATTTAGTCCATTTGCCATTGTCTTGCTTCCTCTTGTTAATGCTTGCTCATCATTGACAATCTTATCGTTCTAATTTATACATATGTTCACACATTTCAGATTCAGAATCAAAAAGTTGAGTCTAAGTAGCTAGCAAATTAATTTCCAGAGTAAAAGTTTGTATGCTAGCAAATGTTATGTTGCTAGATTAATGATGAGTAGAACGGTAGTCTTTTGATTCATTCATTAACAATTCTCTTCATTCGTGCCTGGTCCCCAACTAGACAAAATGGCTTGGGACTTGATCTTACAACGTTTCAATCAGGACCCCTGACACTGAGATTCTAGGTGAAATTGTTCTAAGTATGAATGACTACAGTATGCAAACTTAGGCTTGGTTTCAAATCTCCCTGTAAGAATGTTTCTGTTTCTACATGAGAATGCTATCCTTGCTAATATTAAACTGTACATGAAGTTGTGCATTTCGTTCCATCCATTCGTCCATCTAGGAACCTTGGTCGTACAATTAGGGACTCTGGAGGCCAATGGTGATTGTAGTATCTATTAAAAAATTTTTACAACCTCCAGTCAACATTCACAAGCGCATATGCACACATGACAGGCAATTTGGTAACACCAATTAGCCTAAACTCTATATGTCTTTGGGCTGCACGGACACTAGGCCAGGATCGAACTCAGACCCCGGAGGTGCAAAGTGACCTTGCACTTTGTGCATTTCTTTCCATGGCTGTTGTAAAAGATGTTTCCTTCTCACCACTAATGCCTTTTTGAAGTTGTCATGGTCAGCGTTGTCAAGCTGTCTAAACGTGTCCTCAAGTAAGGCAGTGCGTCTCAGTTTCAGCTGAAGGATGGGAGTCGGTACCTCTCCGTTGTATAGCTCATGAAACATCCTCTGGGCTGCCAGCTCATTGTGAATGAGCTGATGAGCCATCTGG
>QNUK01000213.1:1142500-1183981 GCA_013621035.1 Clarias magur
TGAGATTTGAACTTGTAGCAAAAGTCAAGGAAACCTCCCTGTGATGAAAAGTATAATGTATAATACAACATATAGACTAATTTATTGTGGTCTAATGCTCTTTCAGAGTGTAACGTTAAGCCACTTTATTCTTACCTTTTGATTTCTTTGATGCCTCTATCACTCTCCAGTGTTGTAACCCATCTCTGCACTTGTGCCTCTTCAAGTTTTCCAATTGGATCACCAAGAATATTGGTCTGACCAACAAACAAACAAACAAACAAACAAGCAAGCAAGCAAGCAAGCAAGCAAACAAACAAACAAACAAACAAACAAAAACAAGCAAGCAAGCAAACAAACAAACAAGCAAGCAAACAAACAATTACATAATTATGTAATACATGTGTATGTGCTTATTTTGTAGACACTATTTTATATATAACACCATAACGTTAGCTAAATATAGCAACAAACAACGCAAAAGCAGCAGACCATTTAAGCACATTTAATCATACTGTTTCACTATGGAGCTTTCATTTATGGTTAACGGTGCTCCCAACTTTTAAACCTGTTTTGTATCCATATTTAAAAAATATGTAAATATGTATATATAAAATGCACCGTACACACACACACACACACAACCAATGTGTATATACACACACAAGGTGGGCCTTCATTCAGGGTTACTACGTGTGTGTGTGTGTGTGTGTGTGCGTGTGTTCGTGTGTGTGTGTGTGTGTGTGTGTGTTCGTGTGTGTGTGTGTGTGTGTGTGTGTGTGTGTGTGTGGTGTTAGGAGGTGTGCAGTGTCCGTGAGCTTACCTTGGAAGGTGAAAAGTAAAAAAAGTTGGAACTCCAGCCAGATGATATCTTCATTTCTGTTTGAATAAACAACTATTTTATAATAAATTAAAATACATTTAGTGACTAAAAATAATCGCATGTAGCACATTTTACAACAGTGACGCACGCAATTATTTTCCATCATTAAATGTAGGAATAAGCAATCTGTAACAAAAAAATGGCAACATTCTTTATTGACGTGACTGAATTTTTTTTTTTCCTGTGTTCGTGTAGGTGATTGTGTAAATTTGATACATTTTGTCCTCACATTCAGGCAGTTGAACAAAATATCTGTACAGTTGAAGAAGTTTTAAAATTGTGTTTAAAAAATGTACATGAAAAAAAGATATTCAAATCAGTTATATCTTTATTCTAGGACGGGGGCGTTCAAGTCGAACTGAGACTTGACTGAGCACTTTTGATAGGTCCTGACCACTGCAACACATGGACATTTCAATACGCAGTTGCTCTAACCCGGTCATCTAACCACCACGATTCGGCCCATGTCAAACTCCTGCAAATCTTCCAACACCTCAATTTCAGATTCACTTGCTGCTTACTACTGTATATCCCATCCACCTCTAGGTGCTACTGTAATGAGATACTGTAACTGCAGCTACTGTGACAAGGAAGAACTTCTTATGGCTACTGGGTCACAGCAACTCCAAAACTGCAGCTTTTGCTGGATATACAGTACCAAAAGTCATACAAGAAAGGAAAACCAGTCAACTGGCAACAGGCTCGGTCAGCGAAGCCTCACAAACGCGAGTGGGGACCGAAGGCGGATCTAATTGATCAAACGGTTCATGCTAGTTTCAACAGAAAGGTAGTAGAAGACACACAGTGCATCACTATTTTGGTGGGAAAAAAGTAGGAGGTACTGTAATAATATTCTGGCTGATCGTGGATGTCGTACTAATCTTTTTCCTAGGTAACTTTAACAAAGAATAAATGTACTTGTGGCTTGTGTACCTGTGTGTTTCCTTGCTTCTGAGCTGCTCCAGCCTCCTTCTAGTTTGACAGGCTGCAGGCTGTTCTTGGTATCACCATTTGCTTTCCCTTGGCAATCACGGCCAAATGTGAACAGGATACCAGATGGCATCAGAACCAAAGTGTGATGGCTGTTGTGGTGTAGAATAACAGTTTAAAAAATACTGATTAATGAATACTTAATACTTAAATTCTTAATGCCATTTGAGGTAAACAAAGAAAGAAAGAATCTGTAATAACTACTGATGCTCTAATAATCTAATAACTACTTAAGGCACTTAAGTAATAAAAAGATTACTTAAATATTTCTGTTTATAAAAACAGATGACACTACAGCACCTTAGAATCTCCATTCTGGTTGGTCAGAAGATTAATGATTAATGATTAATTTTCTATACCAACAGCTCTGACAGTAGCTCCAGCTGTAACTCAAACCACAGATTTATATTAATGCACTCCTTTTACTATGTCGTTTGTACAATAACCTATTTAAATATTTATACAGTAATCTATATGACAAATGCTCCTTTGAATGGATAAAAAAAAAAAACGAGTGTAATCAATCAATATGGTAATGAGTTAAATAAGTTTTTATAAGAAACTGCAGCCTGTATTTAAGGAAATTCCAGTGCCAGTGCGAGATCTTTGTGGTTTATATGTTACATGACAGTCAACAAATTTAACTGCTGTGATGTAAATCTTTAATTATGTGTGATGAGGAATGAAGTCTAGTTTCAGGCAATTGACCTGGTTGGTTAGTGTGAGTGTGTGTTCATGCAAGACAAACATCATTTGCAAATTATCTCTCTGGGAAGTCAAATCAAGTCAGCACAAAGAATGTTTCGCTCGCCATAAAGAAAATGCACCAGAGACCATTCGGACTTCAGTAGAGAATTGTTGCAACAGTTTGGTTCAAATAAAACCTTTGTTCTTACTCAGAGAGCACTCTGCTGACTATGATCATTTTTAATAAATAACATTTCCACCATATTATAAATAGAAAAAATGTAGGAACGTCAGTATTAACGGGTTAACGTGTGTGATCCTGTTCAGATCTAAGGATCCGGGTTTGGACCCCCCCCATCATAATTTATTTATTATAAATACATATACATATGTAAACACCTCATCCCTCCCAAAACAAACAAACAACAACAACAAAAAACCACAAGCCGATTTATTAACATTGGATGCAGAGGAGTTAGTTCATAACATCCAGATGCATACGTCGCACACATTTTGCATGGTTACCTTTATGCATGTGCAGTTTTTTGTGTGTGTGTGTGTGTGTGTGTGTGTGTGTTTCTACTAGATTAAAGATCAATCCCACTCTCTATACGCATTCTCTATACCACTTATCCTATGCAGGGTTGCCTGGATACTGTAATACTGTACACACTGGATAGAGAGCCAAGTCTTGGGCACAAGACTCTCTCACACACTATGGGAAATATTGGAAATGTCAATCTCTCAATGTCAACTCTGCATGTGGGATGAAACTGGAGTACCCAGAGGAATACTACCAAACACGGGGAGAACGTGCAAACTCCATGCAAACAGTTCGAAACATGGAATTCAAATCCTTGACCAATGTGCCACTCTACCTAAAGATAAAGATCCAATAGGTACAGGGTGATGTCTACCACTTTCTTTCTTTCCTTTCTTTCTTTCTTTCTTTCTTAACACATCCACTAAGTCTGCATCTGCTTTGTTCATTACCTGCCACAGGTCACTTGTTTAGCAGGCCCATCAATGCCCTCAACTTTCTTGGGTAGAAGCTCATTATCGGTGGAGCCGTGCCCAAGTTGACCATGAGTTCCCTCTCCGAATGTGTACACTTCTCCAGCCTGAAAATTATAACAAACCTTCATAAATCGCAAGATGAGGTGTGTAAAATGGAATCTGTATGGATGGGATTTACAGCAAATGTTTAATATTTGCTTGGAACCAGCTCAATTCACCACCCGTGGCCCATTTTAAAATAGATTCAATTAATTAATTCCCACTATAGTACCTAATATGAATGAATAAGAAATGACTTAGCTGTGGCCTGTGACCTTACCTACAGTAATTCAACATACCTTAGTGAGGACAGCAGTGTGAGCCCCTCCACAGCTGATGGAAGAAATTCCCAAGTTCCTCAAAGCTGGAACTGCACATACTGCAAACCGGCCTGTTTTATACAACATTATATTAGCCTTCCTCATATATAAATGTACAACATGCTAATTTGGGGATTGGATACGCTTTTGTGTTAGTGGTCAGACTGTGAGTATAAATGTCCATATAGCCGGCCTAAAAAGGCTCCTAATGTGTAGCTGTTTACGTTGGATTCTGCTGAACTACACTGTAAGAAAAAAAAAAAAAAAAAAAACGGTAAATTTTACAGTAAAAAACTGGCAGCTGTGGCCGAGAATCAAACCCAGACCCTGGAGGTGCAAGGCAACAGTGCTAACCACTACACTACCATGCCTGTCACACAAGTGCTGTCGTTGTTGGAGTGCAAGTCATGCAGGGGGACGTGGGGAAACCGAGGAAGTCCAACAATGACAACAATTGCATAGCAAGCATGGTAGTGCAGTGGTTAGCACGGTTGCCTTGAAACCGTAAAATGTGTAGTCACAAACCTGGAGCCTGTCCCAGGGAACATAAGATACGAGATATACCTTGGGGTTGGGATACTAATCCATCTCACGGTATACAAGTGCACATTTTTTTTCACTACGCAAAATTTTGGAAATTAGCCAATTAGCCTAATCTGCATGGACTGTGAGAGGAAACTGGAGTCCCAGTAGGAAATATACTAAGCACAGCGAGAACATGCAAACTCCACAAACACAGACCTGATGTGGGAATCGAACCCTTGACCCTGGAGGGTTGCAGTTTAAACTGAAATTGCAGACTAAGGGCTCAAGAGTAAGTTATTCATAAGAGGAACATACTGTAATGTTAATGTAGACAGTTTAAAAAGCACCATTGTTTAATAATAAAGAAAAAATATAGTAAATGCTAAATTGGCAATGTGTTTTTTTTTTACATTTAAATGCTTTCCTAGCTCCTATTTTATTCTCAGCACGGTTGAGAATCTCTGCTCTGCTCTGCTCTGCTCTGCTCCGCACTTCAGGACTGTTTCGAGAACACTGACTGGAACATGTTTAGGCTGCAACTTACGGCGACTTCACCGACTTGGAGGAGTACACGTCATCAGTGACCAGCTACATCAACAAGTGCACCGATGACGTCACTGTCTCCAAGAGCATCATCTCATGACCCAACCAGAAACCGTGGATCACCACGCAGGTGCACGCACTACTGAGACTCTGCCTTCTAAGCGGGGGACAAGGCGGCCCTAAGAACAGCAAGGGCCAAACTGTCCCGGGCCATCAGAGAGGCGAAGCGCGCACACGCCCAGAGAATCCACAATCACTTCAGGGACAGCGGTGACACACGGCGCATGTGGCAGGGCATACAAGCCATCACTTACTACAGGACGACATAACCTTCCTGTGACAGTGACGGCTCCCTTCCAGATGCGCTGAATAACTTCTACGCACGGTTCGACATGCAGAACGACGTGACGGCGAGGAAGACCATCCCTCCGCCGAACGACCAAGTGCTGTGTCTCACCACGGCTGATGTGAGGAAAACTCTACGTCAACCCACGTAAAGCTGCTGGACCAGACAACATCACAGGCAGAGTGCTCAGAGAATGCGCAGAACAGCTGGCAGGTGTTCTCACCGACATATTCAACATCTCTCTGAGCAGCGCCGTCGTTCCCACATGCTTTAAATCTACCACCATCGTCCCCATGCCGAAGAAGTCTTCAGTGTCCTGTCTCGATGACTACCGCCCTGTTGCACTCACACCCATCATCATGAAGTGCTTCGAGTGGCTTGTCATGAGACACATCAAGACCCTGCTGCCTCCCTCACTGGACCCCCTGCAGTTCGCGTATCGTCCAAACCGTTCAACAGATGACGACATCTCCACCACACTCCACCTGGCACTGTCAGATCTTGACAAGAAAGACACTTACGTCAGAATGCTGTACATAGACTTCAGTTCAGCATTCAACACAATCATCCCCCAACACCTGATCGGGAAGCTGAGCTTGTTGGGCCTGAACACCTCCCTCTGTAACTGGATCCTGGATTTTCTGACCGAAAGACCTCAAGCAGTGCGGATCGGGAGCTACACCTCCAGCACCACCACACTGAGTACTGGGGCCCCCCAGGGCTGCGTGCTCAGTCCCCTGCTGTTCACGCTGCTGACTCATGATTGTGTAGCGACACACAGCTCCAAGCATATCGTCAAGTTCGCTGATGACACGACCGTGGTGGGTCTCATCAGCAAGAACGACGAGTCGGTATACAAAGAGGAAGTGCAGAGGCTAACGGACTGGTGTAAAGACAACAACCTGTCTCTGAACGTCGAAAAGACAAAAGAGATGGTTGTTGACTTCAGGGGGACACGGAGCGATCACTCTCCGCTCAGCATCGACGGCTCTTCTGTTGAGATCGTCAAGAGCACGAAATTCCTGGGCGTCCACCTGGAGGAGAACTTCATGAACTTCAAAACACTAGCATGTGCAGGGGAGACAGTTCTCCAGGACAAGGGATAGGAACCACTGATCTAGTGGATGTTCCATACATTCAGCATGGTGTATCAAAGCAAATGAAGAATTATTCCAAATAATTCTACACGTAGGAATATGTGTCCTGAGCAAGATCATTGTCTGTATTGTATTTTTGTTTCTTTTATGACACTGGACTCATGGGACACTCTGTATTTCCAACCAACTACATGTACAACAAATACTGAAACTTTTTTTTTTTTTTTTTTTTTTATGATTCTCAATATCTTGTAACATGTAAAACATTACCTTTCACATCAGTTCTGTTCAGGCCCAGCTGACCGACACTGTTAGCTCCACAGCAAAACACTTGATCTGAAAGAGTGAGTGCCAGGGTGTGCGCTCCACCGGCGGCGATCTGAACGACTGGAACTCCGACAAGAAATCGTACCAGAGAAGGATCAGGCTGCAACTCCACTGATTTCCCCAGTCCCAGCTGGCCGTATTTATTCTGACCCCATGAAAAGACTTCACCTCCTTCAACACAATTAAGTTTATGTTTCATCAATATGCTTCTGCATTATAATAATTATAATAATAATCATAATGTATTTAATGTTTTTTTTTTTTAGAAAAAAGCGATTTGAAGAAAAAAAAAAAAAAAACATATACCATACACTGACCCTTGCTTAGAGCCAAAGAATGGAAATCTCCACAAGCGACCTGCACCACTGGGATCTGGAAGGGTAACTTTATCTGAACTGGTCTGAAAAGATATAGTGAATTTAAATTTTTAGAAATGATGTACATTAATCTGTAATTCAGTGTAGGTGTTTATCCTAACCACATCAAATACAGTAGTTGGTCCTACTGTAATGTTCAACAGTAGAGGCAATGAGGCAGGTGCAGTCATGTTATACAACTTAAATTAAGCTATGTACAGCCACAAAAAACAAAAACAACAACAAAAAAAAAACATTAAGAACACATCACATGCACGTTGAACCATAAATGCATGACGGAACAGCCTGCAAAGCATGGCTTCTGAAACGCCGATTACAGGTGAACGTAAAACTGACATTAAAGGGGATGCAGAGCTGCCAGTGATTCTGGGGCTGACAGATTGAGGAGTGGTGTGGGAACTAGGCTGAGGCATGGCATGAGAGTCAGACTCGAACATGGATTGGGCTCATGACTGGACAGACCGTGTTTTCAACCTCTGTTGAGAGTCTGATTGAGACAGAGAATTACGCCTGTGGCCATCATCAAGATAGTGACAAGGAAAGCGTGTGAGCTTATAGCAAGAGAGGCTACCTCTCATTCTGCCTCTGATAAAAGCCTGCGTGTCTAGGGGTGGCTAATACTGGTTTACACTTGCTCCAACAATCTAGGTTTTCCTTGGGTGATGAGACTTTCTGCCTCAGTGTAATCACACCGAGCTGTGAGCCTGGACATCATACTGCAGAGCCACTCCTCCTTCCCAGGATTCACCACCGAACTCTCCTGGAAGAACTGACGCCAGGGCAGCAATCCACTGGGGCAACATAGTCACCAAAATATTATATTGAAACTCCAACTGCTTTGGTTTATTTGCTCTCTTAAGTATTTTGTTTAAGTTTAATCCCTCTCCTTACTGTCACCTTTGCACTTTTTGTCCGTATTCATAACTTTACATAATCAAGTAAATTAATTACAATGTGTTGTGAGAGTAAAAAATAGAATATAGCCTACAGTGTTAACACACTCTGCTGCCACCTTTTGGTGAAAGAGAAAATTGCCACGTGGTGGACGGTGGGCCGGGTATCAAATATTCTAAAAGTGAAGCTGTGGGCTTTCCATTGGTGGCATTTGGCCCTGGGGGTAACGCTTGGACAAACTTGTCTTATACTCACACGGGTTTGGGACATTTCGCCACGGGGCTGCTGTGGCCCAGCTGCCCTTCTCCACCTGCTCCCCAGGAAAAGACCTGACCTGAATCACACAGAGCCAAACTGTGGTCCTGCCCACATGCTACTGCAGCTACGGCTCCCAAGCCATCAATCTTCACTGCAGAGAAAAGAAGATGACAGCAAAACATGACACACACACAGACAGAGAGAGAGAGAGAGAGAGAGAGAGAGAGAGAGAGAGAGAGAGAGACTGCTGGCTATAAGTGAAGCAAAGATTGAAAACATACGGCATTAGGGTCTTGTATACACTTTAAAAACATAAATGAGTTTATTTAAATTAAAGATGTATGCTTAAGTAAAATATTCAGTTTCACTCTTTTGGAAATCTCTGTAACACTAAAACAATCAGATCTACCAGATTTAAATTTTACATTGCATTATACATACATTATTTACTTCCTCTAATTTGCATGGGGCATGGCCATGTTATTTGTTTTTTATTTATTTATTTATTTATTAAATGTAAATCACAGCTAACACATCCATTATTCTCCACTTGCAGTTTTCATAAACAAATCACTCTCTATTTTGTGAAAATGAAAGAGATGTTCTGTGCATATCTGATTGGTTTGTCACCTGCCAAAGGTTACCTGTTTATCAGGTTCATTAGTTACTTCATGATCTTTCAATGTGTCCAAGTTGGTAATCTCCAAATATAAAGTATATAAATAAAGTAAATAAAAAGGAACCATAAAAAAAAAAAAAAAAAAAAAACTAAATCTACATTCACAACTGTAATATAAGCTACAATGAACAAAAATTAAACATTGTACATAAGTACATAAATAAAACATTGTTTTTATTTATGTACTTAAAAACAGAAATTCCACTACATATATTTCACTAAACTTATTAATATAATATCCATGTTTCTACACACCCACACTCATGTTTACACATAAAACATGGACATTATATTAATGGGTTCAGTAAAATCTATTTTTTCTTCAATGTAGCCTAATCCAACATAGACACACCTGTTATAATAACATGATCTTAAGAGATTATAGTGCCTGTAGGAATGATTTTAAAGTTAGAACAATCATTTATTTTTAGAATAAACATCCCCCTGACCAGCGTTTCATCTAACAGGCTCCGGTGATGGAGGTGAGGGAGGTGTGCCAGGGATTCCGCAGAAACGAAACTGAAACTTAGACACTTTAAAAAACAGGAAAGGGTGTAAAAATATCTAAAGAAATAAGAGAAACAGGATGGATAGGAAACTTAACAAACTGCTAAGTAAAATACTGTAAGTCAATAACAGTATGAAATAATAAAGCTGGGAGCCAGAAGTCAGTTTTTTCTTTCTATAAACTTGTTACAAAAGTGTCTGTCTGTCATTATAAAGATATTTTATGTATATTTTCTCTCTCTCTCTCTCTCTCTCTCTCTCTCTGTGTGTGTGTGTGTGTGTGTGTGTGTACTGTATGTACCTGGCAGATGTGTGTCTCTGCTCTTGGACCGTCCCAGCTGTCCCTTAGAGTTCCGGCCACAGGACAGCACCTGCCCATTGACTGTCAGGAATAAAGTGTGCTGTTCTCCACAGGAGATCCCAACAAGTTGTTCAGTAAAGTGGACTGAAGTCGGTGTGCTGATGCCATTCCCTCCAGATCCAGGGAGAGCAAGTTGTCCTCTGGATGAATCGCCCCAGGAGAAGAACATCATGATGCTGCTGTGTGAAGCTGGTGTGTGACTGAAGCTCTCTCTCTCTCTGTTCACGTCAGCTTTTATTCAGGATAATGTGCTCAAACTGCCTGCAGGGAGCGCTGTGGAGGCAGATCACTCCCTTTGAGCTGGTAACAGCACCATTACTCTAATGGAGTAGAAATGTTTTATGTAATAGTGATCTAATATATAAATGTAAATGAATGAGATTTTCATAAAACAATGACTGGGTGTGTTCTGATTCTGACCGGAAGGTCAAAGGCTCAAGACCCAGCTCCCCCACGTTGCTGCTGTTGGGCCCTGAACCCTGGCTAAACTTAAACCTGATTATGCATATAGTTTACACATTTTTTTAAATATAAATTGACCTATATTATATTTCGTAAATACTATTGAATAGCTAATAAAACCATGTAACTGCATATTGTATTGTACAGTATATTGTTGCAATTTGCTTTGAATTTCCTCTGGAGACACGAAGGTTAGGTTCATTGCTCAAATGAAGAAAAAAAAAAAAAAAAAGGATGCTAATTATATTAAATCCTAGCATGCCAAAGTATGCTTAAATGTACTTGCAGCCATACTAATGACTGGTATACTTGAGGTTTGCTATTTTGGAACAACACATTTTGTTTGTTAAAGTGCATTTAAGTTGTAATTAAATTATACAAAAGCACAATTTTAAATGTATTAAGTATACATTCTTGTGCAAAAGTGGAGCAGCTTTAAGTATACTTACAGTAATACACTTCAAATAGATGGCTGTGCATACATAACTGACACATTAATTAATGAAGTTAAAGTATATCTTTAATGTATTATCAGTACATTACAAAGTTTATTATAGTTTATTTATTAAAGTACATTACAAAAAGTAGAATTTGTGTTGTTTTATATATATATATATATATTATGGCATGCCGTTTAGGAAAATATTCATGAGAGAACTTAATGAAAACTGATATATATAATGAATATATTGAATGAAACGTGAGAATATTGAATGGATTCCGAATATATGGATTGAAAAATATATATATTGAATGAATTCTGAATATATGGATTGAAAACTGATATATTGAATGAAAAGTCTGAATATATTGAATGAAACATGACGTCATCGAAACACAGCGCCATCTTTAGAAAGGATGAGTGAGTCGGCGAGAAACTTGGTTGCTGCAATTGTGAGAAATGAAGAGATGGTGAACACATTGATGAGGGCGTGTCCGGCCCAAAGTGGTGGCACAAGCCGCACTCAGTATCAGACGACGGATGAAGAAATTTATTCGCTATTTCACCGCGGAAGACCGGTGTTATGCGCTAAAATGCCTGCCCTGCCACAGATTGCCCCCCTACAGGAGACTGTGTGAATCAGGCCTTCATGCTAGAATATCTGCTAGGAAACCACTGCTAAGGACAGGCAACAAGCAGAAGAGACGCGTTTGGGCTAAAGAACACAAAGAAAACTCTTTGAATGATATGTATACATAACTTAGTTTCAGCTACTCCCATCATGGAGTCAGACCATCCCATCAGGACACACCTTGGCACAGGTTTTACACCTCAAGCCCAGATCCTCAGATCTCCAAATCAATCACCTTGAGCTGTCTGAGTCAGCACTCTCTGCACTTCGATACAATTACATGGTTATATAATACTACTTTTTAAAAATATATATATACTATTCCAGATTTGCTAGTACAATAAAGAGTTTTAGGACCTTTTACAAATGCTAAATGCATTTTCTATACTATAACATGTTTTTGAAACACATTACATCAGTAAAGATGAGGCAGATTTCTTCATGAGTTCAACAGATTTAATTTGCACAAGGTTACAAAAAGTATTTAAAAGAGAAAAAAAAAAAAAACTGCCCCCGCCCCCTCCCAGATTTAGCACTAACACATTAGACAATATAATCTTATATAATATATAGTTTAATAATAATATAATATAGTTTAAACTATGTACTTAATTAAAAACTACCTACCAAAAACCATGAAATTTACCTTGTGCTGATGTGACTAATGATATGAACTCATGCATGCAATGATATAACTTCTAACCGCTACATTCAAACTAGAAATTGAACATTTTAAATTCTAATCAAATTTTAAATGTAGATCAGCTAAATGTTAATAAACTTCCGTAGCTAATTTTACTACAACAACAGAAAAAAAAACAACAACAACAACAACAAGTCATTAATGTATTTCTATTGACCACGTACAGGGTGATCTTACACACACTCTGTGTCCTCAAATTAAAAGTCATTAAAAATGACAAAATATAAACTATTCCAGATTTAGGCCTCATACGATTACTGTTATTCACACTGCAGGGTCATTTTCATCCTCCTTGTGAAACACTACTCCATCTGGTTGCTCTCTCCATTTCACAGTGATCTTCATACTTTCATCATAATCCAGCTTCTGTTGGATCTGAAGCACAGAGCATGACTTTAGTTACTGAACAGTGCAGAAAAAAGAATCTTTAGTGTGTTTGTGAAAATGCCACATAAGATGTTTTATGATTGTGATACAGTCTGTTTGTTGAAGGCTTAGTTGGAGGGTCTGGCTGCAATAACGAGGAGGCAAATGAGAGAGATGAGACCCACCTTCTCCAGGATGGCTGCCATCATCGCAGGATCATTCACATTCTGACTGGACTTAACCTTCACTTTCACAATCTCCTGTTGTGTTGGGAATGCTGGAGAAAGAAATAAGCGAATGCATCTCAGAAAAATTAGAATATGGTGAAAAAGTGTATTTTTTTTGTCACTTAATTAGAAAAACGAAAGTCATACTTTAGATTTATTATACATGAAATTAAACATTTCAAGCCTTTTTTCCTTTACTTTTGAGGATTGTGCATACATCAAAGGGGAAAAAAAATCCAATGTATATCAAATAAAAATATTTCCTGAAATATTTCCAGCCTCAGTCTCTCCCTGTGACGTCTTGAATCAACACTGCTTGACAATCTTCTTAAGGCTCTGGCCATTTCTGTTGCTTGTGCACCTTTGCTACCACCTGTTACCCTTTCAGTTAACCTTCCATGAATCTAAT
Source organism: Clarias magur (assembly GCA_013621035.1). Taxonomy (NCBI): domain Eukaryota; kingdom Metazoa; phylum Chordata; class Actinopteri; order Siluriformes; family Clariidae; genus Clarias; species Clarias magur. The sequence continues at coordinate 1,155,570 of QNUK01000213.1, forward strand.
TTGATACAGCCCTCTGTGAACAGCCATGCCTTTCAGCTATGACCTTCTGTGGCTTACCCTCCTTGTGGACTGTGTCATGATCATTGATCAAATTATAATTTTCTGTCAAGTCAGCAGTCTTCCCCACAGTTTATTATATTATATAAAATATATAGTTTTTATATGGTATCAACGCTATATGAACAGTGATTTCCTCAAACTCAAAATTCAATATTCTAATAATTTTATATGCTGGATTCTCAAATATTAATGAGCTATAAGAGGTAGTCACAAAAATAAAACAAACAAATGGCTGGAAATATCTCAATTTATATGTAATGAATATTGAACATATGAGAGATTCACTTTTCAACATGAGTTAAAAAATACTTTAACATGATATTCACGTAAAATAAATATACAAAATTAAGACTACATTTAAAGATTAACATAATTAGCACAAATATGAGACTGATTTTTTTTTTTTTTTTTCAACTCACCGTAACAGTAGAAGGGCATGAGGTTTGAGCATGTTGCTCTGCCTACCAGACTGTTTGCAAAAAAGCCACAACTTTTATTCTGTAAGTAATCATAAGCGCTTCCAGGTCCCCACTTAATCATGGACACGTTGGTGGTCTGGTCTGACCATTTCCAGGGGTCTCTGATCAGGCCAGTCCAAGCGTAAGCATAGGTGTTTAATGAACCTACGTCTGAGTTTTCTTGTGCATCTCTTATGCTGGTCAGATCTGTGTAATGCTGCCTACAATAGCTCTGCGCATCATACCAGGTCATCGCCTTAGAGATGAAAAAGTATTTGCCAGTGCCAGTCTTTGTGTCTGTAAGAATTGAAAAACACAAGATACAAAATATTCATTGTAGGTATACAGAATTATTACTCAGGACTTTAAAAAAAAATGTTCTCGCAAGAACTTTCCCAGCTAACGTTCATCTGTTAGTCTTACTTATAGGGGTGCTCCGATCAGGGTTTTTGGGTCCGATCACCGTTCTCCGCTCACTGGAAGATCGCCAAAAAATGTAACATGTTTGGTCTGTGTACGTGTTTAAAGATGTTTAATTTTTTTGCGCGGAAAAATGGAAATGTAATCACAGCGCCAAAACTCGCGGTGAATCATGATGAACCGTACTTACGGCCAGGTGAGATTGGGGAATTACCGACAGGGAGTGAGTGGCGGCGCGCGAGATGCTGAGCTCTCGCGCTCTCTTAGCGCGAGCCAACTTTGAAAACTGCCCGTGTTCCTTTTCGTGACTAACCTTCAAATGTCTGATGAGGTTCGTGGTGTTAAAATGCTTCGGTGCTTCCCGCCTCGTGGAATCGGCTTGTTACCCAGGCTGCAGATTGCTAATGTCTTGTCTTTATTACACAACACCAGACCGGTGAAGCCATTTTAGCAGCGCGCAAAAGAAAATTGTCTCGTGAGTTTGGCGTCATCTGATCGGCTTTTCTATGTCGGCCGTTTCAGAGACTGACGATCAAACTTCCCAAAGCAATTATCGGCCGATTATGATCGGCGACCGATCAATCGGAGCAGCCCTACTTGCTTAATTACCTAAAGCCATATGTTGTAGTTTTCCAGTATTGTTCTAAAACGTAAAACAGAAATCCAAACTTGTGTCCAAGCTTTTGACGGGGACTGTCTCTCCCTCTCAGTTCAGTTTAGTCTCCAGCTGTGCTTTCTTGTCATGAATGTTAAAAACATCACATTGTTGCCAAAGCAATTATAGAAGGTTAATCACATTGTAAGTAGCATCTATCAATATTTATAAACATATTCAAGCATGTTAAAATAGATGCCTTATATTTAATAGCATTAAACTCTTGTTTCTTCTTTTTCTTTGTCTTTCTGCTGTTCCCTTTCAGGGGTCAGCTACTGTAACTCTCTCACTGCAACCACAAATCTCGTCTTTGGTCTTCCCCAGAAGGTCCTGCACCTTCTTTACTTCTGCTCCCTGAAGCCTCACCATTCCACTCGGTCAATGTCCCTCTCATTCACACACATGTATTCTTTCTTCCGGCTACCCTTTATCCCTCCGCTTTCCAGAGCACACCTCCACATCTCTACCACCTCCACATTTCCTCCACCTGTTCCTACAAAGCACAATGTCATCTGCAAACATCATAGTTCATGGTGACTCCCTGCTAACCTCATCTGTCATCCTGTCCATCACCACAGCAAACAAAAAGGGGCTCAGAGCCGATCCTTGATGCAGACCCACCTCCACCTTGAACTCTTCTGTCACACCTACAGCACATTTCACCACTGTCGTACAGCTCTCAAACATGCCCTGCACCACTCAGAACATACTTCTCTACCACTCTAGATCTCCTCATACAATAACGCAACTCCTCTCTCCTCTCTTGGCCTTTGCCACCTCTACCTTCACCTCACGCTGCATCTTCCTGTACTCTTGTCTATTCTCTACGGTCCTTACAGTGCCCTACGTCTTTTTAGCTAACCTCTTTCTCTGTATACAATGACACAGTGCAGAACTCCCCATTACCTTCTCTGTACCTCCACATGTACTCACACATGCTCACCTCTGCCCTGAACCTAGCTTCCACTACCTTTTCGCCAAACGCTTCATTGTATGGCTCATCAGCTTTATTCCTCTGTAGTTGCCACAGCTCTGCACATCGCCCTTGTTCTTAAAGATCACCAATATATTTCTCTGGGATCCTCTCAATCTCCAAAATCTTCTTAAACAGACTAGTCAGAAACTCTACTGCCAACTCTCCTAAGCACTTACACATCTTCAAAGGTATGTCATCAGGACCAACTTCCTTTCCACTCTTCATTCTCTTTAACAACCTATTCACCTCACTCTTACTGATTTTTGTTACTCTTCATTCTTTTTCGTTTATCTCATTCATTAACTCTTTAAAGTACTCCTTCCATCTTCCCATCATCCTCCTGGCATCTGTCAGTACATTTCCATCCCGATCTTCAACATGCTGCACATCCTTTCCATCTCTATCTCTTTGCCACACCAACCTGTACAAATCCACCTCTCCTTCCTTACTGTCCAACATTCCTCGTATGCTCTTCGTGTGGGCGATGCCACCTCGACCTTTACCTTATGCTGCATCTCCCTGTACTCCTGTCTACTCTCTTCAGTCCTCTCAGTGTTCAGCTTCTTCTTAGCTATCCTCTTTCTCTGTATACACTTCGAGGCTTCCTCATTCCACCCCCAAATCTCCTTGACCGCTTTTCCCTTTTTTTGATGACACACCAAGTGCCCTCATACCTGTCTCTCTGACCACCTTAGCTGTAGTGGTCCAGTCAACTGGAAGCACCTCCTGACCACCCAGAGCCTGTCTCAACTCCCCCCTAAAAACATTCTTCCTTTTTCAACTTCCACCACTTTGTCCCTTTGCCCTGCTTTTGTCCTTTGTACCTTTCTGACTTCCAGGGTCATTTTACACACCACAATCCTGTGTCGTCTGGCTAAACTCTGCCCTACCAATTACAACGTCGTCACAAAAGGTAGTCACTTGAGTGCTTCTGCCTCCATTCTTATGTGTCACCCTACAGTATGTTGCTGCCTGTTCTGGAAGAAGGTATTCACTACTACCATTTCCAATACCTTTGCAAAGTCCATCGCGATGGTGGTACCCAGTCCAAGGTACTGAGTGCATGACTTAGGCTTTCTACAGTATGTTTTTAGTATAAACTTTTTAATGGATTTTTTTAAAATTTAGGACTTTATTACTGAGTTAGTATAAAACCATTTCAGATTTTTATTTATCAGTATTCCACCACAAAATAAAAATCTTTAAGAAAAATATCTGGGTGCCAGAAAAGAAAGCAGCACATTATTTAAGTATGTTTCATACTGTTTAATTTTGCAGATCGAAAAGAAGTATTGCATGAGACTGAAGAGTTCCTTTTTTTTTCTTTCTACTTTCTTCTTAATTAAATTCTTATTAAACGTATTACAGAAATATAAATGAATGCTAGTAGTAATAAAACATAAAATATTTGTTTGGAAGAAGGTTTCTTACCATTAAAGCAAATAAGGTTAGATATTGAAGCACAGTTTACATTATCCCATACATAATTACGTATAGTGGCACACTGGTCATTTCCACCAGCATTGCCAGGATTGCCATACCAGGCTGAAAAATTTAGGGGCTCATTTTGGAAGGTCCAGTGCCAGCTGTTCATGTTAGTGTACAGTCCAATCCAAGCACCAGAAGTCATTTTTTGTCTCTTTGCTTCATTCTGAATTTCTACCATGTTTTTATTGCCGTCCATGATAGCCAGGTCAATGTAATGGGCTCGGCAGTAGGCCTCGGCATCATTCCATGTTTTCCCCTGCTTGATGAGAATGTACTTGCGATGAACAGACAGGGTGAGGGGAAGGACTCCTGTGGATGAGATTTTTAAGTGTTTAGTTGAATTTATGGCTTTTAGATTTGTACTTGAGTAGGAAAAACTATTAAACATATTTATTATAATAATGCATCTTCATCTCTCTGCTAATTATAATTTGTCCAATCGTATATTATAACATTTTCTATCACGTGATATATTTCATCTTACCTGTTAAAAGCGTGAGTACAAACAGACACTTCTTCATCACTGATGTGTTGCTTGAGAATTTACTATAATATAAAAGAGATGGAATTTACTCGTACATTAATAATGATCAAAATGAGTGGGTAATTCCTGGTAATGGGTGTCTTTTGAACCTCTTTTTAAATCGAATATATATAAAAATTCAAGCTAGTGGAAGTTTTTTGTGTACTTTTATGGGAACACATTTGGCTCTTTTTAATGCAATAATCTGCAACAAAAATGTATTTACTTCTTGTAATACTTCAGTCATAGAGTGGATGAATAAGAGATTATTGTTATTATTAAAAGATGGTTGGAATTGTAATTTACGGATTTTTCTTTTTATTGTTACATAAAATGTACATGTGGAATGATATGTGAGAGCTCAAATACTGATATAAAAAAGTCATAACATGTCAAACACAATCGACACAATAGATCAGTACAAGAGCCTCATGGACAGACTCTCAACAATCAATTTCAACATGTAAACTGCGGCAATTAAAAACAGCTCATGAAATGAAAACAATTAATAATAGTAATTTTTATTATTTATTATTCTTACTTTTTTTGTTGTTGTTGTTGTAAAATTTGTTTAAGTCTGCTATGTAAATGACCATGTAAATGTTAATGTAAATGACACCTGACAACAACAGCAAAACCACAACAAAAATAAAATGAATTCAAAGCTTCTCTCTTTCAGTGGCACTTAAAAGTGTTCTTAAAATGCAAACTTAATATCAATATTCCTGTCATCATGGTAACCAAATCAACCGATATACCATACACAATCACTTCATACTGTAGGTACAGTATTTTCATGTCCACCCTGTAAAGCATTGGGGGCTGATAGGGTGGACCATGACAGGGTGGACTTTTGACATAAAGTTAGTCGTTACCCAGTGTGTGGAAATACGCAGCTACCATAAAAGTGAATGTACACAAATCATTTTCTTGTATTTTAATGTGATAAAGGTAAAAAAAAAAAAATTTGGTCACAAGGGAGTATAAGATGTTTGCGCATGACACCTTCGAATAGAAAGCTTCTTTCATTTTCTCTCTCGAAAATGTGCACATTCTTCTTCTCAAATAGGTGCCTTTATTATTTAGATGCATGCATACTGCTGATTGCCGTAAAGAAGTGTCATGTATCTGGGTGCGAGGCATAAACGCAGGGGTCCAGGTCTTTAAAGGAAACAATGTTTATTTATTATAAAGAAAAACAGGGAAATGAACAAAACAAATATACTTTGAATGAAAATGAAACTAAAACACATATAGAAGAACCACGAACAAAACACAGACATAAACGAGGTTATTTCAACAGATGCAAGACGCTAAACTGAACTAAAACAAACCATTTATAATAAAACTAATGAGCAACTCGGTTCAGGTGAGCGCCCCACGTCACCTGACCGAGGTGCTTAATGGGAAATGACGTGAAAATAAAAGGAACTACACACAAAATCACAGGGCGCTTTGGCGCCCTCTAGGGGTTATCCCTGACAAGACGTTCCATCTGTGCTAACGGTTATGTTAAGACTATTTGGTTTCGCCAATATAGAGCTCTGCGCACGCATCACTGTATTGGACTGCATACATTATATTCCTACATTCTTATGTTTTGGTGTCTGGTCTTTTTGGAATGACGAGGTTTTTCTGTTGACGCTGGAGTTCACGTATGTCCATAGTCCCTCTGCTGGGACTGCACACTGATTTGACTTAGTGTACCCATTAGCCTCAAGAGCTGTTCTCAAATGCTTCTCTTCCATCTCATTGGCTTTTGATGGAGGTGTGGGTGTTTTTTGCCTTGTGGTTCCGATGACTCCTAAGTTGCAGGGGATGATGGGAGTCAAGCAGCAGGTCCTGAGTCTGTACAGTATGTCTGATGTTTCTGTAGATCTTTCTTTCCAGCTTTCCAGTGGATCTGGTGAGAATCATGGAAAGCTTGCCTGTTGTCCTTGGTGTCTTTGCAAGTAAACTTGATGTTAATGTCCAGGGTGTATATGTGATCTGTGAAGACTATACTTCTTGGACCTTAATCCAAAGTATCATACATCTATATACATGAACTAATGGGTTGGTGCCATCCCCAGGAAGGAGTTGACTGCTTTTTTCCCCATTTTTTTCCCCCATGTAGAAGCTGATAACAATGTATGATGGGGAACCCATTGCACAGTCGAGTTCCTTCTTTGTGTATCTTGGGTAGTTCATATATTTAGGTTTTTCCCAGCACCTAATCATGTCACTGGATGCCTCTATGGATGGACTTGGTACAGTATTGCCACAAATACCAGTTGGAGAAGAAAAAGCATGCCTCATCTTTACTTCCAGAAGACCAAGCAGGTCTCATAAAAATACCCAGCCAACAGGATTACGTTTTTCAAACTGAAATGATTTGTCAATGATATTTAGCCACTGGTTAGGAGGCCATCTCTTTACTTGCTAGACAAACACCTTCTTACTCAAATCCTGACAAAGCCTAATCTTAATGCATGTGATTACAGTTTACCAACAGGCTTACCAATTATACAAATCATCCTAAATTACATCCCTTGCACAATAAACAGTGGCTGATGCACTGTCACTATGTCAGCTATTTGCAAGGGCTGTCAGCAACAGGTTCATTACAGAGCAGTAATTTTACCTTTGCACTGACATTGAGGGTGTTGGTCATGACAGGATCATGACAGGACCACTGGTTAAAGTTAACTAAGTACATTTACTTTATTACTTTACTTGAATGCATAGGTCATGTATCTTTAGTTCAATTAAATATTTATTTTATTTTACTGATGGGCACTTTTTTTACTCCAGTGCATCCTGCAACAAATATCTGTTCTTTCTACTTTAGTACATTTTGGTACATATATATATATATATATATATATATATATATATATATATATATATATATATACTGCATAATCCCCAGCATAGGGCCCAATCAGTAAATGTATAAATGTATAGAAGAGTGGCGGACACAAGAAGCAGTACTTCTTAGTTTAATTAATCTTAAACCTTAACAATTCATCACACAGACCCCCTGCTAATAAGCAATGGACACCATTTTTGTGCCAGAAAAGGAGAAAGGCACCCTTGCATGGGACCCATAATAAAACCTCTCTCAAAAAAAAAAAAAGTCACCACCTGGATGCAAATAAGGAAATAGGAAAGAGCCTTCCATTGGATTAATATTTATATTTAAGATGTCAACATGTAATTTGACCTTAACCAATACTGTGAGCAGCCCAAGTCTTAGACATGTCTACAAAATTAGATGAGAATTGAATGAGAGAAGAAAAAAAAAAAACACAGAAAACAGAGTTCGAGAGAATCTCAAAGGACGTAAAACGGCTTGTAGTTTATTTAAGGAAGAAGGAACACTTGAAGGTAAAATAGAGATGAAGTAGTTTGAGATAAGAGGCATTTCTATTAGTTAAGTCATATATATTTCCAAAAATATATAAATGTTAACTTTAGACACTTGTAATGCAACAAAAATGTAGGACTGGTCAAAAATAAGTACTACAAAGGCGGTTGTTAAATGTACGCTTAGTGACATTTTGGTCTTTAAATTATAAATAGTTTTGAAAAGTGGGGCTTGTCTCCCCTCCCATTATGGTAAAGTGCCTCGAGAGGCAAAGATGCTTTCATTATAAACTTTTTAATGTGTTAATTTATTTATTTATTCATTAAATTATTATTATTATTATTATTATTGTTGTTGTTGTTGTTATTATATTATTATTATTATTATTATTATTATTCCTTACATGAGAAAATAAAGTGAATCTCCTGCCAGGATACGTAATAAAATATTGTCTAGTGCTGAGTTTTTTGTTTCTTTTTACTTGAAGTCACAACATATAAGGTACTGTACTTCACAACCTGGTAACGGTAAGAACAATCTTGATGTTCTACTGCTGTTAATTTACATGAGCAGTTTAGAGGACTAGGTAGGAACATTCCAGAAGAATAGAATTATAATGATAAAATGTTACAGAATATCTATATTTTTCTAAAAATACAAATAACCCACTTACTATTGTTTGCAATGGGTAAGTAATTAACAAAACATATTATTATCTTGAACAAAATGTTTTTTGCGTTACAGTACTATCAGGGGTAAATCTGTAGTCATTCACAACTTCACAAAGACTATCTCTAACTTTAGCTTGAGATACCACAGCAGCCACAATGCATGTTGAGCAGCATGTCACTTTTCCAGTTTTTTACTACAATCCTTTAATGCATGTTTGTTGCATCATATGCATCGCCATTACATAGTTTACACTCACATGCTACCTAACTATCTACTATAGGTACTATAGGTAGTACAGTATGTTAGTACGATTGTAACTACCTACAGACAACATAAGAACTAGAACAAGTTTGTTCGTTTACTGAAGATTTTCAGTTGTGCCTCTCCAGTCTACAAGTGTGAAGGAAAACTACTAGACTCACCAAAACTCCGACTTCCAATCCTTTATTCCTCAAATATCCCAAGAGTTGTCACACAACAAAAAAAGAGGAATTGTTTCTTTCAGGGTCTAGATCATCTGCTCAAAGACTTTGAGGACAAGACCACATTGGCTTTCACCATGCAGATGAGGGCATTTGAATACTTCTACAATAAGGTAGAAAAGCATCTTTAAAAGGTCAAGACCAATGATCGTCAAGTATATGACTAATATTTGTAAGCACAAACAAATCTTCATAACGCATGCAAATAAAAATGAACATAAAGTGCATGGATGGACACGCACACACTTCAAACACGGTAGCATCAACAAAATCATGTATTGGTATTTGTCAATTTGCCAACCCACATGCATTGAGTTTTTCTTTACATTATTACAATGTATCATTAATCATTATACAGTGGTGCAAAAGTTGCCATGGGTTTCTAGGAATAATTCGCTCGTGTTCTTATCGCTTTTCTGATACTTGGTTTTCACTCCAGCCATGGATGGTCGCTGTAGTAAACATGCTTTTGGTGGACATCTATGGTAAACCCACTTTACATAATTTTCCATTTGAGGACACAAGAGCTTAGGTTGTGCAGTCTAAAAGAACACAGAGCAAGAGAATGGAATATATTTAAACTGAGTGCTAAACTGGTGTCTTGTGTAGCCTGGAAAAAGTACTGAAAGTGAGGGTGGAAACTGAAATGTATTATTACTGGTTAAAAAATAGCTATCTGAAAAATTTGGGAAAAATTGCCTATTCATCAAAAACAAAAACTAGACATCAGAGATGTAATATACACATGCTTTAAAGAGTCCATTATTATTCCTGTCCATACTTTATCCCCTTAATGACTATGGCCTTGTAGCCTTGGGGACTACTGGTCAATCGGTTTGGATGGTATGCAAACTGTATTGGGTTCAGGTATTGAAGAGGATGAAGTCTCTGACCAGCCTTTTAAAGCAATTCATCACAACTGACATCAAGGCTACGAGGCCAATTATCTTAAAATGCTTTTACTTGTTGACTACAGTTCACCTTTTAAATACTATAATTCCCTCCACACTCACCACCAAGCTGGGGTACCTGGGACTCAGGCCATCTCTGTGTCAGTGGATTTTCAATCTCCTGACTTGCAGACTACAGGCAGCTTGTGGTACAGTAGGTGTTCACATCATGCACCTGTCATGGTCCTGTTACATCAACATCATGGTGAATAAGGCAAATTTATCCGGTCACCTTGACCCTGGAAAGACTGAAATCCAAGGTTCTTCGGAACTTTTACTCATGCACTACAGAGAGCATCCTGATGGGAAACATCACAACCTGGTTTGAATGAAACCCTCAAGATTTGAGCAAATATTTGTGCTGAATCAATGTGAACCAATACTTTCAGTTTTAATTCAAGAGTATTGACAAAATTGTGACATTAACCATTCGGCAATTACAGTGATTTCTATACCCACATCATATCCTTGAACAAACTAACAATTACAAATACTGTATGATGATTTCCTTTAATATCTAGATGAAACTCTTTTGTAGTCAATGACTGCCGAAAGTCCTGAACCCATGGACATGACCAAATGTTTCCTCCTGCAATATGCTTTGCCAGACTTTTACTGCCGCTTTAAGCTGTGGCTCATTTGTGGATCTTTCTGCTTTATTAATAGGACATGACTGTAGATTTTTGCTCGCATCTCACCTTGGAACATTCCTTATTGTGTGTGTGTGTGTGTGTGTGTGTGTGTGTGTGTGTGTGTGTGTGTGTGTGTGTGTGTGTGTGTGTGTGAGGGCACCAACGCCCAGCTTATTTAAGATGATGGATTTGCATGAGAAACACAAAGACAATTCTTACCGTCTTACGGCAGGAACGGGTTGTGATGAGGAAAGGCGGGAAGTGCATGGCAATGGCATCCAGTGAAATTTTGCATTGATTTTTACTTTGATTAGTGTTATATAATTTACATTGATTAGTGTTATATAATCTGCCACTCCTACTTTGATCAAAGGATGCAGGCTGCATGTCAGCACGACAGTTTACTTGTTTTACTCAGTCAATGTAATTTTTTTAAAATAAATAAAATGAGTCACTGTTACAATATTTCAAAATAGTACTGTAACAATAAGTAACTCTTGATTGCACATTTATTAAAAGCTTCATTTAAAGGAATTAACATGCCCATACATAAACAAGATCAAAGCTTAATAGTACTCCAAGATGGCGCCGGTGAGGTCGGCTGCCGTCACGACTGCTCCGACCGACTTTACTTTGTTTTCGTCTTTTTATTTAATTCCTAGCAACTTTAAACCGGCAAATTCATCACCATTGAGTGCATTAAGTACGATAGAGATACTCTTATTTCTATTGGTCTACAATGTACTCACAATTCGACGTTTTTAACTCCGGATCCGAGCTGGCCGAGTGAGATCCTGAGGGAAAACAAAGGACGCGACGCGAAGCGGCGGCCCCGAGGAAAATGAGCCGGCGTCAGGAACAGGCTGAGAGCCCATGCACACCGCACTCCTCTGCCTAGTATCCTGCTCGCCAACGTCCAGTCTCTGGAGAACAAACTCGATGACCTCAGGGCCAGGATAAAGTTCCAGAGAGACATTCGGGACTGCAATCTTCTCTGCTTCACCGAGACATGGCTGAACCCAGCGGTACCGGACCACGCCATCCAGCCGGCCGAGTTCTTCTCGGTTCACCGCATGGACAGGACAAGGGACTCGGGGAAGACAAAGGGAGGCGGCGTGTGTTTAATGGTGAACAGCGGCTGGTGCAACAGCGCGAGCGTTGTTCCTCTCGTACGCTCCTGCACACCCAACCTGGAACTATTGACCATCAAGTGTCGTCCTTAATCAGCGCCGTTTATATTCCACCACAAGCGGACATGGACACTGCCTTATGCGAGCTGCATGAGGCACTCTCACAGCACCAGACACAACACCGGGACGCTGCGCTCATTGTGGCAGGAGACTTTAACAGTGCCAACCTCAAACGTGCAGCGCCGAACTTTTATCAGCACATCACATGCCCAACCAGGGGTGAAAGGACACTGGACCATTGTTATACAACAGTCAAGGACGGCTACAAGGCACAATCTTGTCCACCGTTTGGGAAATCCGACCATGCCGCCATCTTCCTCATGCCAAAATATAAACAAAGGCTTAAACAGGAACTTCCGGTTCAGAGGGAGGTCGCGCGCTGGACGGACCAATCGGTGGCCGCGCTTCAGGACGCACTCGATGATGCAGACTGGGACATGTTCCAGAACAGCTCCGATGACGTCAGCATGTTTACGGAAGCGGTCGTGGGATTCGTCGGGAAACTAGCGGATGATACCGTGCAGAAAACGACCATCAGAACGTTTCCCAATCAGAAGCCGTGGGTGGATAAAACCATCCGCGACGCTCTGAGATCTCGCGCCGCTGCCTACAACGCGGGACTTGCATCAGGGGACATGAACCAGTACAAGGCTGCGTCCTAGAACGTCCGGAAGGCGGTTAAAGAGGCGAAGCAGCGCTACGGAAGGAAACTAGAGTCACAACTCCAACAGAGTGACTCTAGGAGCCTGTGGCAGGGACTAAGGACAATAACGGACTATAAAACACCAACATCCGGTATGACGAACGCGGACATGACTCTGGCAGATGAGCTGAACACCTTTTATGCTCGCTTCGAGGCTGCAGCTAAAGACGCTAGCGTTGCTAATGCTAGCGGTGCTAACGGCTGCGGAGAGGAAGTCACTGCCAGCACCGGAAACGCGTTCATCATCTCCGTGCATGACGTGAGGAGAGCCTTCAGGAGAGTGAACACCAGGAAAGCAGCAGGACCAGACGGCATCTCAGGTCGAGTCCTCAGAGCCTGCGCAGACCAGCTTGCACCTGTGTTCACAGAGATATTCAACCTCTCCTTATCTCAGTCGGTGATCCCCACATGCTTCAGAGTCCATCATTGTTCCTGTTCCGAAGAAACCACACCCTGCTTCCCTCAATGACTATCGACCTGTAGCCCTCACCTCAGTGGTGATGAAATGCTTTGAACGGCTGGTCAGAGACTTCATCATCTCTTCACTACCCGACACTCTGGACCCACTACAGTTTGCATACCGCCCGAACCGCTCCACAGATGATGCCATCTCTCATCTCCTCCACACAACACTCACTCACCTAGACACTAGAAGGGGGAATTATGTTAAAATGCTTTTCATCGACTACAGCTCAGCATTTAACACCATAATTCCCTCCACACTCACCACCAAGCTGGAGCACCTGGGACTCAGCTCATCTCTGTGTCAGTGGATCTCTAATTTCCTAACTGGGAGACCACAGGCTGTAAGGATGGGTGGACACGTCTCAGCCTCTCTCACTCTCAGCACTGGAGCCCCACAGGGCTGTGTTCTGAGCCCCCTGCTGTACTCTCTGTACACACATGACTGTGCGGCCACTACCAGCTCCACCACCATCATTAAGTTTGCTGACGACACCGTCGTGGTGGGCCTGATCTCTGACAACGACGAGACGGCCTACCTGAAGGAGATTGGAAATCTGGAGAACTGGTGCCAGAGGAACAACCTTCTTCTAAATGTCAGTAAGACAAAGGAGCTGATAGTGGACTTCAGCACTAAGCAGGAGAGGAACTACCAGACCCCCGTCATCAACGAGAGCCCAGTGGACAGAGTGGACTGCTTCAAGTACCTCGGTGTTCACATCACGCAGGACCTATCATGGTCCTGTCACATCAACACCGTGGTGAAAAAGGCCCGACAGCGTCTCTACCACCTCAGACGCCTGAGAGACTTTAGACTGCCCTCCAAGGTGCTCAGGAACTTTTACTCCTGCACCATAGAGAGCATCCTGACGGGAAACATTGCATCCTGGTTCGGGAACAGCACCATGCAGGACAGACGAGCCTTACAGAGGGTGGTGCGATCAGCTGAGCGCATCATCCGAACTGAGCTCCCTGACCTGCACTCTGTCTACAGCAAGCGGTGCTGGACCAAGGCCAGGAAGATCATGAAGGACCTCAGCCACCCCAGCAATGGACTGTTCTTTCTGCTGCGGTCTGGGAAGCGCTTCCGCTCCCTCAAGGCCAATACAGAGAGACTGAGAAGGAGCTTCTTCCCGCAGGCGATACGGTCTCTCAATCAAACCAATACACTGGACTAAACACCTCTGCATTTTCTTGCACACACAGAACGGACAATTATGTCAATGCACATTGCACATATATGCACATATGCACATTTTGCACACTTCAAGGACTTCTTTTCACACCCCCCCTCATCTCATTAAAATACTACCTCAAGTTTTTCACAGACTATAGTCGTAATATATTACATCACATCCCATTCTGACAAGAGCACATTCTTTCATACTTCAGATTTTATGTATATATATATATATTTTGTAACTTTGTTGGAATCTGTTTTATAGGTTCCTTTTGTAAAAATATTTAAGGTCACGGAGCGGTCGTATAAGCATTTCACTGCATATCGTACTGTGTATGACTGTGTATGTGACAAATAAAATTTGAATTTGAATTTTAATTTGATATTTAAACAGCTCAAGCAGCAGTAAAGTGCAATGACATTTTTTTATTATAAAACTTTTACTTATTCAAGCCATCTTAACTTACATGTCTATACAAAGACTGGGCAGAATCTTAACTAGAGCAAGTATTAGACCAAATATTAACAGACTGCTTTTACAAATAAATCCCGTCTTTTAAGTAAATTCAGCACGTCCATGGCCAAGTGCTCTTTTTAAAACATAGTTTAAACGTCCAATATGTTTCAATAACAAACTGCATATTTTGAAATACTCCTAATACAGTATCTGAAAATATTAAAAACCTGTGTTTGAAACAGTTTTATTTGAATTTTCAAATGATTGCATATTAAAAATTGTTTAATATGTTGTTCTAAAAAAAATAATAATAAAAAAAAGAATATAAAGTGTACAAGAAACCAGTACAAATGGTATCAGCAACAATCATTTAGCATGTTTCAGGATATACATTTTCACACAATGTAACAATGTTTAAACAAACTTGGGTAAATAAGACAAATTAAGGCCTATGAACTTTCAGAGACAAAAATATTTCAAGCTTGTTGCTTATTGTGCAGCTTGGATTTAAAGACCGAACTTTAGGAGAAAGCTCAAGTCCAGAATGAAGTTCCAGAATGAGTTCCTGAAAAACCTCGAAAGTATATTTCAGCTTTGATGGTTACTGTAGATTCAAGGCATAAATCAGTCCCATCAGAAGAGCACAAGCTTTGGCAGTATTTTTCACATTTTGTTAGGACCTTGCTTCCTTCTAGAACAATGGACACGTCTGGCTCTTCATCTCCGTTTCCATGGACAAGAAATGTCATGACATCATTAGTGCAATCTTCTTTCAATCTTCCATCCTATATAAATTAGATGAGGAGTTTAGGAGGATGAGGGGAAAGAAGGACATTTTAAAAAGTTAAATTCAAGACCGGAATTGGGAACCACCGCCATAGGAGGGTTGGAATGACTGAGATGAGTAAATAAAACATCTTTAAATCAGAATATTTGATTTTGACGAATATTTGATTTTGAACTGCTTATGCAGCAGAAATTGTATAGCTTAAAAATACAGTTCACCCAAATATGGACATTTGCTATTTATTCACTCTAGGTCCTCAGAGATGTTTGTGTTTGTTCTGTAGAACAGATTGTCAGCTGAGACCACGCGCCTACAGTAGGTGGTCCATGAAATGTACAGCATTTGGTCTGTCCAAAAAGCAGACACTGGCAAGATAAAAGTAAGACCCACATCTTACGATATACTGACGATAAATAGTCTTACATAACGGCGATAGCCTTCGCAAGTACAGTGTTACCTAGGATTGCAAAGTATTTTTTCATTGTCCAAATGTAGTGACTGTTGTTTTAGTACTCCAACAAAAGCCCTTGTGAAGATTTCAATAATGCAACCTCTAATCTCCTGCACTTAATAAATAAGGAAAATTAGTGCCACACCCAAGTACAATCACTTATTAGTGATCTAATTGGCTGATTAAACGAAAATGTCACTACTTTTGTGTTGAATGTATCTGCTTTTTGAACACTCCGATGTAGAGGTAGAGGTAGCCTGAGAACCTGCATTATCTGAATCACTGGTAATTGCAGTTTCAGCTAAAAACTTTCATTGTTCAAATGAATGACTCTCTGGTTGTCCTTCTACTTGATTAAGTGCTTTTTGCTTATTTTCAAAACTCTCAAGGGATTCCCCATGTGGGTGTGGAGGAAGATGGTTGAGTTCAGCCTTTTTTGGTTTCTTGACTTTTTTGTTAGGAACTCTATCATTTTGTTGCTTTCTTTTACTTCAGTTTACTTCAAGCTCTGGGAAGTCTAGCTTCTTATTTCTTAACTTGGAATGATTTTCGCCACCCATACATCCCCCAAAAAACTTTCAGGTTTCTCCAGGCATGGGAACTTCTCTATCAAAGCCTCTACTGACAGAATGTGGAGATTTGTGGGATTTACTGTATGCTGTGTATTTAAATATATACACACGTGGACAAAATTGTTGGTACCCTTCGGTCAATGAAAGAAAAACTCACAATGGTCACAGAAATAACTTTAATCTGACAAAAGTAATAATAAGTAAGAATTCTAACCAATGAAAGTCAGACATTGCTTTTCAACCATGCTTCAACAGAATTATAAAAAAAATGAACTCATGGAACAGGCCTGGACAAAAATGATGGTACCCCTAACTTAATAGTTTGTTGCACAACCTTTTGAGGCAATCACTGCAATCAAACGATTCCTGTAACTGTCACTGAGACTTCTGCGCCTCTCTGCAGGTATTTTGGCCCACTCCTCATGAGCAAGCTGCTCCAGTTGTTTCCGGTTTGAAGGGTGCCTTTTCCAGACAGCATGTTTCAGCTCCTTCCAAAGATGCTCAATAGGATTGAGGTCAGGGCTCATAGAAGGCCACTTTAGAATAGTCTAATGTTTTCCTCTTAGCCATTCTTGGGTGTTTTTAGCTGTGTGTTTTGGGTCATTGTCCTGTTGCAAGACCCATGACCTGCGACTGAGACCCAGCTTTCTGACACTGGCCAGCACATTTCTCTCTAGAATCCCTTGATAGTCTTGAGATTTCATTGTACCCTGCACAGATTCAAGACACCCTGTGCCAGATGCAGCAAAGCAGCCCCAGAACATAACAGAGCCTCCTCCATGTTTCACAGTAGGGACAGTGTTCTTTTCTTCATATGCTTCATTTTTCCATCTGTGAACACAGAGCTGATGTGCCTTGGCAAAAAGTTTTATTTTTGTCTCATCTGTCCATAGGACATTTTCCCAGAAGCTTTGTGGCTTGTCAACATGTAATTTGGCATATTCCAGTCTGGCTTTTTTATGATTTGTTTTCAACAATGGTGTCCTCCTTGGTTGTCTCCCATGTAGTCCACTTTGGCTGAAACAATGACGGATGGTGCGATCTGACACTGATGTTCCTTGAGCATGAAGTTCACCTTGGATCTCTTTAGAAGTCTTTCTGGGCTCTTTTGTTACCATTGGGATTATCTGTCTCTTTGATTTGTCATGAATTTTCCTCCCTTGGCCACGTCCAGGGAGGTTGGCTACAGTCCCATGGATCTTACATTTCTGAATAATATGTGCAACTGTAGTCACAGGAACATCTAGCTGCTTGGAAATGGTCTTATAGCCTTTACCTTTAACATGCTTGTCTATAATTTTCTTTCGCATCTCCTGAGACAACTCAACTATTTCCTTCGCTTCCTCTGGTCCATGTTGAGCCCTATATATAGGCCCACTGACTGAGTACAAGATTGTAGACACCTGTGATGCTAATTAGTGGACACACCTTGAATTAACATGTCCCTTTGGTCACATTATTTTCAGTATTTTATAGGGGTACCATAATTTTTGTCCAGGTCTGTTCCATGAGGTTATTTTTAATAATTCTGTTGAAGCATGGTTGAAAAGCAATGTCTGACTTTCATTGGTTAACATTCATAGAATTCTTATTTATTATTACTTTTGTCAGATTAAAGTAATTTCTGTGACCATTATGAGTTTTTCTTTCATTGACCGAAGGGTTCCAGTGGAACATTTTGATTTGTTTGTTGAGATCAAAAAGAGAGAAATACTTCTTCTTGATCAACACATCTAGACACAGAGCCGGTTCAAAGGGTACAATGCCCTCAAGCAAGTCATGAAGCAAATCAGGAGAATACCCTGATACTACAGTCGTGGCCAAAAGTTTTGAGAATTACATAAATAATGGAAAATGGAAAAGTTGCTGCTTAAGTTTTTATAATAGCAATTTGCACATACTCCAGAATGTTATGAAGAGTGATCAGATGAATTGCATAGTCCTTCTTTGCCATGAAAATTAACTTAATCCCGAAAACAACTTTCCACTGCATTTCATTGCTGTCATTAAAGGACCTGCTGAGATCATTTCAGTAATCGTCTTGTTAACTCAGGTGAGAATGTTGACGAGCACAAGGCTGGAGATCATTATGTCAGGCTGATTGTGTTAGAATGGCAGACTTGCCATGTTAAAAGGAGGTTGATGCTTGAAATCATTGATCTTTCGTTGTTAACCATGGTGACCTGCAAAGAAACGCGTGCAGCCATCATTGCATTGCATAAAAATGGCTTCACAGGCAAGGATATTGTGACTACTAAGATTGTACCTAAATCAACAATTTATAGGATCATCAAGAACTTCAAGGAAAGAGGTTCAATTCTTGTTAAGAAGGCCTCAGGTCGTCCAAGAAAGTCCAGCAAGCGGCAGGATCGTCTCCTAAAGAGGATTCAGCTGCGGGATCGGAGTGCCACCAGTGCAGAGCTGCTCAGGAATGGTAGCAGGCAGGTGTGAGCGCATTTGCACGCACAGTGAGCCCAAGACTTTTGGAAGATGGCCTGGTGTCAACACTGTGAACAGCACAAATTTTATGCTTCTTTCGAGATCCTCCGAATCATCAGAGTATAAGAGAGATTCTTTCATCATCTCCAGACAAGCAGCTATTTTCTTAAAAATATCCATCACAAAATGTTCCATAAGTATTCCTAGAACTATATACATTCTTTAACATTTTGTCATCCTTTTCTAATACCTGTGACAATGTTTTCAAAATTGGAACATACTGGAATGTGCTTTTTTCATCTAGTACTGTATATACTCTACAGGTTCAATAATACAGAATTGCTCCTTAAAAAATCTACATCTTTTGTATGAGGTGTTGAAAGAACCCTCCACCCCAAGAGCTGCATTTAACAGGTTAAGGGAGGTAGGATTTTCTACCAAGTCTGAAACTACAGATTCATCAACATTGCAACTATTCCATTACAAAGTAGTTTCAGTTATCAGTTTGATAACTGGCCTCGAAGCAGTTGATGATATAAATATAAATATAAATCTCGCAGCCGGAGGTCTAGAGAGAGCTGATTGGCCGAGCTCTCTCAGAGGGGAGGGATGAGAGGTACTTAGTGCTCCGACATTAATCACGGCTCTACAGCCAGTCAGGGGCGTCTGTGAGCTCGCGCATCAGAGGGAGCGGATAGCGCTGTCCTCCGAGTGTGTTACGCCGCCCCCAACGGTGCGCGAGCGAGCAGTTCGAAAAGATGCGGTCGGCTGGCGTCACGTGGTTCGGAGGAAACACGTGATAGTCTTCGGCCCTCCCGGGTGAGTGGTAATAGTAGCCTTAATGTGGGAGCCCCCTAGTGACGGGGAGGAATTGGACATGACTCAATTAGGGAGAAAATCGGGGAAAAATCAAAAATAAATAAATAAATAAATAAATATATATATATATAAATATAAATATAAAACTCATCTACTATTTCATCAATGCACCCATTAGAAACATTAAAAACACTTTCTAATTTGAGGAAAAGGCAACCTAACTTATTTTTGACCATTTTGACAAAATCCTGTTCTTCCTCAACAACAGGCTCACATGAATCATGGGTGACGTCGTGACGGGGTTGAGTTATGAGATGTGGAATACGGGGTGGATCCGGAGCGCTTCAGGCAGCTGGAGCTGGTAGGTGACAGGATTGACACGGAGGGTGATACGATACGGGCTGATGAATCTGGGTGAGAGTTTTTTGGATTCTGTGTAGAGGTGTAGGTTTTGTGTGGACAGCCATACCTTGTCACCTGCGTGGTACAATCGTCCTGGAGGGTGTCGACGGCGATGTTGTAAGGTGTAGCGGATGTTGGCGTGCTGGATGGCCTCCTTGGCTTGAATCCAGGACCGACCTTCGGTACCTTCGGACCAACTGTTGGGCCGAGGGTACTTCAACCTCCGGTTCTTGATGTTCGAACATCAGAGGTTGGAAACCCTGGCATACCTCAAATGGGCTCAACTTCGTGGCGGAGGAGACGTAGAGGTGGTGGGATAGTTCCGCCCAAATGAGGTAGCGGGCTGGCGGTCGGCAATGAAACATCTCAGGTAGCCCTCCAGTTGTTGTTTGGCTTGTTCCGTCTGACCATTAGTTTGGGGATGGTAGCCCGAGGAGAGACTGCAGGTAAAATTGATCAGAACCGTGCAGTAAACTGGGGCCCCCTGTCCGAAACGATGTTCTTTGGGAACCCATGCAGATGGACTACGTGCTCTAATATCAGCTCGGCTGTCCTTTTAGTTGACGGGAGTCCGGTGAGGGCCACCAGGTGCAGGTGCTTAGGAAAACCGATCCACTATGGTCATGATGACATTCTTTCCCATGGAGATCGGCAGGCCCGTGATGAAATCAATGGCAATGTGCGTCCAGGGTCGGCGGGGAACAGGGAGTGGCTGGAGTTCCCCTGGTGTTGGTTGGTTGGAGGTCTTGGCCCTGGCGCACACTGGGCATGCCTGGACGAACTCCTCGATGTCCTTGGCCATTGAGGGCCACCAGAAAGCGCGCTGAATGTATTTAAGGGTGCGCTGCGTGCCTGGGTGCCCCGACAGCGGTGAGGAATGGCCCCACTGGATGACGTCCAGTGCGGAGTCGTCCAGGCGGCACACCTGCCGGTTCGGTTTCCATGGCCTGTGCCTGGTGAACCCTCGTCTCCAGTTCCCAACGGAGCGGGGCGATGATCTTGGAAGATGGCAGGACAGGCGCGGGGTATGATAGATGGAAGTCATAGTGCTCGAAGAACAGACCGCGCCTGCCTTGGGTTGAACCCACCGCGCCTGCCTTGGGTTGAGTTGTTTCAAATTCCTGATGGTGATGAGGTTTTGGTGGTCGGTCCAGACGATAAATGGTTCTCTGGTGCCCTGGAGCCAGTGTCGCCATTCTTCCAATGCCCACTTTATGGCCAGCTGCTCGCAGTCCCCTACCTCGTATCGCTGCTGAGTGGCGTAAAAATTTTTGGAGAAGAAACTACAAGGGTGTAGTTTCTGGTCTGGACCCCATTGGGAGAGAACAGCCCCAGCACCCACATCTGAGGCATCCACCTCCACAATGAACTGTTGGTTAGCATCTGGATGGAGGAGAATTGGAGCGGTGGTGAATCGATGGCAAAGTTCGTGGAATGCGGTGATGGCAGTGGAGTTGAGTTGAAAGTGATGAGATGATGGGCAAGTCAGTGCGGTTAAGGGTGCTGCGACTGTACTGTAGTCCCGGATAAAGCGACGATAGAAGTTCGCAAACCCAAGAAACCGTTGACGCCCAAATTGTTTTTCACAAAGAAAAATCCCGCGGCAGCGGGCGAGGAGGAGGGTCGGATGGTACCTTGGCGGAGAGCAGATGACACATACTCCTCCATCGCCCGCGTCTCGGTGGTGGAGAGAGAATATAGACGGCCGCGGGGTGGAATGGCGCCTGGCTGTAGTTCAATTGCCTGGTCGTACGGGCGATGAGGTGGAAGGTGGTTGGCACGTTTCTTACAAAAGACTTCAGCCAGGTCCCAATATGCAGTGGGGATGGCGTTGGTGTCGACATCAGGGGCCTTGGACTCCCTAGAGCATGTCCCAGCCGGCACCCGTAGGCAGAGTTCAAGGCAGGTCGGCCACCATTGTAAGATCTGGTTTTGAGACCAGGAGATGAGAGGGTCATGGTGAAGTAGCCAGGGATATCCAAGGATGATGGGTGGTGATGAGATGGAGGTGAGGTGGAAGCGGATTAATTCTTGGTGTTGATTAATGGTGAGGGTGATGGGTCGAGTCTGGGTGGTGATTGGGCTGGAGGAAAGGGGCCGGCCGTCGACGGATGTTACTCGAACAGGCTGGGATAACGCTTCAGTTTCCACCTCCAACTTTTTGGCATAGGAGGAGTCAATAAAGTTTCCGGCGGCACCAGAATCGATGAACGCGGAACTTTGGACACGTTTGTGGCCAAATTGGAGGTGTACCTGAACCAAGAGATGTGAGATGCTGGGCGTGGTGGTGGCGAGATGAAGGGGACCCGGTGAATTGCACCCCTGGTTCACCGGGCCTGGCCGTTTCCCGGGCGTAGAGGGCAGATGGCTCTATGGTGCGCCGCCGACCCACAATAGGCACAGAGTGCCTCCCTGAAACGTTGTTCTCACTCTGCAGGGTTCAAGGAGGCGCGTCCTAATTGCATGGGTTCCTCTGAGTAGGCAGGATAACCACGCGTTTAGTCTAAGAACTCTCTTACGCAAAGAGCAAGGATCTACACAAATAAACCCGCATTCTAGCAACACACAGCATTTTCTTTACCATATAAGGTTATGCATTAAACTTTTCTACCACACATGTCATTACTTTCAGGCAGAAGAAAGGACAATGTAAATTTTCAAGAGCATTGTTTGTTAGTCTGATAAGTAATTTGTTTAAACAAGGATGTTGTGTTCCAGGCAGCACGTTTTAGACCCGTAGCAGAGTCTTTTTTCCACTGTAGAGGTCAGATGCTGAGTGAGGGGCAGTGAGGTGTACTGTATATGTAGTCTGGTGATAATGTGATTCACGTGCGTGCTCAGAACTTGGGTGATTGGAAACGGAAGCTGAGGGTGGAGCCTGGTGTTTCCGTGACAGATATGGTCCTTATAAATCACAAGAACCATCTCAGTGGCTCATAATATGCAAAGTGTGATGTTTTTCCTTGTTAGCTTTGTTCCCTAAACAATACAGTGTAACACATTTACAAAGCATTTACATGATATTAGATATTATAAGTAGTCTAGAGATAATTTCAAGGTTTCTTCCTATTGCCATCTCAGGGAGTTTTTCCTTGCCACTGTCTCTGTCACCCTTGGCTTGCTCATCAATTCATCAATTGACATTCACTCATTCATCTCATTATTATCTAGACACATTTTTCTCACACATACACTCTTCCATAAAATTTATTTTTTGAATTTTTTCTTTCATTCTTGTAAAGCTGCTTTGAGACAATGAACATTATTAAAAGTGTTATATAAATAAAATTGAATTGAATTGAGTAATTTAAATATACAATAGAAAGCTTGTAGCCTATATGGAAATACTAAATTGTTTTATAAAAGTGACTTAAGCACAACTTTTAGGATATGATTTTTTTATATGACTTTTGGCTTAGGATTTTGGCTTTAGGTAGATGTTATTTATATCTGGGGCAGAAAATGCAGGTTTCAGGCTTAGGATTTTTTGGAAAAAAAATTAATAAGAAATTTTTCTACTTCATTTTTTTTTTATTCTGTCCAATATACTGATACCAATAGTCATAGGGCAATAGTCACCACAAAGCTGAAGGCGATATGGGGGAAATATTGGCAGGCTATAGATTCTGGCTGTAGAAGTGGTCATGGTCAAATTTGTGAGCAGATATGGGGAGATTCGCCAGACACAACTGCTGTTCCTTCAGGTATAGAAACGACAGATGTTGATACACCTTTTTACTACTGTTTAGATTCAGCATCCTGTTTATCTCCACTTCATATCACGGTAGAACCAGATATACCTAATCAGCTATAAGAATCTGATGGAAACAACTTGAATCCTTTAGTGGTGAACAGTGTTGTGTGTAACGCGTTACAAAGTAACGTGTCCGAGTACTCGGATTGCCTTTTCTATGTAACCAGTTTGGGTTGTTTTTAACCCAGCTGCTGGGTAAATATTGGACCAACTACATGTTGGGTTAATTTAACCCAGCAACATGGGTTATTTGTTTAACCCAGCTAGATGGGTAAAATATTCGATCCGAATGCTAGATCATATTTAACTACAATTCTGGGTTAATTCTAGCACATCAATTGGTCAAATGTTCCCAGAACTATTCTACTCTACCCATTCTATTAACTGGATTGTTGGATTAA
Source organism: Clarias magur (assembly GCA_013621035.1). Classification (NCBI taxonomy): domain Eukaryota; kingdom Metazoa; phylum Chordata; class Actinopteri; order Siluriformes; family Clariidae; genus Clarias; species Clarias magur. The sequence continues at coordinate 1,179,852 of QNUK01000213.1, forward strand.
TGCTACTTCACAAATAGGTTATTAGTATTTTTTTTATATAATACTAATATATAATTTTATATAATAATGTATAGTTTTACATGTCTATGACTAAAACAGTTTAAACAGTTAAATTACTTTGAAATACTGGTCTATTACAAAAAAAAAAAAAAAACTAAGTTTTGCAAACCAAATGTATATGCAACAAACACCCAATTATAAATGTACAAATCATAGAAACAATATTTATTTTTCCAAAGCAAAAAAAAAAAAATTATACAAGATGAAATCATACAAAAACAAGTTCAACAGCGACATCATTACGATACTATTACTGAGAAGCACTAATGCCTGAGAGCAGTGCTGGTCATTATCTCCCAACATCAGGATGTAGGGGTTGGACACTTCAGCCTCCTGGAGATATTCCACTGTGTCGGTTCCTTGGTTTGGCTAGCTAGCAGCTGTAGCACAGACCAGGCTGAAAGTTTGAATGTAACGTTAAAAAGTAATAAATGTTACATTCAGTGAACAAATTCAGTCATAAGTGACTTAAGTGAGTGAAAGTGTGTATACAGACCTTGTATTTAACATTTACATTTCCTTTTAAACGTGCGAGGAGGAAGACCCCTCGTAAGACACAAAGTTGACCCAGCCACTGAAGACACCGGTGAACTTCGGGGGAGGGGCGGTCTTGTCTGTGATGTTAGCTGTCACTACTGTAGCTAACCCAACTCCAACCCAACAAGCTGGGTTAAACAAAAAGTATCCAATTTACTGTAAATAACCCAGAAAAATTATGCAATAGAGGCAACCCAGTGTTTGGGTAGTAAAAACAACCCAGCATTTTTAAGTGTGTACAGCAAATGTTTACAAATATAAATGTTGTTCTTACCATTAGTTCTTGAAAATTTGCAAAGATTTTTCTGCCAAAAGTGTGTGGAGCACTTCATGACAGCAGCCATTTCTGCAGTGGAATGATAATGCACTATGGGGCAGCATACGTGTATCAGGTCATGTACAATGGCTTTTTAAGGAAAGAATTGATCATGTTGATAAGATAGAGGTCTCAGAACCTGATTCATCAAATGTGATGCAAATGGTTATATAGTTAATGTCCATCAGCCTCTTTAATGCCCCAAACCATGATTTTAGTCTGTACGCTGAGTGGTGCTATATAACTATAGACAGACGCCTCAGGGCTTAGTTCGTTCTCTCAAGGATTAATGAGCAAGGATTCATAATCACAGTACTAAAATTGCAGTACAAATTTAGAATTAAAAGTAAATTAAATCATATTAGGATCAAATTTAATCAAAGTAAAGTTTAACACAGTGAGCCTTTAGATTTTATCATGTGTAATTAGAAAAGCTTTCTTTTTTTGTGTCATCTTACATTTTGTGTTCTTTAAATTTGTAGTATATTTATTAACTGAAATAAATGAAACTGAATGACCATAAAATTAAAACATTGTCAAGACTGCGTCATCAGATCACGTCGTTGTCATTCTATTTTAAAACTGCAGCGAGGGAAAATGTCACTTTGCGCCACCTGGTGGACATTTCACAAATTACTTTGAAATGAGACTGATTTATTTTGGCCGTCTGTCGTTTTGTCGCGGCGGTAAGCATGGCGATAATAGACATTCCCCTCGTCTACCTACTGTAGTGCTGGTATTGTGTGTAGTTTGTTTTTAATCTTTTTTATTATTATTATTCAATTAATTTACTTAATTGTGTATTTTAATCATTGATTTGTTTATTGAATCCTGGAAAATGTATATATTTTGTTTAAGTATTCCAAACAGATAATATTAATAAGAGTACAAACTAACTAAAGTAGCCTAGAAGTGGCAGTCATAAAAGTCAGTACACCCCACACAATATTTGGTTCTATCTTTTCATAGGACAACACTGCATAAATGACTCTTTGACACAATGAACAGTAGTTAGTATAAAGTTTGTATAGCAGTGTAAATTTATTGTCCCCTCAAAATAATTAAAAACACAGCCAATAATAGCTGAACGCCTTACAACAAAAGTGAGTACATCCCTAAGTGAAAATGTACAAATTGAGCGCAATTAGTCATTTTCCTTCCCCTTTGTCATGTGACTCATTAGTGTTACACTGTCTATATTGAAAAGATATAACTAAATATTGGCAGAGATGTGAGGGGTGTACTCACTTTTGTGACTGTACATCAATACCTTTATGCTGCCCTCTAGTGGGAGAAAAAAAAACGCTTTAGTGTATTACAAATATATTCAAATCTTCGATAGTTCATTGAAAATATATTAACAAAAATTGTAGTCAGTTAATATCCAAAAAAGTATACGAAAGTATGTGTAAGTGTATTATAAATAAGAGTATTATAGTGCACTTTCCAAAAGTATATTATAGGAAAAGATACTTTAAGTGAAAGATCAGTGTAATAAAAAGTTATTTAAACCTTGTTTTTCAATTTATTTTTGGCATACAAAATATGCTCAAAATGTTGATTGTATTTTTTGTTAAATTTGAATGTGTTTTATTCATGCTTATATTTCATGCACTCCTCGCATATTGTTACTATTTTATCTTCCGAGGCATAAGGTACATTTCATGGTTTTTGTTAGGTAGTTTAAAATTAAGTACAGTGCTTCACATCTAGTATAATGCTCCATAGCTCTCGCGCTGTTTTCACTCTGTTTTTCTCTGGAATCAACGCACCATGTTTAAATTAATACAGTATATTTCACTAATGATGCTTTTGTTCAGACAACAGTTTATATTTTTATTGTGTGTTTGTGAGACAACCTGTTTTGTTGAAGACAAATAAACTATGGTACTTTTTTATAGTTGTTTTTATTATAACATCTCATGATCCAGTCCAGTCTAAAGCTTCACAATTAGATTTTCAGTGCTTTACAGGTGTAGGACAGGAAGAGCTGTATAAACTTATCACCTCGGCTAAATCAACAACATGCTTGCTGGATATAATCCCAACTAGACTTTTAAAAGAAGTGATAAGTATAGCCGGAGCGCCACTTCTAAACATTATCAACTCTTCATTATGTCTAGGTCACGTCCCTAAACCTTTCAAGTTGGCAGTTATTAAGCCTCTTCTTAAAAAATCTAATTTAGACCCAAATGATATAATAAATTACAGACCGATTTCAAACCTTCCGTTTATATCAAAGATATTAGAAAAGATAGTATCAGCCCAAATATGCACATTCTTGCAGGAAAACGATATCCTCGAGGAATTTCAGTCAGGTTTCAGGCCCAATCATAGTACAGAAACTGCACTAGTTAAAATTGCAAATGACTTGTTTTTAGCTTCAGACCAAGGCTGCATCTCAATTCTTGTCTTACTTGATCTTAGTGCTGCATTCGACACTATAGATCATGATATTCTAATAGATCGCTTACAAAATCACATTGGTATTCAGGGACAGGCGTTAAAATGGTTTAGATCCTACCTGTCTGATCGATTCCATTTTGTAGATCTGAATGGAGAACAGTCTGGTGTAATGCCAGTGAAATATGCGGTGCCACAAGGGTCAGTTTTAGGACCTCTGTTGTTCTCAATATACATGCTTCCCTTGGGTAACATCATCAGAAGACATGGGATTAGTTTCCATTGATATGCTGATGATACTCAGTTATACATTTCCACAAAACCAGATGAAATACCCAAATTGTCTAGACTAACTGAGTGTATTCAAGATATAAAAGACTGGATGACCGATAATTTTCTTTTACTAAATTCAGATAAGACAGAGATATTACTTATTGGCCCAAAAACCAGTACACACCAGCTCTCACAATTCAGCCTGCGTTTAGAAGGATGTTCTGTTACCACCAGCTCGACAGTGAAAGACCTGGGTGTGATATTAGACAGTAATTTATCCTTTGAAAATCATATCTCCAACATCACAAAAACAGCCTTTTTCCACCTAAGAAATATTGCCAAGCTTAGGAACATTTTATCTGTATCTGATGCAGAAAAGCTGGTTCATGCATTCATGACCTCCAGACTGGACGACTGTAATGCATTACTGGGTGGCTGTCCTGCATCCTCAATTAACAAGCTACAGTTAGTCCAAAATGCAGCCGCCAGGGTTCTCACTAGATCCAGAAAATATGATCATATAACCCCAATATTATCATCC
>QNUK01002130.1:0-18807 GCA_013621035.1 Clarias magur
TTTTTGCCTTTGCTGGGGCTCAGGTGAAAAAAGGTCTGGAGATTGCCAAGAAACTGCAGGCTGAGAACTTTGGTGAGAACAACTTTCACTTTATACATAACTTAAAATGACATTCCAGGATCCACCCGAGGCTTCCTCTTCATACTTTTTAATTTGTTATGGAATAATAGGTTTTATGCGTGTACTTCTACATTATGATGACATTATTTTTAATTAAAGTTATGTGTTTCTTGCTACATCTTTTCCACTGTTCATATCTATCCTCTCGTGTCTTTTACCTTTTATTTTGGACTGTCAGATTTGCTGTTGTAGTTATTGTTAACTGTATTTAATGTGTTTTGTATTCTGATTGGAGATGTGTGTTCATCATGGCTTCCTGTCTCCTCCTGTCTTGCAGTGTTTTGGGGAGGTCGTGAAGGCTTCCTCTCCACACTCAACACAGATGTGGCGGCTGAACTCAAGCACATGGCCAACTTTTTCAAAATGGCCCTGGGTATGAAGTAGATTTGGATCCGTTTCAATTGATGTTTTATCATTTATGTCTTTTGTCACCAAAGAATATCTAACGTTAGATTGAACTGCAGCTTATAAAGAGAAGATCGGATTAAAATGCCAGTTTCTCATTGAGCCCAAGCCAAAGGAACCATGCAAGCACCAGTATGATTATGGTAAGCGTTCTCAATCAGTAAGTCGCCTTTAATATTAAAACTAATTAATTATATTAATCAAATATGTTATATGAATAATATATGTTTACATGAATATTTACTGGATGCATGGAATAGTTTCATGTACTGATCCATCGTTGCCTTTTTTCACAGATGCGATGAGTGTTATTGGATTTCTTAAGCACTTTGGACTGGACAAACACTTTAAACTGAATATCGAACCCAATCACACAACTCTGGCTGGACATTCGTATGAACATGACATCATCATGGCCTCTGTGTATGGTGCTCTGGATCATTTTGTGCCATTTCTTTAAACATTGTAATGCAGCATGATGTTTTTGAACACTGCGTGTGCGTGTGCGTGTGCGTGCGTGTGCGTGTGTGTGTGCGTGTGTGTGTGCGTGTGTGTGTGCGTGTGTGTGTGCGTGTGTGTGTGCGCGTGTGTGCGCGCGTGTGTGCGCGCGTGTGTGCGCGCGTGTGTGCGCGCGTGTGTGCGCGCGTGTGTGTGCGTGCGTGTGTGCGTGCGTGTGTGTGTGCGTGTGGCTGTGCGTGTGGCTGTGTGTAGGTTTGGTATGCTGGGGTCTGTGGATGCCAACACCGGTTCGCCTGACCTGGGCTGGGACACAGATCAGTTTCCCATGGACATCCGAAATACAACCTTGGTGATGAAGGTGACTTGAAATGTTTTCTAAAATGAAATATGAATAGATGTTGATTTTCAAAATTACGAGCAGATATTTATGCACTTTTAAATCTCCCAGACTGTTATTGAGCAGGGCGGCCTGCAGCCTGGAGGTTTAAATTTCGATGCCAAGGTCCGGAGGGAATCCACTGATCTGGAGGATTTGTTCATCGCTCACATTGGCGCCATGGATGCTTTCGCTCGAGGTCTCAGAAACGCAGCCAAGATGATTGAGGAAGGAATTATGCAAAATATGCTTCGGGTAATCCTAATCACTACTATATGGTATATAGTAATAATATCAACTAGACCTGATGGTTGTGAAGAGTATTGAAATAAACGCATCTTTATTTATTGTGGGATCAAGGCAAAATACTCATTCTGGATCAGCAGTCCGATTGCTCCTGGGAATTGATCAATTGTATGTCATGTGCTTTGTGCCATGCAGGAACGCTACATGAGCTTCAGCCTTGGAATCGGACTGAAGGTGGAAGAGGGCTGTTGCTCTCTGGAGGAACTGGAGGTTTAACACTTTTTCATCCGAGTAATCTGCATGTCATCAGATATGACAAGTATTTACATTAACATGTATACGTTATTTACAGGAGTATGTCAAGGAGACTGGAGAGCCTAAAACGACATCAGGGAAACAAGAACAATACGAAGCTGTCTTTAATCATTACTTGTGAGAACTGAGTAATTTTGAAATAATGTGTGAATAAATGTGAGTCTTTGAGAACAGAACAAGTTTAGCGAGCACTTTTAATTGTACAAGCTAATATGATGACTGGAAATAAAAGTTCTGTCAAAATGTACCTGCATTTAATTAAATTCTAATTTACTAATTTACAGTTTTGCATAATCACACCTCTCATACAGTTCAATAAACACACTGAAGATGGATAAGCTGTAACGTTGCGGGTCGCGCGAGGGGCAGAGCCGTGCTTAAGCTGTTCAGAACGGGCAGATCTGCAAGTGGTTACCACGCGGAGTTCTGAACAGGCAAAAACATGGCCATCTATACACACGGTTGCTAGGCAACGCCGCCGTCAGGCAATCAGCCTGATCAAGCCGCACCTGACGGTGTGTTTATTTAAGAGTCCTGATACCGGCGCACTTCGTGCGATCATTTAGGTAGCACCAGTGAAGGTATCAGGGCCAAAAAAAAGAAATAAAATAAAATAAAAGACAGACAGACAGCTGTTTAGGGACAGAGGCAAAGCCCCAGCCTCTGTCTGTTTAAGACGCCGGCGAGTGAGAGAGAGATAGAGAGCGCGGCACGCAGCAGTACAGCGTACGCGCGCAGTACGGTGTATTAGTGCACAAACGCTCTCTCTCTCTCTCCCATAGGTCCTCGATAAGGGGGAACACCCCGAGAGGATAAAAGTTTAGTTTTATTTTCCAGAACCCCGTCCGTTCTCGCGGAGACGGCAGAGCTTCTGTTTATTTTGTGTTTACAGTTTTCATTGGTTTCCTTTTAAGTTCCTTAATTAATAATCCCACGCTATCTCCAAACGGGAAGGTCTTCCCGTGTGTATCACAAGCACTCTCACTATCTCCTATTCCATTGACCCACTATAACGCTCAGCATAAGGGCTCTTATAATTAAAAACATCGCGTGGTGCGGCTCTCCATACCGAACCACGTAACATAAGATGATAAATTAAAATATCCATAATGCTGTCTTTCATTTGTCATAAACAGATCCTAAAATGAAATAATAATGCTTTCATGTGATTTAATATTATTATTAATAATAATAACTTTATTATTACATCATCCTGTCATCATCCTGTCAAAAAATATAGATTTTCTCAACCCTTTTATTGCTGTGAGAAATACCAAATTTGAATATTAATTTGTGCAGCATAATATGAAGTAATTTGGAATTATTTCTGCTGTTTCTTACACTAATAGAGTATACACTCACTCACTCATTGTCTGTACGGCTTTATCCCGTACTCAGGGTCGCGGGGGGCCTGGAGCCTATCCCAGGAGGCTTAGGGCATGAGGCGGGGTATATATATATATATATAATTATAACCTAAAGCTAAATGAAAATTAATGTTTTTGTCTTTATTAACAAACTTTATGATTTTTTACATTATTAGGACCACATGTTAAGTATATTTTGCATCATGCAAGGTATAAGGAAGCATAGACTTCCTTACATACATACAAAAACATAACACCTCACCACACACACATTTTTTCCCATTGAGAAATAGATCCAGAAGTATAGTAAAAAAGAGAGAACACGCCTATGGTGATGCATTGTGATTGTTTGATGTAATTTTTCACACCAACATCTCTGCACGGAGAATGTATATGTCACATCATCCTACCATCCGTTCTGCCTGGCTGACCAATGGGAAAATAGCATGAGCCTGGCTCACTTGTGATTGGCTGAACTGGAATCTAGTAAGTGGGACTCGAGCGTTTGCAACCTGGGAGAAGATCCCCGTGCTCATTAACATAAATTATTCCGCAGGGTCTTATTGTTCAGTCGCGTGCGCACCTGGTCTTCACATTAACATTAAAGGGAAGGCTGAAAGACCATGTTATATATATAACTATATATAACATATATAACATATAAGCTATATAACATATTGTCGTCTTACCACTTTCTTCAGTTAAACAAAAACTGAGGTCACTGCATTTGGAAACAAAGATGAAGCTCTGAAGGTGAATGCATACCTTTACTCTAGGGGTCAAACAGCTAAAAATCAAGTCAAGAATCTTGGGGTGATTCTGGAAACAAACCTTAGTTTCAGTAGTCATGTCAAATCAGTAACTAAATCAGCATACCATCATCTCAAAAACATTGCAAGGATTAGATGTTTTGTTTCCAATCAAGACTTGGAGAAACGTGTCCATGGCTTTATCACCAGCAGGGTGGATTATTGTGTGGCGAGGTGCAGGGGGCTGGCTCGAACTCCGCCAATCCCCTGATTTTAACAACTGTAGCCAATTACGCCACCTTGGGAATTGCACCCAAGGAAATAAACAACCCTAATTATTAAATTAACTAAGGCACCCAGGTACGTTCACTGAACATGCAAGAGGCGTGGATTTCGTACATAAACGTTTATTTTCTCACAGACAATAAGGCAAAGCACCACGTCAACAAAGCAGCAGTCATGCAACACAGCAGTGAGGCAAATATATTGCATCCATTTATCCACTAACACTAAAGCAAAAACTAAAATGAAGCACAAGCAAAAATAAAACAGTGATCATGCAAAGCAGCAATATGGCAAAGCAAAAATCCAGCAAAACAGCATTCATGCAATGCAGCAGTGAGAGAAAGTGCATATATATTTATCTAATGGCAGTAAAGCAAGACATATACAGTGACGAAGCAACAGCATATGTACAACAAAACAGCAGTGAAACAAAAGCAGCAGTCATGCAAAGCAGCAACGTTCAAGCATTAGTCCACAGCACCCACTTCGACCTATAGTGTCTAATGGTAAAAATGAAACAAATTAAACATGTACATATCACAGAGGACAATAAAATGTACTAAATAGAATGTACATACCTGTCCCAAAATGCTGAATGAATGACCACTAGCAATCCCTTTATAACCAGGAAGTACAGGAAACGAGCCACTTACCGACACCAGTAAGGGAATGTTGTCAAAAAGGGAACCCAAAAGTCCCAAAAGTGGAAACTATAACAAATAACAATAAGTACCGCAGGCCTTTTCCAGCAAGCATAACTAATAAATCGCAAAGAGTTTCATACCTGAGATGGAAGCGGAAGTCAGACGTGCAACGAGACGACATGCACTCTACACGAAGGAGAGTCAGCACAGGAAACAGGAAAAGACAGCACTAGAGAAGAATCAAAAATGAACCTACAAACCAATTTAAGCAAGTGCCTCTGCATATGAGCATAGAAAAGAAATCGCAAAGAGCATTCATACCTGATATGAAAGGGAAAGTCGGGCATGCTACAAAAGACGGTTGATAGGAGAAGACCTCACTGTTAACGAGTCCAGAGGAAACCTAAAACCCATTTAAGTGAGTACCGTTGCCCATAAGCATAGCTAAGCGATTGCACGGAGCATTCTTACCTGTGGCAAAACCGAAAGTCAGGTACACAACAAAAAGTGGGCGGGCGCTCTACATGAAAGGAAAGACTCTCCACCTCTCTCTACCTTTAAAACAGCCCACCGGTAAGCAGATTGGCTAGCGCCTGGAGTAATCTGAGACACAAACCAGGTGACCCAGAAGTGCTCCAACTGAGGGTATGGCAGTATATTTAAAACAGTGCAGCCTGTTGTGAATAAGGCACCCACATAACAAAGATAACCAAACATGATGAGACCACAGCTCATCCTGCTACAATCATAATGGCCCCTCACCGGCCTTCCCAAGAAGACCATTAGACAACTGCAGCTCATCCAGAACGCTGCTGCCAGAATTCTGACTAGAACCAGAAAATCTGAGTCCTTACACTGGCTTCCCATAACATTTAGGATAGGTTTTAAAGTACTTTTACTCATTTATAAATCACTCAATGGCCTAGGACCTACGTTGCAGATATGCTCACTAAATACAAACCTAACAGACCTAACAGTTAGAAAGACCAAGGGTTCACACAAAACAAGGGGAGTCTGCTTGCAGCCATTATGCTACCCGCAGTTGGAACCAGCTTCCAGAAGAGAATAAATACTGGTGAAAGTCAGTCATTCGGTTTTGTCTGTATCAGAAGTGGGATGTAACTCGTTAATGAGCACCCAAGCAGTTTCTCATACTTGATTCGGAGCAGCGGAGCGCTCAACGCTACGTAATTTGGTATCCAACTTGTGTCCAACTATAGTCCAACTATGTAATTTGGAGTTACATTGTGTTTAATAGTCATTATAGTCAATAGTTGGTTATTTCCCAATAAGGATTGCATTTCTTTGCACTTTGTTACCATCGGATGATGGGTCCTCCTCTCCTCTTTCCGCTTTATCTGTCTGTGGTTTTCTTCCTTCTTTTACTGTACTTATTTTGGGGATTCTCATGCAGTGGTTCAAATGATACCGCGTAATCCTGCCTTCCACCTGAACTGCTGTTGGAATAGCTGCTATGACTTTGTAGGACCCCCTCCTGGGTTTGTGCTACTTCCGTCTAAACATTTGTAAATGCATCTGGTCTCCTGGAGCAACTGGGCATGGAGCGTCCCTCTTCTCTGGGCTCCATGCTTTTTCCTGCGCATAGATTAATTTACACTGCGTTCTAAATTATTACGCAAATGATATATCTTTCTCTGATTTTCATAATAAGTCAATGCAAATGACAGACAGTATAATTTTCAAGTCATCAACCATTAGGGTATAATTCGAATTTTATTGAACAAAACTCCTAATGATAATATTTATTTCAAAAATAAAAAACTGAAAATGCACTGTTCCAAATTATTATGCACAACAGAGTTCAAACATTTTATAGGTTGTAAAGAACTGAAAATGGGCTTTTGTTGAATTTGCAGCTTTAGGCTGTGATATTTACTGAAATCAAAAGCTATTTCAATCAAAAACATCCTAACAGGCCATTGAACTTGTGAGTTTTGGGACAGTTTCTGCTTGAATTTCTTTGCAGGATGTCAGAATAGCCTCCCAGAGCTGCTGTTTTGATGCAAACCGCCTCCCACCCTCATAGACCTTTTGCTTGAGGATGCTCCAAAGGTTTTGGGTTTGAGGTCAGAGGAGGATGGTGGCCACACCATGAGTTTCTCATCTTTTATGCCCATATCAGCCACTGACACAGAGGTATTCTTTGCAGCATGAGATAGTGCATAGCCGTGCATGGAGATGATTTAGCTACGGAAGGCACGGTTCTTCTTGAACGGTTCTTCTGCATTGGTTAGGGGTGGCCGAATAGTCCTATACCTTGAGGTTCGTGGGACTCCAGAGGTACCAGTAGCTTCAAATACCTGTTTGCTGCTTTGTAATGGCATTTTAGCAGCTGCGCTCTTAACCCGATGAATTTGTCTGGCAGAACCCTTCCTCATTCTGCCTTTATCTGCACGAACCTGTCTGTGCTCTGAATCAGCCACAAATGTCTTCACAGTACGATGATCACGCTTAAGTTTTCGTGAAATATCTAATGTTTTCAAACCTTATCCAAGGCATTGCAATATTTGATGCTTTTCGCCAGCAGAGAGATCCTTTTTCTTTCCCATATTGCTTGAAACCTGTGGCCTGCTTAATAATCTGGAACAACCTTTGTTGATAATTTGGCTTATCTGGCAAACTAATTATCACATGTGTCTGAGATTCATTTCAGTGATCCAATGAGCCCTGAGACACTATACCATCCATGAGTTTAATTTAAAAACTAAATGTTTATGACACTTACATCCAATTTGCATAATAATTTGGAACGCGGTGTATACTGAATACTGCAGTTAATTTCCTCATTTGCAATTGAGGGGCCTCTACAATATCCAGAGGCATGTGTCAACCCGTAAGCATTTCATGCGGGTTAGGTGGGCGTTTCTGTTATTTTACATGCAATAACTCATCAGCGTAAGAGGTAAAGCATCAATCCAGTTAAGGTTAGTACTTTTACAGATTTTTTTAAGTTTGCTTTGACGGTACTATTCATTCTTTCTAACATCCCTAACGATTGCAAATGGTAGACACATTCAAATCTTTTATTCTTAGTTGTTGCAGTAACTGCTTTACAGTTTTCTGAGTGAATGCTGATCTGTTATCTGAACTAATCTCTGACGGAATTCCAAATCTATGTATGACTTCCCTTGTGGGAAATTTGATAATGGTATTTGGTCATTTGGTAATTGATGAACAGTAACCCTGTATTAGTTGACCTTTAAATGAGCATGAACTGTACTAAATATAAATACACAATGATTTCAGTTTTCGAGGAAAACAATAGATCTTTACCACCACATTTTATAATGCTACATTTTTTCTTTTAGGAAATGATCATTTGTCTACACAAGCCCAATACACTAGTTTTCCTGTTTTTGGGCTCCTTCTGGCACATTACATTTCTGAAAGCATTTCTTTGATCACGAACCTTAATGCAGAAGGCTGAATGAAACAAGGTCATTGTCAAATCAAATTCAAATAAAATCAAACCAAATTCAAATTTTATTTGTCACATACACAGTCATACACAGTACGATATGCAGTGAAATGCTTATACGACCGCTCCGTGACCTTAAATTTTTACAAATGGAAATATAGGAATTAAACTATAAAACAAGATTCCGGCAAAAGTTTAAAAAAATATATAGAAAATCTGAAATATAATATATTACAACTTATAAAACTTAAGTCTGTACAAATCTTGAGGTAGTATTTTGAAAATGAGATGAGGGGGATGTGAAAAGAAGTCCTTGAAGTGTGCAAATGTGCATATGTGTGCAAATGTGCGTTTGACATAATTGTCTGTTCTGTGTGTGCAAAAAATGCAGAGGTGTTTTAGTCCAGTGTATTGGTTTGATTAAGAGACCGTATTGCCTGCTCCTTCTCAAGCTCCTTCTCAGTCTCTCTTTATTGGCCTTGAGGGAGCGGAAGCACTTCCCAGACCGCAACAGAAAGAACAGTCCATTGCTGGGGTGGCTGAGGTCCTTCATGATCTTCCTGGCCTTGGTCCAGCACCGCTTGCTGTAGATTGAGTGCAGGTCAGGGAGCCCAGTTCAGATGATGCGCTCAGCTGATCGCACCACCCTCTGTAGGGCTCGTCTGTCCTGCATGGTGCTGTTCCCGAACCAGATTGCGATGTTTCCCGTCAGGATGCTCTCTATGGTGCAGGAGTAAAAGTTCCTGAGCACCTTAGAGGGCAGTCTAAAGTCTCTCTGAGGTGGTAGAGATGCTGTCAGGCCTTTTTCACCACAGTGTTGATGTGACAGAACCATGACAGGTCCTGCGTGATGTGAACACCGAGGTACTTGAAGCAGTCCACTCTCTCCACTGGGCTCTCGTTGATGACGGGGGTCTGGTAGTTCCTCTCCTGCTTAGTGCTGAAGTCCACTATCAGCTCCTTTGTCTTACTGACGTTTAGAAGAAGGTTGTTCCTCTGGCACCAGTTCTCCAGATTTCCAATCTCCTTCAGGTAGGCCGTCTCATCGTTGTCAGAGATCAGGCCCACCACGACGGTGTCGTCAGCAAACTTAATGATGGTGGTGGAGCTGGTAGTGGCCACACCGTCGTGTGTGTACAGAGAGTACAGCAGGGGGCTCAGAACACAACCCCGTGGGGCTCCAGTGCTGAGAGTGAGAGAGGCTGAGACGTGTCCACCCATCCTTACTGCCTGTGGTCTCCCAGTTAGGAAATTAGAAATCCACTGACACAGAGATGAGCTGAGTCCCTCCAGCTTGGTGGTGAGTGTAGAGGGAATTATGGTATTAAATGCTGAGCTGTAGTCGATGAAAAGCATTTTAACATAATTAACATAATTCCCCCTTCTAGGGTCCAGGTGAGTGAGTGTTGTGTGGAGGAGATGAGAGATGGCATCATCTGTAGAGCGGTTCGGGCAGTATGCAAACTGGGTCCAGAGTGAGATGCCGTCTGGTCCTGCTGCTTTCCTGATGTTCACTCTCTTGAAGGCTCTACTCACATCATGCTTGGAGATGATGAACGCGTTTCCGGTGCTGGCAGTGACTTCCTGTCTGCAGCCGTTAGCACCGCTAGCATTAGCAACGCTAGCATCTTTAGCTGCAGCCTCGAAGCGAGCATAAAAGGTGTTCAGCTCATCTGCCAGAGTCATGTCCGCTTCGTCATACCGGATGTATGCTTTATAGTCCGTTATCGTTCTTAGTCCCTGCCACAGGCTCCTGTTGGAGTTGTGACTCTAGTTTCCTCCCGTAGCGCTGCTTCGTCTCCTTCACCGCCTTCCGGACGTTATAGGACGCAGCCTTGTACAGGTCCATGTCCCCCGACGCAAGTCCCGCGTTGTAGGCAGCGGTGCGAGATCTCAGAGCATCGCGGATGGTTTTATCCACCCACGGCTTCTGATTGGGAAACGTTCTGATGGTCGTTTTCTGTACGGTATCATCCGCTAGTTTCCCGACGGATACCATAACCGCTTCCGTAAACATGTTGACGTCATCGGAGCTGTTTCGGAACATGTCCCAGTCTGCGTCATCGAGTGCATCCTGAAGCGCGGCCACCGATTGGTCCGTCCAGCGCGCGACCTCCCTCTGAACCGGAACTTCCTGTTTAAGTCTTTGTTTATATTTTGGCATGAGGAAGATGGCGGCATGGTCAGATTTCCCAAACGGTGGACGAGATTGTGCCTTGTAACCGTCATTAACTGATGTGTAACAGTGGTCCAGTGTCCTTTCGCCCCTGGTCGGGCACAAAGTCTCGTTGAGAGTTCTCGGAAAACGGATGACGTCAGCAAAGGCAGCGTAGCCCAAGCTGTTTGGAAGAGATTATTCTTCCGATCACGAAGGTGTGCGCCCACAAGTGCCGAAGCACGAGCAACAAGCTGCTTTCTTCAGATGGTCATGATGACGACGTGTTCGGACGTGTTCGAACACTGAGTTTTGAGCTTTGTGTCAGTCCGTCCCAGGGATGATTGGTCCTAATCCAGTTAGATACTAACCTGGTTAGGTCATCATTCCTTATATCAATATTCTGAGTAGCTACTAATCCAACTAACCACTAACCTATCCAGTCTCTAGTCCTGTCTCTAGTCTCTGTGTTCTGTCTCCAGTCTCTGTGTTCTGTCCCATGTCTTGTCTCCAGTCCTGTCTCCAGTCCTGTCTTGTCCCAGTCTCTAGTTCCCGTCTCTAGTTCCCCTATTTGTCTTTAGTTAGTTCCAGCTCCATGTCTCCCGGTGTCAGCACTCAGTTCCCTGTGTCAGCGCTCATTTCCCTGTGTCAGCCCTCAGTTCCCTGTGTCAGCGCTCAGTTCCCTAGTTTTAGGTTCTAGTTTTTTTTCCAACCTTCGCTCCCAAGCCTCACGGGGAGGCTCCAACCTTCGCTCCCGGATCTCACTGGGAGGCTCCAACCTTTGCTCCCGAGCCTCACGGGGAGGCTCCAACCTTCGCTCTCGAGTCTCACGGGGAGGCTCCAACTCACGGGGAGGCTCCAACCTTTGTCCCAGAGCCTCACAGCGGAGGCCATCGTCCAGTGCCTCAGTGGAGGATCCACCCCGTCCCGTCCCCCTAGCGTCAGTGGAGAGTAACAGGGACCTCTGGTAACGCTTTTTAAGGGGGGGGGGGGGTTACTGTTAGGAACCTCAGTTCCTACAGAACCTTGAGGGCACTGTTTCCTTGATTGTTTTTTGTAGTTTTGGTTGTAGACGCAGTTTCCCAGAAGGCACCTCAGTCAGGTGATGTATGTTCCTTGTGTTAGTGGATTCATGGAGCTGTCCTGTTTCGTGTTTAGTTAGGCAGTGTCTCCTCCTGCGTAAGTACTGTTCTGTGTTTCCATAGTGTCGGTCTTCTTGTTTAGTTCTTTGATCCCCTTGTCTGTTTAGATATGTGTAGCCACATGAGGGCTTAGCCGCTAACAAGGTTAGCCACTAGTAGGCCTTGGCTGCTAGTAGGGTTAGCTTTGTTCTTGTTTAGTTCTTTGATCCCCTTGTCTGTTTAGATATGTGTAGCCGCATGAGGGCTTAGCCGCTAGCAAGGTTAGCCACTAGTAGGCCTTGGCTGCTAGTAGGGTTAGCCCCTAGTTTGGAATAGCCTCATGTGTGCCTTGCCTCTTGTGTTCCGGTCCCCTAGTAGGTCAGTACTAACCCGGTTAGCCACTAATCCAGTTAGATACTAACCCGGTTAGGTCATCATTCTTTGTATCAATATTCCGAGTAGCTACTAATCCAACTAAAAACTAACCCATCCATTCTCTAGTCCTGTCTCTAGTCCTTTCTCTAGTCTCTGTGTCCCTGGTCCTGTCTCTAGTCTCTGTGTCCCTGGTCCTGTCTCTAGTCTCTGTGTTCTGTCTCTAGTCTCTCTGTCCTGTCTCCAGTCCTGTCTCTAGTCCTGTCTTGCTCCCGTCTTGTCCAGTCTCTAGTTCCCATCTCTAGTTCCCCTATGTGTCTTTAGTTAGTTCCAGCTCCATGTCTCCCGGTGTCAGCGCTCAGTTCCCTGTGTCAGCGCTCAGTTCCCTGTGTCAGTTCTTAGCCTGTGTGTAGCCCTGAGCCCTAGTTTTAGTTTTAGTTGGTTGTTTTGGCTCCTTTGTTGGTTTGTTTCAATGTTTGTATTTTGTTTGTAAATAAAACACTCTTTCTGTTTAAAACCCCTCTGCATTTATGCCTGCCTTATATGCACACTGCAACAACATCCGCTGTTACAACAGGCCAGACCGTGACAATCGGATGTGGCTGCAGGGCTTAGCCACGTCTCACGTGGTTCTCTTTTGTGCATACATTAGGCTGGCTTTTCAGCTGTCACGTGTGGCCCATCCGATTAGAGTTTTAATACCTTTTATAAAGTAATTTATCATGAACCAATTTTCCGTGTACACCACTGTTCTTTGAATAAAATAAACTCTTGATTGATATCAGACATCCCCCATCTTACACACTCATTTATACCTTTGTTTAATAAAAGGGGTTTGTAAATGCTGATAATGTCTTTAAAGTTATGTAGAATAATCAAACATAACACACAGACATAAAACATGCTGAATATATGTATATAGCATTTTCCCCTACTGGCACACTTTACAGATTGCTTAAATAGTGTCTCTGCCGTATGCCTCTTTGTTCACTGAATGGCACGCGTCAGTGACTGTGTTAAATGCCAGAGGTCGGAGTTAGGGAGGGTTTTCCCCCCACTCCGAGGTGTAAAACTGCCTCCTTTGTTTATCAGATTACCAATTTTCACCGTTGGAGTTGCCTGGACTTTTATGGCTTCAGGCGCACAGACCTTCCTTGGTTAAGTTTCCCACTTCTTCATGTTAGAGATGCTGCCTTGTCTCAAAAGGGCAGATAAGATTAGCGAGATGGCGCCATGGAGGCTGGGAGAGGGTTCTGGAATGTGAACGGTTGTTTGCTCTCTTTGGGGGCCTGCTCATCCCTACATAAGCCTCATCAGACTCTCGATGTCCGCTCTGTGCTGTATTTTAAGTTCATCTACAATCACATGCCATTGAAATTGAAATACTGTTTTTCTCCATTTTATTTTTCTGGTCCTCATTTATGACAACAATATTCATGAGTCTTTTGTCAGAGGCCCTTTTATTTATTTTAAGGATACATAGTATAGGTATAGATAGATATAGCCTTCAAATGGAGCTTAAGCCCAGAATCTTTAAACAAGGCAAGGCAAGGTAAGGCAAGTTTATTTGTATAGCACATTTCATACACAATGGTAATTCAAAGTGCTTTACATAAAAGAAAAGAAAATAATAGAAAACAATGCCAATAAAACTTCATAAAAAATTTAAATAAATAATAATTTAAAAATTTTTTAAATTTGATTCATCTTTTAAAACTAATTAAAATTTGATTTAAAATCAAAATAAAACAGAAACACAGAATAGTGCAGTCAGTTCAGATGTGGCACAGTGCTCATTTAATAAATGCATAGCTAAACAGATGAGTTTTAAGTTTAGATTTAAATGTGACTAGCGTTTTTGCACATCTGATCTCTTCTGGAAGCTGGTTCCAACTGCGGGCAGCATAATAGCTAAAAGCGGACTCCCAATGTTTTATGGGAACCCTTGGTATTTCTAACCGACTCGATCCTAATGATCTGAGCAGTATGTTAGGTTTATATTCAGTGAGCATATCTGTAATGCATTTTGGTCCTAGGCCATTGAAGGATTAATAAACAAGTAAAAGTACTTTAAAATCTAACCTGAATGTTACAGGAAGCCAGTGTAAGGACCTGAGGACTGGTGTGATGTGCTCAGATTTTCTGGTTAGTCAAAATTCTGGCAGCAGCGTTCTGGATGAGCTGCAGCTGTCTAATGGTCTTATTGGGAAGGCCGGTGAGGAGACCATTACAATAATCCACGCTGCTGGTGATAAAGGCATGGTGCCATTTATTTATTTATTTTTTTCCCACGTTGTCACTTCTCCATGTGCTCATGTTTTCCCCTGTCCGTCATGTATCTGTTCCCACACCCCCGTTTCCTACACCTCTTTTTCATCTCATCCACTGATTACTCCAGTGATTTAAGCACGCACTGTGCGCTGCTTAAATCGCTGGATTATTGAGTGTTTTTTTCGCCTTGATTCTCTCGCGTTTTGTTTCATCGCCTTCACGTTGCCAAGTTTATTTTGATTTCCTGGGTTCTTCGTCTCTCGCCTCACGTTTTGGATTGTGTTTGCCTCGCTGATTGATTTCCCGGGTTAACGATCTCGCGCTTCTCCCCTCCACTACGGCTCTCGTTTGCAATTTGGCTTTTTACGCTCCGCTGACTGATCCTCCGGCTTTTGACCCGTGCATCCACACTCCGACTACGCCCCCTCCGATTAACGCTGCGGTCATTCATCTGCGCTTGGATTCGTCTTGCTCCGCGTTCCCCGTGACAGAATAATCCAGCCATCGAAATGAATCCAGCAGATTTTGACTGCATGAGATCGGCGCTGGAAAGACAAGGCGCTCTTCTCGGAGCTCACCAGCAGGAGCTGCGCAGTGCCAAGCATGCCCTCGCTGACATCATGACCCAGCTTCAACGACTCCAACTCTCCCCTATTCAGGATGGAGAATTCAACATGCAGCGAGAACCTCGTCTACCTGCCCCTCCCACCTATGAAGGAGACCCAGGCACGTGTCATTCCTTCCTCTCCCAGTGCTCACTGATCTTTGAGCTGCAGTCCTCCACCTTCACCTCTGAACGCTCAAGGTGGCTTACGTGATCACGCTTCTTTCAGGACGAGCCCGGGAGTGGGGCACTGCACTCTGGGATGCCCAAGACCCATGTTGTTCCAACTTTGAGAACTTCTCTAAGGAGATGGGGAGAGTGTTTGATCGTTCATGTCATGGAAGAGAAGCTGGACGTAAATTACTGAAGCTCCGTCAGGGTTCTCGTTCAGCTTACGACTTCGCCATTGAGTTCCAAACACTGGCTATCT
Source organism: Clarias magur (assembly GCA_013621035.1). Taxonomy (NCBI): domain Eukaryota; kingdom Metazoa; phylum Chordata; class Actinopteri; order Siluriformes; family Clariidae; genus Clarias; species Clarias magur. The sequence goes on from QNUK01002130.1 coordinate 15,359, forward strand.
CTTGTGGGTGGAACAATGAGGCATTGTGCGATGGGTTCTTCAAGGGCCTGTTAGAGGATCTTCAGGATGAGCTAGTCTCTCGGGACCTTCCCCCCTCACTCCAAGAGCTTATGAATCTGGCAGGCCGGGTGGACTCATGGCTGCGTCTCCGAATGTTAACCCCCAAGCGCACGCTCTCCTTACCAAGAGGAGGTGAACAGGAGAGACCTGTGCTACTAGACAGGACCCGTATAGCACCAGAGGAACGATGGTGCCGCCGAGTGGAGGGAGCCTGGTTTTACTGTGGAAAATTGGGCCATTTACTTAAGAGCTGCCCAGTAAAGAAGAGGGCCCCTCAAGTTCAGCTGGGAGCACTCGAGGGCTCGGCTCTAAGAAGACTTCCAGACCAACGCTGTCTGCTCCCCGTCTTCCTCATCCACAAACAACGGACACACCTAGTACAGGCTTTAATTAATTTTGGTTCAGACCGCAATTTAATCAACGCAGCCTTAGCCAAGGCTTTAGGAATCCCCGCGCTGCCCTTGGAGACCCATCTTAAGGTCCAGGCTCTTGATGGAAGCCCCCTCCCATCCATCACCCACAGAACTCCGCTTTTGGACCTGAGAGTCTCTGGCAACCACTTTGAGCGGACCTCACTATTTATCATGGAGGGGTTTCACGCCATGGTCATCTTGGGCCTGCCCTGGTTAACCCACCATAACCCACAGATCGACTGGACCAGGAACTCGATTTTAGCCTGGGGTGCATCATGCTCTACGACCTGCTTACGAGCTGCTGCCACGCCATGTCCCAGTCCTACATCCGAGAAGGAACCACCAGATCTCACTAATGTTCCTTCAGAGTACCACGATCTCAGGGCGGTATTCAGCAAGTCTCGTGCCATCTCTCTTCCCCCCCACCGACCTTATGATTGCTCCCAGGCACCACCCCACCTAAGGGCCATCTCTATTCCCTATCACCCAAGGAATAGGGTGTGCCTTGTGTAGTGTGTGCGCACAATCACCAAAGAGGTCTTAGACATAACTCTGGGATGCTGACTTGAGGATCCACGAGCCTAGAATTATAAAATCTGGGGACAGGGGACACCTCCTGCCCGAGCAATCGATAAGGCAAGCCCCCTGATCGAATGGGCCCTAATTCCTAGAGGCGAAGTCTGACCACATGCCTCGTAGACTAGGGCAATAACATCTCTTATCCAATGTGACTGCGTTTGTCTAGTGGCGGCCACCCCCCAATTGCAGCCCCCATAGCATATAAAAAGCTGCTCTGATTTATGCCACTGGCTAATGCAAAGAGGTCCACCTCTGCTACATAAAATCTCTCCCAGATTTGACTGACCAATTCGGGGTGGAGTTCCCATGTGTCACAGCTTGTCAGGACAGCAAGTCTGCTCCCACATTCGTATACCCCGGAATGATGTAAATTGCCCTGAGGGACAGGAACTTGTCCAGTGTCCAAAGAACCTGGTGTGCTAGCTTGTTCAAGCGGCACAAGCGCAGTCTGCCCTGGTGATTTTTGTACGAGACTACCCGCACTAGGACATTGTAGCCTCTCAACTGCTGGAGGAAGTATTTCAGAGCCAGAAATGGAGCCCATTTCGAGGCAATTGATGTGCCACGCGAGAAGATGGCCTCTCCAGATTCCTTGGTCTGGACGGTCATCTAAGACCGCACCCCAGCCCGTGAGGAAAGCATTTGTCGTTAGCATCTTGCGATGACAACACGGACCTAGAGTGAGACCCAGAGTTAGAAACCGGGGTCTGAACCACATAGGGTATGAAGCCCCTGGTGCATAACTCTTATTTGCTTCTGGGGATTGACCCTTGAGTGAAATCCCCTGGCTCTTAGCCACAACTGAAATGGTCTCATGTGCAGAAGACGCAAGGGTATCAATATGGATGCAGCTGCCATGAGACCTAAAACTCTCTGAAAGTAGTGAACAGTCACTTTCTGGCCTAGCTTGATTTCCTTTAGGGTATTGAGAATGGATTTGACACGTGCAGGTGTCAGCTATGCCCGCATTGCGATCGAATCCCATGTGACACCCAAATACGTTGTCCTCTAAGCAGGAAAAAGAACGCTTTTCGTGGTGGTGAGTCTCAATCCTAAATAGTCGAGATGAGCTAGTACGACATCTCAATCTCGAAGCGCTAGCTCCTGAGACTAAGCCAGAATCAGTCGTCTATGTAATTCAACATACGGATGCCCTGGAGTCGTAAAGGAGCCAGGACTGCATCCATGCATTTTGTATATGTGCGAGGTGACAGGGCTAGGCCAAATGGAATGGAACTTTGTCCCCGAAAGCGAACCTCAGGAACGTCCTTTGTTGTGGCAATATTTCTATATGAAAATATATGTCCTTCAGGTCGATTGTCACAAACCAATCCTCTGGTTGGATTTGAAAAACAATCATTTCGACTGTCAACATTTTGAACTTGTATTTTTTGAGACAGCGGTTCAACCCGCGAAGATCTAAAATTGGACACCCCCCCCCCCCCGTCTTTCTTGAGACCAAGAAATACAGACTGTAATAGCCTGATTCTATGTCTGGCAGGGAAACATGTTCTATGGCCCCTTTTTCCAGCAAAGTCTGTAATTCCTGAATCAACAGATGCACCCATTCCGGTTTCACGGAAGTGGAGACCAAGCTGTTGAAACGCGGAGGATGATGTGCAAATTGAATCCTGTAGCCTCTCTATGGTCTTTTGTTCCCAAGAAAGCTACTGCCAGTTTCTCCAAAAGGGGCACAAGTTTTGACACTTCGGGCTAGACAGGGGGGTATTAGATGTTCGGCATCCTGAAACGTGGCAGGAGGCAACCGAACACCTAACATTTCGTTGGAGACCGCTACTCCCCGAAACACCAGTGGTGGTGCAGATTGAACACCGGCCTACTGAGGGTGTCAGGAAGGAGACTTTATTCTTTGTTGGAATGCCCTCCACGGATGATGCTCCTCAGGTCCGGTCTCTTTGAGGCGAATTGCGAAACGCGACGAGCCCCACCCCAGTCTCTACGAGTGGGTGCCTGGCTCGCCACACTCTCCTTCTGCGCCTCATGCCTTGTGGGAACCAGACCTGGTCGGGACTGGGTGGCCGACGGTCCCGACTCTTGAACATGGCGGAGAAGAAACCTCACAAAGGCTTGTTCATATAGTTTCTATAGAAACCTAGTGGTGACGGTGTTAACAGCATCACCGAAAAAGCCGGAAGGCGAGATGGGGGCATCAAGGAGGAAAGTGCGATCCTTATCCTTAATGCCTGTGAGGTTGAGCAACATATGTCTCTCTGTGGACACCATGGCAGCCATAGAGCGGCCGATAGAACGGACCATCTGCGCGGAGAGACAGGTCTATGGCTTGGCGTAGCTCTAAAAACATCCTTTCATCTACAGACCCTCCAGTGCTCAGTCCTTCAGTAGGTCAGCCTAGTAAGCCTGCAAAACTGCCATGGT
>QNUK01002131.1:0-18702 GCA_013621035.1 Clarias magur
TACACACACCCAATCAGAAGCGATAACCCAAGAAAGTGAGTACTCACGTTTAGACGAGCGAGGCGTCGGGGATTGCATGGGCAAACTCAATGACTGAGCAATGTGAGGCGCCATCTTGTTTCCTTTTATGCTTCCTGAAACCCGACCGTATTACTTCCGGGTCCTAGTGCCGGTCGTGTTACGAGTGTGCATGACAGTACCCCCCGTCCAGGACCGACTCTCGACGGTCCTGGGGTGGAGGATACCCGACGACGGTAGTCCCGGATGAGTTCGGGGTCTAGGACAAACCGAGCCGGAATCCAAGATCGCTCCTCAGGACCGTAACCTTCCCAATCCACCAGGTACTGGAGCCCTCTGCCCCGAGGACGTGAGTCAAGGATCCGGCGAACGGTGTAGGCGGGACCACCCTCAATGATACAGGGAGGAGGAGCAGGGTGGGTGGGTTGAACCATTGGTGAAGTGATGAAGGGTTTGAGCTGGGAGGTGTGGAATACCGGATGGATCCGGAGCGCCGCAGGCAGCTGGAGCCGGTAGGTGACAGGGTTAATCCGGAGGTTGATGCGGTATGGTCCGATGAATCTTGGTGACAGCTTTCTTGATTCAGTCTGCAGGTGTAGGTTTTTTGTTGATAGCCATACCTTATCACCTACTTGGTACATTCGTCCCGGTGGGTGTCGACGGCGATGTTGCAGAGTGTAACGGCGGTTGGCCTGTTGAATGGCGTCATTTGCTTGTCTCCATAGCCGTCGACACCAGCGAACCAACTGTTGGGCCGACGGTACCTCCACCTCCGGTTCTTGATGGTCGAACATCGGAGGTTGGAAGCCGTAGCATACCTCAAAGGGGCTTAGGTTGGTGGCAGAAGACATGTGGAGGTTGTGAGACAGCTCAGCCCAAATGAGGTAGCGGGCCCAGGAGCACTGGCGATCAGCAATGAAGCATCTCAGGTAGCGCTCCAGTTGTTGGTTGGTTCGCTCCGTCTGACCGTTCTAACCGGAGGACAGACTGCAAGTGGAATTGATCAGACGGCAGAAGGCCTTCCAGAACCGGGACGTGAACTGGGGCCCCCTGTCCGAGACGATGTCCTTTGGGAACCCATGCAGGCGGACTACGTGCTCTAATATCAGCTCGGCTGTCCTTTTAGCTGACGGGAGACTGGAGAGGGCCACCAGGTGAACAGCTTTGGAGAACCGGTCGACGATAGTGAGGATGGTGTCTCTTCCTTCGAAAAACCGGCAGGCCCGTGATGAAGTCAACGGCAATGTGTGTCCAGGGTCGGCGGGGAACCGGGAGTAGTTGAAGTTCCCCTGGCGATGGTCGGTTGCTGTCCTTGGACCTGGCACACACTGGGCATGCCTGGACGAACTCGTCTACGTCCTTCTTCATATTGGGCCACCAGAAAGCACGTTGGACGAAAAGTAGGGTACGCCGCTTTCCGGGGTGTCCAGAAAGTGGGGAGGAGGGTCCCCACTGGAGTACTTCGGCCCTGATGGCGTTGGGTACATAGAGTCGGCCAGGCGGCACACCTGCTGGTTCGGTCTCCGTAGCTTGTGCCTGGCGGACCCTCGTTTCCAGGTTCCAGCTGAGCGGTGCGAGGATCTTGGTGGGTGGCAGGACAGGCGCAGGGTCCGCCCGGGGGACGTCTTCCTCGTGCTGTCGGGAGAGGGCGTCGGCTTTGGTGGTCTTGGACCCCGGGCGGTATGACAGGTGGAAATTATAATTCTCGAAAAACAGTGCCCACCGCGCCTGTCTGGGGTTCAGTTGTTTTAAGGTGCGGATAGTGATGAGGTTTTGGTGGTCGGTCCAGACGATGAACGGCTCTCTGGCCCCCTGGAGCCAGTGTCGCCATTCCTCCAAGGCCCACTTTATGGCCAGCAGCTTGCGGTCCCCTACTCCGTATCGCTGCTGAGTGGCGTCAAATTTCTTGGAGAAAAAACTGCAGGGGTGCAGTTTTTGGTCTGGACCTCGCTGGGAGAGAACAGCCCCGGCGCCCACATCCGAAGCATCCACCTCCACAACGAATGGTTTGTCAGCATCCGGGTGAAGGAGGATGGGAGCAGTGGTGAAGCGGCGACAGAGCTCATGGAGGCAGAGACGGCAGTGGAGGGGAGGTTGAAGGGGTGAGATGATGGGCGGGTCAGAGCGGTTAGTGGCGCTGCAACGGTACTGTAGTCCCGGATAAAGCGGCGTTAGAAATTGGCAAACCCGAGAAATCTCTGGAGTTGTTTAAGAGTCTTGGGTAGGGGCCAATGACTCACAACTTCCAGTTTCTGCGGGTCCATGGCCACACCCTGGGCGAGATGACAAAACCCAGGAACGTGGTGGAGCGCTCGTGAAAAGCGCACTTCTCCAACTTACAGTACAGCTGGTGGGCGAGCAATCTCTTTAGAACCGCTCTGACGTGCTGGATATGTTCGTTGACGGTTCGGGAGTAGATGAGGATGTCGTCAAGGTAGACGAACACCCAACGGCCTAACATGTCTCTGAGGACGTCATTGATGAATTGTTGAAAAGCGGCAGGTGCGTTGCAGAGACAAAACGGGATGACCAGACTCTCGTAGTGCCCTGTAGGGGTGATGAAGGCCGTCTTCCACTCATCGCCCTCTCTGATGCGCACCAAGTTGTAGGCGCTCCGGAGGTCCAACTTAGTGAAGATGGTGGCACCAGAGAGGGCGTCCAGGGCAGAGTTGGTAAGAGGCAGTGGGTGTCGGTTTTTTATGGTGATATTATTGAGCCCCCGGTAATCGACACAGGGACGTAGACTACCATCACGTTTTTTCACGAAGAAGAACCCCGCAGCGGCAGGTGAGGAGGAGGGCCGGATGGTACCATGGCGAAGTCCGCTGGAAACATACTCCTCCATCGCCTGCATCTCGGTGTTAGATAGTGAATAGAGGTGGCCGCGGGGTGGTGTCGCACCTGGCTGAAGATCGATTGCCAGGTCGTATGAGCGATGAGGAGGTAGGTGGGTAGCGCGTCTCTTACAGAAGACTTCAGCCAGGTCCCGGTAGTCTAGCGGGATGTTGTCTGTGTCGACATCGGGGGCCTCGGACTCCCTAGAGCACGTCCCAGCCTCGGCCCGTAGGCAGAGCTCGGTGCAGAGCCCCATTGTAGAATTCGATTTTGGGTCCATGATATGAGTGGGTCATGATGCAACAGCCAAGGGTGTCCGAGGATGATGGGTGGTGATGAAATGGTGGTGGTGTAAAACTGAATCTGTTCCCGATGCTGGTTGATGATGAGGGTGATAGGCTGGGTTTGAAAGGAGATGGGACTGGAGGAAAGAGGCCGACCGTCGACTGATGTAATGGTTACGGGCTGGGATAACGCCTCGATCTTTATCCCCAGTTTTTTGGCATATGAAGAGTCAATGAAGTTACCTGCTGCCCCGGAGTCGACGAACGCGGTACTTCCGACCCGTTTGTGGCCAAACTGGAGGTGTACTTTTACCGTGAGACGGGAATCATTAGTCAGGGTGGTGGAGAGGAAGATGGGACCCGGTGAGCTACTCTCATTTCTCAACGGGGCTGCGCGTTTCCCGGCCGCAGAGGACAGATGGCTCGATGGTGTGCAGCGGATCCACAATACGCGCAGAGCCCCTCTCTAAAACGGCGTTCCCGTTCTGCAGCGGTTAAGGAGGCGCGCCCTAATTGCATGGGTTCCCCGGCTCCTGTGTCAACCATGGCGGGGGGTGGAGTACCGACGGTTCTGGTGGGTGCTGCAGTGAATGAGGCGTGGACTTCTGGAACTGGAGCGTGGGAGAGGAAGGGTGTGGTGCGAGGTAGTGCTGTCGTGATGGGTGGCAGGGTACGGAGAGCTGGCTTGGTGCGAGCGAGCAGACGTTGGTCGATCCGGAGGGCGAGTTGGATTAAGCCCTCCAAGGTCGCTGGGAGCTCTCGTCCGGCGAGCTCGTCTTTTATACGTGAAGCCAGTCCCTCGTAGTAGGCCATCCGGAGTGCGGAGTCTCCCCAGTCGGTCTGCACGGCGAGAGTGCGAAACTCCGCGGTGTAGCGGCTCACAGACGACCCTCCCTGCTGTAGATGATATAACTTAGAGTCGGTCTCCACCTCAGCAGCCGGATGCTCAAAGGTGAGTTTAAGCTGACGGGTGAATTCTGTGTAGGAGTAGGCGACGTCTGAATCTGAACGAAGAACCGCCGTGGCCCACTCAGCTGCCTGCCCGGATAGCAACGAGACGAGAAGAGCAATGCGCAGTCGGTCTGTGGAGTATCTGGTGGAATTAAACTCAAACACAAGATCCTATGCAGTTAGAAAAACACTGCACTTCCCATCCGTGCCATTCCATTTGTCCGGTAAAGCTAGAAAAACATCAGAAGGTGGGGAGAGGGTTGGCGGCGCAGCAGCCGCTGCGATGGGCACTTCCCATTCGTGCCATGCCATTTGTCCGGTAAAGCTAGAAAAACATCAGAAGGTGGGGAGGGGATTGGCGGCGCAGCAGCCGCTGCGATGGGCGTGGCAACAGCCGGCTGAGAGGCCGCCCCGTGGAGGGTCGCATTCTCCTGTCGCAGCTCCGCCACCTCGCGGCGCAAGACCCCGACGTCTTGGCACTCCTTGCGGAGAGATGCGATTTCACCACGGAGCTGATCGATCAGCTTAGCATGCTGATCAACCACATCGCAGAGGTGAGCAAACTCCGCTGGGTTTACTGCTGATGACTCAGTCATTCTGTCACGAACTAACCGGAGATGAATCAGAAGACTAGAGTTACCCGTAGCGTGGATGGTAAACCCAAAGAAGTACGCGAGCAGGCAGAATAACCACGCTAGTTATTACTTAGAACTCTCCGAAGGAGAGAAAGATTTCACAAATAAACCGCGTCTAAATACACACACCCAATCAGAAGCGATAACCCAAGAAAGTGAGTACTCACGTTTAGACGAGCGAGGCGTCGGCGATAGCATGGGCAGAACTCAATGGCTGAGCAATGTGAGGCGCCATCTTGTTTCCTTTTATGCTTCCTGAAACCCGACCGTATTACTTCCGGGTCCTAGTGCCGGTCGTGTTACGAGTGTGCATGACACTGGCGGAACTAACTAACTTTGCTGATGTCAGTAACTTTCCAGACAGCATGTTTCAGCTCCTTCCAAAGATGCTAAATAGGATTGAGGTCAGGGCTCATAGAAGGCCACTTTAGAATAGTCCAATGTTTTCCTCTTAGCCATTCTTGGGTGTTTTTAGCTGTGTGTTTTGGGTCATTGTCCTGTTGCGAGACCCATGACCTGCGACTGAGACCCAGCTTTCTGACACTGGCCAGCACATTTCTCTCTAGAATCCCTTGATAGTCTTGAGATTTCATTGTACCCTGCACAGATTCAAGACACCCTGTGCCAGATGCAGCAAAGCAGCCCCAGAACATAACAGAGCCTCCTCCATGTTTCACAGTAGGGACAGTGTTTTTTTCTTCATATGCTTCATTTTTCCGTCTGTGAACATAGAGCTGATGTGCCTTGGCAAAAAGTTCCATTTGTGTCTCATCTGTCCATAGGACATTCTCCCAGAAGCTTTGTGGCTTGTCAACATGTAGTTTGGCATATTCCAGTCTGGCTTTTTTCTGATTTGTTTTCAACAATGGTGTCCTCCTTGGTCGTCTCCCATGTAGTCCACTTTGGCTGAAACAACGACGGATGGTGCGATCTGACACTGATGTTCCTTGAGCATGAAGTTCACCTTGGATCTCTTTAGAAGTCTTTCTGGGCTCTTTTGTTACCATTGGGATTATCCGTCTCTTTGATTTGTCATGAATTTTCCTCGTGCGGCCACGTCCAGGGAGGTTGGCTACAGTCCCATGGATCTTAAATTTCTGAATAATATGTGCAACTGTAGTCACAGGAACATCTAGCTGCTTGGAAATGGTCTTATAGCCTTTAGCATGCTTGTCTATAATTTTCTTTTGAATCTCCTGAGACAACTCTTTCCTTTGCTTCCTCTGGTCCATGTTGAGTGTGGTACATACCATGTCACCAAACAACACAGTGACGACCTGGAGCCCTATATATAGGCCCACTGACTGATTACAAGATTGTAGACACCTGTGATGCTAATTAGAGGACACACCTTGAATTAACACGTCCCTTTGGTCACATTATTTTCAGTATTTTCTAGGGGTACCATCATTTTTGTCCAGGCCTGTTCCATGAGTTTATTTTTTTAAATAATTCTGTTGAAGCATGGTTGAAAAGCAATGTCTGACTTTCATTGGTTAACATTCATAGAATTTTTGTAAATTATTACTTTTGTCAGATTAAAGTTATTTATGTGACCATTGTGAGTTTTTCTTTCTTTGACCGAAGGGTACCAACAATTTTGTCCACGTGTGTAACGTTATCAGATGTGTGCTCCTGCTGAAAGTGCTTCTGTGACTGGGTGGGAATGTGGGCATGGTCAGGCAGCTGCTCTCTCCGCGGACCGTACAGACCGACTCTCACCCACGCTGAGACACACAGTTAGTGTCATTAACCACTGGACAACACCTGGGACACGCCCAGTCACACAGATAGGTACAGTGATGTTACACTCTATTATCAGCACATGTGGAATGCTTCTTGTCCAATCAGATTACTCAATCAGAACTAACTGTTTAGTTGAATTGATATCTATGTTAATTAATTTATAATAAATTTAAAATTTTGTCTTTGTAACAGATATATTTTCAAAATGACTGTATATATGGATAATATTTCTTTGTTTTAATGGTGTAGTATAAAGCTATGCTTTTTGAAGAACGTTGCCTCAGTCATACCTCTGAGGAGCGCTTTAACACAGTGGTCTTGGCCGTAGTGCGCAGCCTCGTGGAGTGGAATCCAGCCGTATTCATTTGGCATCAGAAGGTTGCAGTCAGGCATTTTGATCAGTCCTCTCAACATTCCAACTTCTCCATTTCTGATCGCTCTCACCACAGGATCCACTTTTCTATCAGAAACCCAAGAATCAGACAGAATCTTCCAAAAAGAAGAAGAAGACGAAGATGAAGAATGATAAAAATAGATACAACGTGAATTCTCTTACTCTTCTGCCTCGGGTTTGACTTCCATCAGAGTTCCGTCAGATCTCCGGTACGCCACCATCCGCTTCCCGCTCCCGGTGGTGAAGTGACTCACTGTTACAGGCTGCTGGTCATTTTGCTCCCTGTAGAGAAAAATGAAAATTTCAGAGAGGAAAAAAAAAAAAAAAACTAAATTTAATAAAAAGAAAGAAAGAAAGAAAGAAAAAAACCCACATTTTTTGTTTTAATAACAGAGACTGATCATTTTCATGAGTATCTAAATCTATTTACACACATTGCTGTTTAGTCCTGCACCCTGATTGGTCAGAATCTGTTGATTAATCCTCTATTATAACAGCTCATTTGAACAGCAGCATTCACAGAGACGTCTACAGCCGATGCTCTGCAAAAACCTGAATCTCGTTCATCAAAATGAACGAATCTTTTTTTTTTTTGAGTCATTTAGTTCATTCCGTTCTTTTGATCAGAAATAAAATAAAATGTTACATTTTCAATAAACAGACCCCCAACACGTCTACTACAGTTCCAGTGATGAAAATGTTGCAGTGCAGCTAAGGACATATTAGGATAAACAGAATGAGCAGCTCAACCTCATATTTTCTCGTCCGAGTCGTTCGTTCTTTGGTCATGTGACTCTCATAGACGCTATGCAGTGCAGTACACAGGAAACAGAATTGAGAGGTTCTTCTCGTGAGTCTTCCAGTCCGAGTCGTTCGTTCTTTTGAATCCATTGCACTGCATAGCGTCTATGGGAGTCACATGACAAAAGAACAAACGATTCGGAGCAAAGACTCAAAGGTAACGACTCATTTCTGTTTCCTGTACATACTGTAACCTACGGAGGTTTAGCGATGCGTTGTGAATATGCGCCCAGTAGGAAGCAAACAAATCACTCTCTGAGACTACTCGTTCTTCTGAGTCACGTTAAGGACTCGTTTAAAAAGAACAAATCGTTCAGTAGTAAGTTTCCCAACAGCTTGAGAAGAGGAACTTCCCAACGTTAACTAACACAGGAATTAAAGTAACTATAATTGGAAATAACAATTATTTTAGGAAATAAAAATGATGCTTTGGTATGAGACAAGTTCGCAACACCCTTAACTATGATATACTGTATAACTATATACTGTATGTATATATAAAAAGTCACAATTCAGTAAAATCTAATGTTTCTAATGGAGCTGCCGTGTGAAACCATTGTACGCTGCAGTCACTAGACTGGTTGGATTTGACCAAGAGTGTCTGGATCGTAACTCGATCTTGGACTCAAACACAAAGCAGCGGGACAGAGGAGAGGGCCGTGCTTCTGTTGTTCTATTCCTGGCGGGTTGGAATGTGAGCTTTGGGAGCGTTTCAGCTGGACTTGATTCTGCTCTGGATTTTTCCAGCTGATTTGATGGCTGTTGCGCCGTTATACAGGATGTACAGGGACAGGTGGGTGGTGTCCGGTGTCCGTAAGCAGACCGCCAGTGTTTCAGTGATAAATCAAAGGTGTGTTAGATGAAAACACACAACACTGGCAAAGCGCAGCCTCAGAACCTCAACACAGTTTAATTCAACATATTTTATTCTGTTGAGCTTAGACCCACCCACTCCCAAAAAAAGAGACCAATATTTTGGCCAAAAGATAATGTAATCTGTTGCATAAAGTTTAAAACATACAGTATATTGCCATGTGAAACTTAAGGGTTGGGGCAACTACTTCCTAGCCTCATGCCTTACTAACAAAGGAAGACGAAAAAGCACTGGAATGATCATCAGTAAAAATCTTTAAAATACTTTTTGATTGGTTGGATTTGACCAAATTGGTGCAATAACTTCATCCTTAAACTATTGTTGAAATGGTCAAAGTCTGCAAGATGTGAGTCAGCATTAATCTGTGCGTATGTGTTTAGGTGTTATTTCCTTTGCCCGGTACCTGGGTGGGTTTGCTGGACAAGGGGGCGGATCGGACCGTGGTGTCTGACGGGGACTCGGCCGGGGAGTCTCGGGTCTGTGCTGAGGAATGGAGCTCTTTGTGCTTTCAGCTGAAGGTGGTGTGGAGTTGTTGTGGGTCTCGGTGAGACTGCGCTCGATGGCCAGCTGTATGAGTTCCTCATCCGACATGTAGCCATAGAGGCAGAAGTCATCGTGGTTCAGCGTGGGACCGGTGGCACCCAGTACAGCAGCCGCCATGATGGAGTGTAGCTTCCTGGGTAAAAGATTCAAACAGACAGGCTACAAATGTTGGCATGGACAATGAATGTAGACATAGAATAAGGAATCTGACAGATGTATAATCTTCCTTTACTTATTTTTGAATAAGCATTACATTTCTTTCTCCATAATCTTTTTAACTTCTTCTAATCACAAATTTGTACAATTTCATTAGCTGCAATTATTAAAATATGCCTACAAAATTTGCCGTGGTTATACAGTAGATCCCTTGTGGCAACAACCTCACAGCACCACAGCAACCAGCTACAGTAGTGAACATCAAGCATCAAACACCTGGCAATAACCTGGGTTGTCATAGCAACCAGATTCCAATGTTCTAGCAACAACTATCAGCAACACCCTAGCAATCATCTGCAATAGCATTGTAATTACCTAGAAACCACCTGAAATATCATCGCAACCACCTAGAAACAACCAACAACAACCTGGAATATCATCACAACACCCTAGCAACAGCAGAACAATTTCCTGGAATACCATCACAACCTAGCAACACTGTAGCAACCATGTCACTTAGCATTGCAAGCACCTAGCAACAGCCTAGCAACCTGCTGAAATACCATCACAACCACCTAGCAACACTGTAGCAACCATGTCACTTAGCATTACAACCACCTAGCAACAGCCTAGCAACCTGCTGAAATACCATCACAACCACCTAGCAACACTGTAGCAACCGTGTCACTTAGCATTACAACCACCTAGCAACAGCGCCTAGCAACCTGCTGAAATACCATCACAACCACCTAGCAACACTGTACCAACCACCTGTATTATCACATCCACCTAGCAACACCCTAGCCTCTTAATTGGCAACACCATAGCAACTAATGTTATTGCAACATTATTACCGAATACTAAGACTAAGACTTCCTGAGTTAAACGTTCTGGATCTTCTCAAGTAACCCCAAATACCCCTGAATACCCCTGAGTACCTTCAGAGATGATGAATAAAAGCATATGAAACACAGTCACACATTTTTAAACCCACTTGTTTCCTTGTGTGTGTGTGTGTGTGTGTGTGTGTGTGTGTGTGTGTGTGTGTGTGTGTGTGATCAATGTAACGCTGTCTCATTTTGTTTTTGTAATGTCATGTGTTATGTCTGACCCAGTTGTTGGACAAAAATAGCTGTGTTACATATCTGCTATGTTCAGGTTTATTAATAGAAACTCTGCTCCAAACAGCTCTCAGGGTTTAGACCACACGTGCTTCTGTTCGCTTTCTCTCTTTTAGCTTGTTTAAATATCAGACAAATAACAGAAGCAGGCAGCTTTGCAGATACGCTGTACTGTATATAGATATAATAGTGTAATATTAATCATATAAAAGCGCTCTGGTGTAAGTGTCACACTGATAAACATAATTAATGAACATGTGCAGAAAGGCTGCGACAGTAAACCGCATTCCTAGCAGAAGAGTGAAATGAATGCATTTTTGTTTTAATCCAATCAACAGGTTTGTTTTAAGCCAATCAGCACTACGTAGGCCGTGAACGCAGAAGTATACGCACGCGGTATAATGCAGCATATTGTGCGTGAACACATTCGAGCACACTTACCCCCTCCTGAAAGTTCAATTTCCGTTCAGGTTTTTGATTAAAAGTCACAGAAACACTCTCTTTCGCTTTTCCCCGTCCTAGTCCTCGGCCAAACGCGCCCCTGTGTCCCCGCTCTGTTTATAGGACATTTCGAAAGCGTCCACATGATCTCAGGAGCGCTGCATGCCAGCCTCAGGGCTCAGATTCCTCTCAGGAGATAGCTGGAGCAGAACGTCAAGAGGAACTGCAGGAGGCAACAACACCGAGAGAGAAACACGGCCGCGAGGAGACAGGAGTTTATGGCCAAAACAAAAAGGCCAAGTTTTTAATGCTAACTTGCAAAATACCAGAACCTTAAAGTTATTTATGGTTCATTCCAGGAATAGACTGTTAAGTGCAAAAGTTTTCGCCCGCATGCCATGCTTCTGTGTTTATTGTAGTACAGTTTACTTACTTTAATGCCACTCATTTCCTTATCTATTTTTTTATAGCATCCTCGGCTAGCTTCTGTCCTTTCAAATTTAATATCACAATATTTATTAGTATGCTACAGGCTGTATTGACATTTCTTGTATCTCATTTTTAACAGACCAGGTAGACCCAAATGTGTAGTAAGGGTGAGCTGGGGACATCTGTCTGAAGCACCTGTTTGTGAGATCTTTAATTTTTGCTAAGAAGAATAATTTCCCATTGCATCCTGGGGCAGATAAGAACATGGAATCTAGATAGGCTGAGATAGGCTCAGATAGAGCTGCGGTCAGAAGGTCTTTGGTGTCTGTTGTGGTGACAACCTGAGTGTGCAAAAACCCTGGGTGTGGGATGAGTTTTAGGCCATCAGACGCCCCGAGAAGGGAAAGTAGGGCATCGCCATCTTCTTCTTGTTTTATGGTGGTTGGCATCCAGTAAGTTAAATTACTGCCATCTTCTTGCCTTGATCTCCCTTGTCTTTATTTCAGTTTAAATACTCATTTGTCACACACTTTCTTCCCTGTCATCCTTCTTCATTTTCCATAATACTTTTTTGCAGTGAACTCAACCTTTCTAAATTCCCATTGTTCCTCTTCTCTACAACGTATCAGGTCCATCAAGTCTCCAGTACGTACCTACGGTATGCCACGTATACAAGCCACCTGGTTCATGTACAACTGAAGTCAGAGTTTTGTTTTGATTTTTGGCCAGATGTTTGTTCCCAGTCAGCGCCGCCAGGATTGTCCTTTGTAGCCCATTCCGTTTGCAGTTTTCTTTGGGGAAGCAGAGTGTCTGGTTTGGGGTCTTCAGACGTTCATGTAGTGTGAGTTTAATAGTGAATTGGTGCAGCATCAGCAGTAATGCAGGACGTTCACCAGAGGAACAACCCGAGATCGTGATTAAATCAGTCCAACTGATTTTGCTAATAATGATAGCTGGATGGATGGATGGATGGATGGATGGATGGATGGATGGATAACCTTATGGATAAACTGTTTATTGATTCTGATGTGGTTTTGTGTATGTAGTTTAATGTGTAATAACAGAGTTAGTAAGCTGTTCATCGGTTACGTACTGCGGAAAATATTATTTACATCATACAAATCATACTGATGATCTCGCTGAACTTCGTAGAAATTGTGGTGTGACACATTTTTATTTTAGTGCACACGTATGTATTAAATTATAACATGGTTAATTATAGCACTTAAAGGTCACGACAAGAAGCAGTCAAACCTCGTAACCTCAACAGATTCGTTTCTAGGAACGTATTCGTTAAAAGGTTGAATTAGCTCTACCTCAGAACATGAAGAGGACTTTACAGCGCACACACACACACACACACACACACACACACACACACACAGTCTCTGATTTCACCGAGGTCATGGCTAGAGCAGTGTAACAGATCGCAAGCAGATTATTCTCAAGGATGCGTTTAAGATCCTTGACCTCTTTCTGCGACCTTTTAATAGTGTGTGTCTCATGCAACAGTTTAAATATCAGCTTATGTAAATATCAATGTTACACAAGCATAGGCATACTTACATAACGCATCGGTTGCACCATCGTGAAAGCAGCCACTTATGTGCATGTTTTCTCCCCATTCCTTGATATTTCTGGAAGGAGTCTCCGGTGTCAGTCATTTGAAAGTCAGATGTTTTTCTGCTCTTCAGGCCACGGATGGTTACGAGCTCATTAAAAAGCTTTTGTTTCGTATATAACAAGCTTTGGCGGCAGGGCTAGGTTTAACCTTTCAATGTCACGAAATATTATTACAGATATTGATGATGAGCACGTGCTGCTTGACAAAACCTGCAAGTCTGACTAGTTTGAAGAGCAGATGGTGGTTGTCATGGTAACAAATCAGAAGGGAGCACAATGTAAATCAAGAGCTCAAAACCCCGTAATCTGTAATCAAATAGAATTGAGTTTTTTTTTTTAGCAAATAGCTGACTAGTGGAGATTTTAAGGAATTACCAGTGACAGCTGGACGATTCTAACTGTTTAATGTCTATTTATTCATATTCATAGATAAGAAGTGTAGTGACTGTGAAACAGGGGTCATTTTAAAATTTCCTTACACAGACTTTGAACTGTAGAAATGTTAATTAATAATACACATGATGAATAAAATATACACCTTTAGCAAGAATACATTTACAAATAAGGTGCTTAAATAGATACAGTTTGAGGATTTTTAATAGAGTTTTAACTGGACACCATAGCGAGAAGAACTCGGTGAGCACTATTGCAGCGTGCTGTATAGGGTGTCCTCTATAAATATTCCCCATGAGCAACAGCTTCCTGGTTTTTCGTCAATTACACTTCAGCACAGTGTTGTAAAAAACATATTTATTATTTATCATATATAACATTATACACATACCTGTAGCACATCCTGTACACTATTACACACAATATAAAGCACAGACATTCACAGAGAAGCCCATTAAATTTACAACAAGTATAACAGTTTATATGTAAGCCTTTTATAATAATAATAATAATAATAATAATACACACAATAATAAATATTTCAGCTAGCTAGGACAGAAATGAAACACCCAGTGGAGAACAATATAAAACTGGTTGAAACAATTTAGATCAGTATAAATCTTAAACTGCTACATTTTGAACTGAGGTTGGTTTAAAGTTTGTATTCTATAAAGAATTAGGTGTAATTGAAATACAAGTCATATAATAATAATATAATAATAATAAAATAATAATAATAAAATACGTTATTTAATAATAACTTTAGCTTCAAATATTTAGGCAATCAGAATTCAAAGACTGTTTGGGCACCTCACAGATCACAGCAAAACAATGTTGTAATGTCTGTGAAATTTGTATAAATGCTTGATTTTTATTTATTTATTTATTTATTTAGTTGAATCTGACTGAATGGGAATTTTAATAAATGTAACAGTAACATAGCAGTATTTAAAGTAAACATAAAATTTGTTACATCAAACTAAACAGCTGGCTTGATTACTCACAAATTGAAAACAATTAAAGCAGCAACAAAATCACTCTGCCAACTTAGCAAAAGTAAAAAAAAAAAAAATAATAATAATGAAGTAACATCACCTTTCCAAGACCAAAAGATTCTGTAAAATGAAACGATAACTGAGACTATATTTTCGCATCTAAAGAATATCAGTAAATGATTCTTTCTCATGCCATAAGAACTTGATGAGCCTCCGAGACAGAGGGAGACGGTTCATCTGTTTTAGTTTCTGGACTCCCAGCTGCTGACGAATCTTTATTCTGCAAAGGTGCATCAAGGACCGAGGAGGCACTGCACAGACAAGAAGAGTTTAAATGCTCCACAGTCCTTTATTCACAAACATTTGCCTAACTTCTAAGTATTAACCAGGTACGTACATGATATATGAAACGCTCATTCATTCATTCATTCATTCATTCATTCATTCATTCATCCTCAAGCACTTTACCCTTATTACGGTTGGGGTACATACAAACCCTATCTTCAGGGAACACTGTGTGCAGGTTGGGCCGAATAGTATTCCAGTCCATCACAGGGGACCATGCACACACATATTCCTAGCATCGCTCAGTGCTGCTGTACGCGCGCGCGTCTAAATACTTACGGATACTTCCGTAAATATCGGAGTTTTTATGTGTAGTGTCTGATTATCTCCAGATATTTTCGTCGGTCTAAATTTCTTCCTCACTTCCTCTTTTGAGCACGAGCGCGTACTTATGTCCCGCCTTCCGTGCTCGGGAAGGTGTGAATCGTTCCCGAAACCACCTCTGCAATCGGTCCAGGGATTCGTTCCTGAGCGCGGAACGATTCGGATCGATTACATTCTCACAGACAAAAATCAACTGGGGTCCCGGATCCATTTCCGAGTACACTTGGCCCCGGGACCCCAGTGTGAAAACGCCTTTAGAGTCGCTAGTCCACATATTTCAAGGTGAGAATAAACCAGAATGGCAGTGTGGTGCAGTGGGTAACCACACACCTCTAGGGTCCTACAGTGTTCTACAAGTTATATGTGTGTTCTTCATGTGCCTACTTTTCTCCGATTTCCCCCGACCTCCTGGATACCTACAGTACAGGTGTGGGAGTGGTGCCCTGTGATGGAATGGATACCAGGTTTAGGAATTATTCCCACTGAGTATAACAAAATTAGACTCTGGACTCACCTCATCTTGAACAGGATAAAGAACATATTGAAGATGAGTGATTACTACAGGGTATCTACCTCTTATGCCACACACTTACTTTGGAATCAAACATAGGGGATTGAAGGGAAATACATACTTGCTTTCTCTTTGATTTGAGCCCATTCACTGTAAGTGTCCAGGTGTTCAATTAGTCTGGAACAGAGTTTCACATGACCCACGTAGTCTAGCAGTATGTCTATGATAGGTCCGGCCCAATTGGTGACTTTTGGCCTGGCGATCATCTCACAGAACTGTTGAAGTCAGATATTTAAAACATAATAATACTAAGTAATGTACAATGCAAGTTTCAAATTGTACCATTGCTGGTAACTGGGGTACCTCAAGGGTATGGCCTCGGCACATTTTGTTTTATCTTTAACCTAATTAAATGAATTTCATTTGCATGGGCCTAGTCTGCTTGTGTACAGTACTTGTTGCCTGCTTGCCACTGCATCTGACCACCTTTTATGAAGGTTGAGAGCCCACAATCCTGAGCCCACATTATGTGGGTGGTCTTGACCCCAGGCCTAGCTTCAGCAATGAGTAAACCTAATCCTAAGGGTTTATCTTTATGGGGTCATTAGGTTCACTCTCCTGGTGTCTTTGGTGTCTGGTTTTCCCCAATGTTTGGTTTGCTCCCTTTAGGTACTCTGCTTTCCTCCTACTGTATAGTCCATTCGCATGTGGTGTAGGTTGATTGTTTGTAGGCTGTTTCTTCCCCAAAATTGCCTATAGTGTTTGCTTGTGTGTGAATGTGTGTGCTTATGCCCTGCAATGGGTTGGCATGCAGGGTGTTCTCTGCCTTGTGCCCTAAGTTCTCTGGGAATATGCTCCAGACCCCCTGCAACCCTAGACATATTCAGTACTGATAATTGAATATATAATGTCCTATACTCAGGTAACAGATTCAAATTTAAAATACCAAGGATGTAGCCTTGTGGTTTTCTAACATTTACCTGTACACAGCTTTCTGAACTTTCATCATTGAGGTAGTAAAGCCTGTCCCTTCCATCTCGCATGCTGGACTTTATGGGCGGGTGAGTTCCACTGCCATAGTCGCACTTAAAGCATGACTGAGCATCACACCCATAATCCATGAGGTACTTAATCATCGGCAAGTTATTCATGGAAAAAATCAAAGCAGCCGGGAATTCGGTGGGGTGAGTTGGGAGGATGGAGTTAATATTTGCACCATGGTTGACCAGAAGCTTGACCATTTCAATGCAGCCCTTCCTCACAGCAACGAGCAGAGGATTGAAGGTGTCCAGGTTGGGATCGGCCCCAGCTTCCAGGAGCATTGCAGCTGCATCGACGTTGCTATTGGACACTGCACAGTAGAGGGCAGTTTTGCGATGGTCCTCGTACATTTTGGACCAATCTTCTGATAGAGTGGAGTTGACATCAAACCCGGCATCTATCAGTATCTCAAGAACCTCGTCTCTGTTGCGTTCTGCAGCCAGATGAAGAGGACTGATGCCACAGTGTTTTATTTTGGTCCTATCAGTTCTTGGTATTAGCAAGGAAACAACTCTGAACAAGAAGGCACATTATGCAGTCAAG
Organism: Clarias magur; assembly: GCA_013621035.1. Classification (NCBI taxonomy): domain Eukaryota; kingdom Metazoa; phylum Chordata; class Actinopteri; order Siluriformes; family Clariidae; genus Clarias; species Clarias magur. The sequence continues at coordinate 17,004 of QNUK01002131.1, forward strand.
CTTTTTTTTCCCCATCAAATGAATTGAGTACAAATTAACAAAAGGATAAATCTTGTTTAACAAACCTGTAATGTCCGTTTTTAGCTGCAACATGAATAGGAAATAGTCCGGCTTTGTTAGATTTGTTAACTTGAGCATGGTTGGCCAAGAGAATCTCCACGACTTCACTGTGGCCATTTTTAGAGGCTTCAAACAAGGCTGAGGCACCATCATTAGCCTGAGTGTTAACATCTGCACCTGAAGGACAATGAATTTAACCAATATGTGTCCACTGGCATACCACTTCTTCAATGTTTAATGGTTATAAAGCCATTTCCTGGATAAGACTATTGAAGATTTGACTTGGTTGAATTTTTTTTAATCATGTACTGTATACTGTAGTTAAGTTTAAAATGTTACAAATGCTTTTACTTTGTAACTCCTTATGCAATCTATTTTATCTGATGCCTACCTTTCATGAGCAGGAATCTTAGGACTTCGGCAGCACCACACTGAGCCGCTGTAAACGTCGGATCTATGCCATAAATGTTTTTAGCCATCAGAATCGCCTTTGCTTGCAGTAGCAATTTGCACATTTCCACATTTTTGCTTGCCACTGCTTCATGCAGTGGTGTTGCTCCTTGAATTGATGCCTTGTTTGTCAGTGCTCCATATCTTATCAGAAGACCCACAGCTTCTTCAGTTCCCTTTTCACAAGCTGTAAAAAAACAACAAAAAAAAAAAACATTGTTTTATAGAAACAAGATCATTTACCCCAAACTGTGTAAATTGGGGTATTACATTGTAATGATTGCAATTCAACACCTTCTAACCAATCAGAATCCGGAATTCAACAGTGCCTTGTTTGTATAATTTAATAGTTTATTGTAGCTGAGTAAGCTGCATTCAATCCATAGGTACAGTAGCTACCTATCAGGGTTAGAGGTGCTAACTAGTTGAGCAGATTAGCATTAGTACATGATTTGGCAGTTATGGTAATAATGTTAGTACTATCCCATACATACTGTATATAAAGTGTAATTTTTTGTTCGTATTAAAATATATTTGCCTTTGTATAATGGAGTCTCCCACTGGTGGTTTGCCAGGTTGGGATCAGCACCCTTCTCCAACAGATAGTAGACACAAGCTGAATGTCTGCGACTTACAGCCAGTAGAAGCGGAGTTTGGTTTTTTAAGGTGCGTCTGTTAATTGTCTCTGGTTGGGCTAAAAGCAACACACAATCAAACATGATCATAAATGGACGTCCACATGGGGAACACAAGATGGATGAGAAGGTCTGTAAAGGTCATCTTACCACTTAGCAAAATCTTTAGACAGTCCACATGACCGTAGTAAGCTGAATCATGTAGGGGGAGCCAACCCTCCTGATTAGTTTTCAAAACGCTTCGGGATTTGGTTTGTATTATCGCGCTTAGGGCCTTAGCATCACCGTTCCAGATCGCTGAGAGAAAAGGGTCTAAATCTCTGCAAATAAAATACGCAATTTGAATCAGTCAATGCACTAATTTTAGCCACATTTGCTAGTTTTGCATTTTAAAGACATTTACTTGACTGATTCCACAGTAACCCGTAAAAATCCATTGTGCCTCGTCCAAGCAATCACTTCCCCCTTTTCCTTGCTGAACAAATGGTTTTGAGCATCATGGTTGATTCTTGAGAATTGTTTATTACTGTAAGGATAAAAATGATTTACACTAA
>QNUK01002132.1:0-15000 GCA_013621035.1 Clarias magur
CACCCACACTATACTTACCATGCCCACACACGCACACACTATACACACGCCCACCCACACTATACTTACCATGCCCACACACGCACACACTATACACACGCCCACTCACACTATACTCACCATGCCCACACACGCACACACTATACACACGCCCACCCACACTATACTCACCACTCACACACTATACACACGCCCACCCACACTATACTTTCCATGCCCACACACGCACACACTATACACACGCCCACCCACACTATACTCACCACTCACACACTATACACACGCCCACCCACACTATACTTACCATGCCCACACACGCACACACTATACACACGCCCACCCACACTATACTTACCATGCCCACACACGCACACACTATACACACGCCCACCCACACTATACTCACCACTCACACACTATACTCACGCCCACCCACACTATACTCACACCCACCCACACTATACTCACCACTCACACACTATACACACGCCCACCCACACTATACTCACCACTCACACACTCTACACACGCCCACCCACACTATACTCACCATGCCCACACACGCACACACTATACACACGCCCACCCACACTACTCTCACGCCCACCCACACTATACTCACACCCACCCACACTATACTCACCACTCACACACTATACTCACCCACACTATACTCACTACTCACACACTATACTCACCACTCACACACATTATGCTCACCGCTCACACACTATACTCACCCCCACCCACACTAAACTCACCCCTAACACAATACACTCATCACTCACACACTATACTAACCCCCACCCACACTATACTCACCATGCCCACACTATACTGCCCACACTATACTCACCCCCACCCACACTATACTCACCACTCACACACTATACTCACCTCCACCCACACCATACTCACCACTCACACAATACACTCATCACTCACACACTATACTCACCCCCACCCACACTATACTCACCATGCCCACACTATACTCACCCCATCCACACTATACTCACCACTCACACGCTATACTCACCACTCACACACTATACTCACCCCCACCCACACTATACTCACCACTCACACAATACACTCATCACTCACACACTATACTCACCTCCACCCACTCTATACTCACCCCCACCCACACTATACTCACCACGTGCACACTATACTCACCACCCACACACTATACTCACCCCCACCCACATTATGCTCACCGCTCACACACTATTATCACCACTCACACAATACACTCATCACTCACATACTATACTCACCCCCGACCCATACTTCACTCACCCCCACCCACGCTACACCCCCTTACCTGAAGTTCACTTAACTTTTCAAGTGGACTCTCTACACTGGGTATAGTGAGGGGTGGCAGTTCAGATGGAGGTGGAGGAGGAGGTGGAGGTGGAGAGGGCAAGACAGGTACAGATGCAGGGCTCAACTTCTGTTGGAAATTATTAATCACACACGTCACCTGCAGAAAGAGAGCAAACACACACTGATTCACATTTATGATCGATATTTCACAATCACAGCACTACAGTGGAACCGTCTCCTCACCAGAAACATTGCAATGGCGCCTCCTGTGACGAAACCTGCCAGAACATCAGACCAGTGGTTGCGGTACTCGGTCACTCTGACCACACCCACCATAATAGCCAGTGAGATTACGGCGAGACTCAGAGTGGGTGTGGCTAAACGTGTTCCTTTCGTCTTACATGCCAAGGTGATGTACATCTGTGAAAAAAAAAACAACAACCTGAATATTATCGTGGGTAAACTTTCAATGAAGTTACACAGTGACATGACACAGGATTCACTACAGCTACCACCGTATGGGGCAGTTCCGTATGAGGCAGTTCCGTATGAGGGAGTCGGGGTAAACTGTATTTCTACAACATTTGTCTACTTTCCTGCGTTCCCAGGACCAATGAGAAGGTTCATAGGGGTGATCACTGCATGACGGTGCTGTTCAGAGTGAATACTTAGAGTGAAAGATGGTCTGGACAGGGGTGGGGGTCGTCTGGTAGTAAGGTCTGGTAGTTGTGTACTGGTATAGTATATGTAGTTGTGCATTGTGGGTAATGTCTCACGGCGGTGTACACGGCGCAGTAGGTGCTCAGCGCAGTGTCTTTAGAAGGGAAAGACTTGCGGGCGGAGGTGATGATGGAGGGATTCCCCCGACACGCCCTCTTCTCACTGATGTACTGCAGCGGAGATCGGCAGCCCAGCGCCGTGTAGTTAGGGCGACACACCGACAGGAAATGAGGCGTCTGACTTCCTGTGACCACCTGGCCTGCATTGGCGAAGATGGTGGTGACAAAGAGGCCGAAGGAGTAAATGCCTGAACGGATGGAGAGAACAGAGTAAGTGCGCACCAAGCAGAAGGACAGATAATTAAAATCTAATTAATATGTAATTAATATGTAAATGCATGGTGTGTTTCATTTACCCAGGAAGCGGACGATGCGGCGCAGCATTGGGCTGAAATAACAGCAGTCTGCAGTGACGATGGTCTTCTCCTGACGGGACTCAGGCTTGGAGAAGAACGCCACTACCTCACCGATCAGGATCTGCAAACACACACACATGCACACACACACGCACACATGGTGTCTTAATCATAAAGCACTCTGATGCTTTGGTGTTTGTTTGCACATTAATGAAAAAACAGATAACTTCATACTGACGGTGATGGTGGGAATGGCGGTGACGAGTGAGTAGACGAGTGCGGGCGGGGCTCGACTGGCCTCCTCGGGTCCCAGGTACGGGCGGGAGAAGGTCCGGTCGAAGCAGAAGAAGCCTCGCAGGTGGACGGGGAACGTGTCAGTGTACTCAAAGTAATACGCCAACAGTACCACGGCTGACATGATGACCAGCTGCACGCACACACACACACACACACACACACACAGGATCAGAGTGATTAAAGGTTTAAATTTCCTCACCAGAGAGTGACTCACCAGACGCAAATAAAGAGAAAAAAGGAACAAGAGACAGAAAGAAGGAGAGAGAGAGAGAGATGACTTCTACCTGCTGTCATCTCTCTGTGGCCTGCTTTTCTGTTTAGCATAGTTTACACACATACACACACACACACACACACACACACGCGGCAGATGGTGAGAAAGTCAAAATGAAAGTTGAACAATTTCAGAATTACAAATAAAGAGGAAAAAACAGACATGGATTCGGTTATGGATTTCAGGTCAAGTAGCTTAGACTGATAAAGGAAAGTTAATAAAGTGACGTGTATAGACAGACAGGTGGATGGACAGACAGGTGTATAGACAGACAGGTGGATGGACAGACAGGTGTATAGACAGACAGGTGGATGGACAGACAGGTGTATAGACAGACAGGTGGATGGACAGACAGGTGGATGGACAGACAGATGGATATACAGACAGGTGGATGGACAGACAGGTGGATATACAGACAGGTGGATGGACAGACAGGTGGATATACAGACAGGTGGATGGACAGACAGGTGGATGGACAGACAGGTGGATATACAGACAGGTGGATGGACAGACAGGTGGATATACAGACAGGTGGATGGACAGACAGGTGGATATTCAGACTCGTCCCTCTGGAGGCAGGACGTTCTCCTGAAAGAGAAACTCATTGCTCTTAAACAGTTCATGTTTCCAGTTGGTGTACACACTAAAGAACCGCCTCAGGTTCTAGATTTAACTTCTTTCCAGACACACTCACACACACACACACACACACACACACATATTTATATATGAGACAGAATGTGGGTGTGGTTCACACAATGTGTTCCTGACCTCCAGGTCACACTGAGAGCCCGATGAGGTGTGTGTGTGTGTGTGTTCTGTGAGAGGACATTCTATGTGTGACTGATGCTGGAAAAAAAAAGGTGTAATGTAAGTCTGAGTGTAAGTTAATAAAATATGCATGTTGTAGTGACCTATAGTAGTGTGTATAGAGTGTGTGCCATCTGCTGGATAATCTCAGTACTGCAGCTCAGACTTTTTAATATACTGTATAACTAGTGTTAGTAAAAAAAAAAAAGAGTTTGTAGAAATAGTTAATAATAATCTGCTGATCTTTAATGTAATCATTTGATATTATTATTATTATTATTATTATGATTATTATTATTATTTGAGATTCAATTCAATTCAATTTTATTTATATAAGCAGCTTTTAACAATTGACATTATGCATGGCTACACAATAAAAGAAGTAAGTTTTTATGCAATGCGTATGAATCAAAATGATAAGATTGTCCCTGATGAGCAAGCCGAGGGCGACGGTGGCAAGGAAAAACTCCCTGAGATGGTAATAGGAAGAAACCTTGAGAGGAACCAGACTCCACAGGGAACCCATCCTCATCTGGGTGATAACGGAGAGCAGAGAATGATCAGCATAATAATGTGTACTGGAAGTTCAGTGTAACAGGAGATGTGTTAAAGTTTAAATTAAAAGGAGTCCAGTTTGTTCCCGGAGGCTCAGGTAGACTGTAGGAGATTCCAGTCCTGAGCTATCGAACAACTGAAGTCACAGGTCCCCAGGGCATCAATCGATGATAGGACAGTCTTCATGGAAACCATCCCCAGCCACAAAGCGCATCCAGGCAGACCACACGGGGCATCCATGTGACGGGATCTCCAACCAGAAGCAGGACTCCAGGACGGGTTAGACGGCTTCAGAGGGCAGAGGGGTCTGGATCACTGGCAACTCAGGAGCGAACATGTATAGCTCGACAGAGAGACAGAGAGAGGGAAAGGAGAGAGGGAGAGAGAGAGAGAGAGCAGAAAAGGAGAGAACAGAAAATAAGGAGAGATGGCAGTTAGGTCTGGTCACAGTCAACATGTATAAGGTGAATGTATATTAGTGCAAAGTGCAAGCAGGGACTCGGGCAGGACTAACTATAACAGCATAACTAAAAGGGAGGAGCCAGAAGGAAACACAAACATGAGGGGGAACTGAGATGTAAAGCAACCAATCACCTCACCGTCAACAAACCTGAGTGACCAATGAGAGTGGGGAGGACAGCATCTAAACATAGCAGTTCACCAGAATACTCTACGTCCATGAGTCCCCCAGATCTGCTTCTTTACCTAAGGCTCATCTATTTACAAACATGCTGCGCTAAATAAATAAGTTTTTAGCCTAGACTTAAACACTGAGACTGTGTCTGAGTCCCGAACATTAACAGGAAGACTATTCCATAACTTTGGGGCTTTGTAAGAAAAAGCTCTGCCCCTGCTGTAGTTTTAATAATACGTGGTACTGACAGGCAGCCTGCATCCTTTGATGGAAGTAGGCGTGGCGGATCGTAAGACACTAACAGTTCACTCAATACTGTGGCGCGAGACCATTTAGTGCTTTAAATGTCAAAAGTAGTATCTTGAAATCGATGCGAAATTTCACAGGGAGCCAATGCAGTGTAGATAAGATAGGGGTGATGTGCTCGTATCTTCTGGTTCTAGTGAGGACTCTCGCTGCTGCATTCTGGACTAACTGAAGCTTGTTTATACACCTAGTTGAACAACCAGACAGTAAGGCGTTACAATAGTCCAAACTAGAGGTGATAAAAGCATGAACTAGTTTTTCTGCATCATTTAGTGACAATATGTTTCTTATCTTGGCAATATTTCTAAGGTGAAAGAAAGCTATCCTGGTAATATTATCTACATGAGCTTCAAACGAAAGGCTGGAATCTATAAATCACACCGAGGTCTTTTACTGTTGCACTTGATGGAACAGAAAGGCCATCTAAAGTTACAGTGTGATCAGAAAGCTTACCTCTAGCTACTTGTGGTCCTATGACCAGAACTTCTGTCTTATCAGGATTAAGCAGAAGAAAATTAATTAACATCCAATCTCTTATGTCCTGCACACACTGCTCAAGTTTAGCAAACTGTTTTTTCTCATCTGGTTTTGCTGAGACATATAATTGTGTGTCATCAGCATAACAATGAAAACTAATACCATGTTTACGAATTATGTTGTCCAGAGGAAGCATGTAAAGGGAAAAAAGCAGTGGGCCTAAAACTGAGCCCTGTGGAACACCAAACTCCACTTGAGAACATGAGGAATGGTCACCATCTAAATCTACAAACTGATAACGATCAGTCAAGTAGGATCTGAGCCACAAGAGGGCAGTTCCCTTAATTCCTACTACCTTTTCTAATCTGTGAAGGAGAATACTATGATCAATGGTGTCAAAAGCTGCACTGAGGTCCAGTAACACAAGTATAGTGACGCAACCCCTGATCAGAGGCCCATAGGAGGTCGTTTACTACTTTAACAAGTGCTGTCTCTGTGCTGTGATGAGGCCTAAATCCTGACTGATACACTTCATTTATGCTATTTCTGTGTAGATGTGAACATAGCTGCTGTGATACTACCTTTTCCAAAATCTTGGAGATAAACGGAAGGTTTGATATCGGCCTGTAATTAGAAAGCAGACAGGGGTCAAGGTCAGGTTTCTTGATTAGCGGTTTAATAACGGCTAATTTAAAGGATTTGGGGACATACCCACTACTGAGTGAACAGTTAATTACTTTCAACAGGGGTTCTATTATTGCTGGTACTATCTGCTTGAGAAAATGTGTCGGTATAGGATCTAATATACAGGTTGACGATTTTGAAGAAGAGATGAGTGAAATTAGTTCCCTCGCTTCAAGGGGAGTAAAGTGTTCTAAGTTCTGATGTGATGTGGTTAGATCATCTGAATTATTTAAATTGTCTGGTTTCAAAGCCTGAATTTTTTGCCTAATATTTATGATTTTGTTATTGAAAAAGTTCATGAAATCCTCACTACTGCATGATGATGTTGTGGAGATTTCTGCAGTGGTCTTGTTTTTAGTTAATTTAGCTACGGTATTAAATAAAAATCTTGGGTTGTTTTTGTTATTTTCTATTAGAGTGGAGAAATATGTTGATCTAGCATCACTGAGAGCTTTTTTATAGTTCAGGATGCTCTCCTTCCAAGCTATTTTGAATACTATCAATTTAGTTTGGCGCCATTTACGTTCGAATTTGCGAGCGGTTTGTTTTAAAGCACGTGTGTGGTCATTATACCAAGGAGCGAGTTTCTTATCTCTAATCATTTTCCTTTTAACTGGAGCGATATTATCTAAGCTATAACGAAGTGCTGACTCTAGATATTCATTCGCCTGTTCGAGTTCTGTGAAGTCAGATGGCGATCCAATCAAAGTAGATAATTCTGGAAGATTATTGATAAAGCTCTGTGCGGTATTTGATGTAAATGTACGTTTAAGGTGGAAGCGCGGTGCTGTGCGTACATTATTACTATAACACGCTTTAATCGAGACAAGGTAGTGATCCGAGATAACTTCAGACTGTGGAATTGTGGTTATATTTCCTATACTTAACCTGAAGGATAATATTAAATCCAAAGTGTGACCTGCTTTATGAGTGGGTCCTACTACACACTGATTTACTCCTACTGAGTCCAGTATGGACAAGAATGCTGTTCTCAGAGGGTCTTCTGGATTCTCAAAATGAATATTAAAGTCTCCAGCAATTAACGCTTTATCTACAGAAACAACAAGGTTTGAAAGGAAATCTGCAAATTCGCAGAGAAACTCCGAGTACGGCCCAGGGGGTCTGTAAATGATGATTAGCGGGATTGACTGAGCTGACTTTATGTTACTATAGAGAACTTCAAATGCATTAGATTTAAAACTGTGTTTTTGTACGAGAGACAGATTATGGTTATAAATAACTGCGACTCCTCCTCCTCTACCAGTTAGCCGAGGCTGGTGTATGTAGCTGTATCCAGGAGGACTCGCTTCATTTAGAGCCACATACTCGTCCTGTTTAATCCAGGCTTCTGTTAAACATAATATGTCAAGCTCCTGATCTGTGATAGTTTCATTAACAATAACTGCTTTAGATGCGAGAGATCTAATATTTAACAGTCCTAGCTTCAGATCAGAGGTGCTGGCTGCGCATTCAGTGTGATCTGAGTTTGTGGTGTCTATGTTAATTAAATTACTAAAACAGACTTTCTGAGTCTTTCTAAATGTATGTTTATGTTTATCTCGGGGAACAGACACAGTCTCAATCTGATGAACCCTGAGTGACGACTCTATGCAGCTAGCAGACGGTCGGTTTAGCCTGTCTGTCTGCTCCCTGGCCTGGGCTCTGGATTGTCACCGATTAACTCAGCCTCTTCTGAGACTGTGTGCTAATCTACAAGAAATGAGAGCAGCACCTTCCCGAGTGGGATGGACACCGTCCCGCCCTAACAGGCCAGTTTTGCCCTCAAAAGTCTTCCAATTGTCAATGAGGTTGAAGTCCACGTCCATGTGTGTGTGTCTCTCTGTACAGCAGAACTCTCTGTCTCACTTATTAATAGACAGAAATCACATTCTGTAAGGTTGAGTATCTGACGCATTGTTTTGTTTTAAAACGACTCCAGCGTGTTAAAATTCACTTCTACCACTTCAGCGCTGTTATTTCAGCCAAAGTGAAAATATGAACTAATCCCAGTAAGAATATTCACTTTATCTTTTCTCATTAATATCTATTGGTGCAGGTGTTTGTTTACATTGAGACATCACTTTTATTCAACATTTAGATTTCACTGATGGTGCGAGGTTCAGTTTTCATAGTGTCCGTCCCATTTATTTGTAGTGACAAAACCTTTCTTTTATTTATATAGATGACATCTTCTGTTAATCTACTGATCGTGCAACTGTTTGATTGTTTGATTTAAATAAATCAGATTTACTCAGCACTGCTGCTGAATCCTGCGCTCTGATTGGTCAGAAGATGTTGATTAATTCTCTATAACAGCAGCTCTAGCAGTAGTGCAGGTTTATATTAATGCGCTCACTGTGATGCATTATTGTTTCCATAGTAACAGCACATTCACAGGGATATGTACAGTCCACTGATCATAAACAGCTTAAACAGTGTGTATAAGAAGTGTAAGGATCAGTGTGATCAGTGTAAGGAGTCTCCAGTGCAAGTGCTGAGTAACAGTCAGAAGGTAAAACTGGAGCTGTGATCTTCAGGACAGTGGAGTTCCCGCCTACTGCGGTTTCTCAGTCACATGATGAGAGTCAACCGAGGATGGAGTATGGAGTTTGTTTCAAAAATTCAGATAATGATTAGATAATAAAGGAAGCGCGCCAGTGGCAGGGAGGCGGGACTGAGTGCAGAGAGCCGCTCGAGCCTCAGGAGCCTCTGTGACTGGTGATTTATTTAGTGTGTGTCGTCAACATTAGCCCCAAAAACACGCGAGTGGACCTCAGGAGCGAGCCTCAGCAATGTGCTCCCACCCTTATCCAGGGCTCCAGCATCAAAGCTGTCGGGTTGGAACACAGCCAAGTTCTCAGCCTCAGAGGCAATCTCTCCATCTGAGAAAATCAAACACTGCACACTACGCTTAAACGCTGCACTTAATGAACAGAGAGAGAGAGAGGTAGAGAGAGAGAGGGGGGGGGGAGTGGAGGGGGAGAGGGGAGGGGGAGAAAGGTGGGGGGTATGTCGGATTAGACTCACCTCCACAAACAGAAAGCAGGGGACGATGTGTGTGCTCTTCTTCAGCCCTCCTCTTCCTCCAGTCACCCTTCTGTCCATCTTTCTTCTTTTTTTACGACACTGCTCTCACACACACACACACACACACACACACACACACCATGAATCCTCTGTTATTGTGCCGTTCCACAGAACACACTATGCAGTGCCCCAGTGATTTGGAACATGACCAAAGTGCTCACGGTCACAGCTTTCGCATTCGAGTAACAGTTTTGTGATGGTTACAGCCAACCAATCAACAGTCTGCTCTACTTTTAGCTCCGCCCCTCTGACCCTGCATGAAGAGAAACCTAATTTAGTACCAGTACTCAGTTCTAGTACGGCTCTCTCAGCCCTGGGACTGAGGACACGGCGTGAAGGACAGATCTGTGCATTCACCACGGCGTGTGTGTGTGTGTGTGTGTGTGTGTGTGTGTGTGTGTGCGCGCTGGACATAGACGGTTTATCACGGACCTGCTGGAACCCAGCTGATGTCAGGAGTGTGTTAGTGCTGCCTCACTACGGCACCGCGTCCGGATCAGAACACGACCCAGAACCTGTTACTGCACCGTATCAATCATAACATTCCCATTTGCAACATTCAGGAGTGTGTGAGGAGGCACACTCAGTTACTCTGCAGCTCTGCAATATGCTACACACTAAGTGGGTCAAAAAGCACACACACACACACACACACACACACACACACAGATTACATCTTAATCAGAGCATAAGATCTAATAGAAATTCTATTATAGCTGCACCGCTACATCCTCACACACACACACACACACACACACACCTGACAGAACCAGTTTAGCAGTGAAACAGGCAAATGAGTTCTTACCTCAGTATTACTGATGAGAGTCGAGCTGCATCTCCTCTAACACACACCACACACTTCCCCCTCTCTCTCTCTCTCTGCCCAGCTGAGCGCTACACACAATCGGCAGCACCACTGAAATGTCTGTCCTCAATTAGGGAGACTGTGTGTGCAGCAAGTGTGTGTGTGTGTGTGTGTGAGAGAGAGGGAGAAAGGAGAGAGATGTGTGTGTATGTATATATATATGAATATCAAACAAGTGAACACACAAATGGAGGAGTTAAAAAAAGAACTGAAAGCGGAGGAGTGTAATCAAACCACTGCATGTTTCTGCACAACATCACCAAAATATATTGTACACACACACACACACACACACACACACACACACACACACACACACACATGCACAAAAATGAGAAAAGGATTTCCTGTTCCCATGGAAACGCTGGAACTACGGACACACACTTAACACCATAAAATCCCAAAGTAAAGGGTGTGTGTGTTGTTTTTGGGAGTGTGTGAAGCATGTTCCAGCAATGATCTTTATGTGTGTGTGTGTGAGAGAGTGTGTTGATGGTGGTGAGTGTGTATCTGCAGTGATGTGTGTTTTTGTTTGTTTTTGAGTGTTGAGTTGAATACTGGTGAATAAATCCCACTGCCTCCAACCCCCCACTGCCTTTAACTCCCCACTGCCTCTAACATCCCAGGGCGGGGCAGGGTGGGGCGGGGCAGAATATCTGCTCTGTATGTGTTGGTATAATCCAGATCCAGACAGGTGGCTGATGTTATGCTGGTGTGGGTCCAGTGTTCCTGTAATGTAGACGTGTCCGGCTCCGCTCGACCCAAACACCGAAAGCTCTGATGTCCGTGTGTTAACTAAAGGAAGTAAACCGATATAAGACACAAATTAGCACTTTGGATTTAGATGTGGCTGCAGTGTGCTGTTACGCCACACACTCCCTACTGCCTCAAACACCTCACTGCCTCAAACATCTCACTGCCTCTAACATCTTACTGCCTTTAACACCTCACTTCCTCCACCACCTTACTGCCTCAAACACCTTACTGCCTCAAACACCTCACTTTCTCCACCACCTCACTGCCTCAAACACCTTACTGCCTCTAACATCTCACTTCCTCCACCACCTCACTGCCTCTAACACCTTACTGCCTTTAACACCTCACTTTCTCCACCACCTCACTGCCTCAAACACCTTACTGCCTCTAACATCTCACTTCCTCCACCACCTCACTGCCTCTAACACCTTACTGCCTCAAACACCTCACTTTCTCCACCACCTCACTGCCTCAAACACCTTACTGCCTCTAACATCTCACTTCCTCCACCACCTCACTGCCTCTAACACCTTACTGCCTTTAACACCTCACTTTCTCCACCACCTCACTGCCTCAAACACCTTACTGCCTCTAACATCTCACTTCCTCCACCACCTCACTGCCTCTAACACTTTACTGCCTTTAACACCTCACTTCCTCCACCACCTCATTGACTCAAACACCTCATGGTCTCCACCACCTGAATGTCCCTAACACCTTACTGCCTCTAATAATTTACTGCCTCTAACATCTCACTTCCTCCACCACCTCACTGCCTCTAACATCTTACTGCCTTTAACATCTCACTTCCTCCACCACCTCACTGCCTCTAACACCTTACTGCCTTTAACACCTCACTGTCTCCACCATCTGACTGCCTCAAACACCTTACTGCCTCTAACACTTTACTGCCTCTAACACCTGACTACCTCTAACACTTTACTGCCTCTAACACCTCACTGCTCTCGCCTCCTCACTGCCTCCTCACTGCCTCCTGCCTCCACCCCTCTGTGTGATCAGTATTATGCCCGCGCGCGCGCGTGTGTGTGTGTGATCCGCGTATGGAACACTTTAAGGCGTTAATTGTAGCCACGCCCCCCCGCGCGCTACCTCGTTGTGCAGAAGGTAAAGTGGGCGGGGCTGAATGAGGAAGACTTCTGTAACCGGATAACCGCAGAGCGCGCGCCCTGACCGCACAGCTCGCGCAGCAGAATGCACCTCGGCGCGCGGGATAACAGTTCGGTTAGACCCCGGTAACGGCTCTGCGCGCGCGCGCGTGTGTGTGTGTGTGTGTGTGTGTGTGTTGTCGCTCAGCTCACCGCGCGGGTTCGTCCTGCGGGCCGGAAGTGAAGATCAGAGGAAGCGGCGCCGTTAGACTGAGACCCGCTGTGTGTGTGTGTGTGTGTGTGTGTGAGATCAGCTCTCAGTGTAACTCTGTCGGCTCGTCATTTTTCTCTCTGATCTTCGGTGGCGCGCGCAGGTAAGCAGCAGCTCCTCCATCATTAATAACGGCTTCATTACCGCTTTATGAGGTGTGTGTGTGTGTGTGTGTGTACTGCTTATAGAGAGAGTGGTACAGTGTGTGTGTGTGTGTCTGTGTGTGTGTGTATACACTGCTTATAGAGAGAGGGGTACAGTGTGTGTGTGTGTGTATCCTGCTTATAGAGAGAGGGGTACAGTGTGTGTGTGTGTGTGTCTGTGTGTGTGTATATATATATACACTGCTTATAGAGAGAGGGGTACAGTGTGTGTGTGTGTGTCTGTGTATATACACTGCTTATAGAGAGAGGGGTACAGTGTGTGTGTGTGTGTATCCTGCTTATAGAGAGAGGGGTACAGTGTGTGTGTGTGTGTGTGTGTGTGTGTATCCTGCTTATAGAGAGAGTGGTACAGTGTGTGTGTGTGTGTCTGTGTGTGTGTGTATACACTGCTTATAGAGAGAGGGGTACAGTGTGTGTGTGTGTGTATCCTGCTTATAGAGAGAGGGGTACAGTGTGTGTGTGTGTGTGTGTGTGTGTGTGTGTATATATATACACTGCTTATACACCCCCCTCCAGTGTTTAGTTTCGTCAGTGTTAGCGTTCCCTCTCAGCGCTCCTTAATCTCCAGACCTCACTCCTGACTCTGTTGCGGACCTTCAGATCACCCCTGTCCTAACCCAAGGATGGTTCCTTGTTCTGTTCCTTAGCTATCATCAAAAAATCTCACCACACTTTCCTCGTGCCTAAAGTCTTACCTGAAGTGACCTCTGCCACTACTGCCTTCTACAGGGTAAAGCTGGAAACGTGTGCACAGGTTCTGTTCAAGCTCCATAACATTGATTGTTGGCTCCTCCTGGTACCTCCTCTCTGATTGGGGATGACTTTGCCATTTATGATTAGAAGACTTAAATAACCTCCCAGATCTTCACTCCAACCCCACCCACTGTGGAGCCCTCAGACTTCAGCAGCCATCAGTCTGGCTTCAAAGAGGTGCGTTCCACACAGGCTGTCCCAGTGAAGCTCCCTGCTGCTCCCTGCCGAGAAGCTCCCTGCCGCTGGAACAGCATGTGACATGGTCAACCACATGACTCTATAGTCCATCCTCTTGAGTCGGTGCTTCTTATTTGGATGACCAGTCACATGAGGTGTCATGGAAGGAATCCACATTTTCTCCACACAGATACTCCACCGGTGTCTCTCAAGGCTCAGTACTTGGTCCTAGTCTGTTCACTATCTATACTCAACCCCTTAATAATTAATGACTGGATTCCAGTATGTCATTCCTGGGAGATTCCTCTGTGCACCATTCGTCCTCTGCAGCTGATCCAGGTTCTCCCACGCCACCCCACTTCTCCACCCCCTGCACTGGCTTCCTGTAGCTGATGCATTAGATTCAAAACTCTAATGCTTTCCTATAAAGCTAAAAAACGGCCCAGTGCCCACTTACTTCATAGCACTGCACACACCCCACTCTGCACACACCCCACACTGCACCGCCACTACCCCACCCCCCACCCCGCTCCCTCAGATCCTCCAGCACTGCTCAACTGATCCCTTCAGCTCTCATTGGTTCGAGGAAGAGACTTGGTGGTGAAACTTCTTCTAGACGTCTGAACAGCCAAGTCTCTGAGAGTCCAAACACCATCACAACACAGACACAACACAGAAACAACACCATCACAACACAGTCACAACACCGACACAACACCGATACAACACCATCACAACAGCTTCACAACACCATCACAACACCGACACAACACCATCCCAACACCATCACAACACAGTCACAACACCGACACAACACCGATACAACACCATCACAACAGCTTCACAACACCATCACAACACCGACACAACACCATCACAACACCATCACAACACAGTCACAACACCGACACAACACCGATACAACACCATCACAACACCGACACAACACCATCACAACACCGACACAACACCATCACAACACAGTCACAACACCGACACAACACCATCACAACACCGACACAACACCATCACAACACCGACACAACACAGACACAACACCATCACAACACCATCACAACACCGACACAACACAGACACAACACCATCACAACACCATCACAACACCGACACAACACCATCACAACACCGACACAACACCATCACAACACCATCACAACACAGTCACAACACCGACACAACACCGATACAACACCATCACAACACCGACACAACACCGACACAACACCATCACAACACCATCACAACACAGTCACAACACCGACACAACACCGATACAACACCATCACAACACCGACA
>QNUK01002133.1:0-5000 GCA_013621035.1 Clarias magur
TGTAGGTTTTGAACGGCTCAATGTCACGGGGAATCGATTTATTTTGAGATTCCGTCTTTCAGAAATGAGACGACGGTGGTGAGGACGATGCTTATACACGGCGAGGGACTTTGACCTCATGCGACACGAGACGTCTTTACAGACTTTAAATGTCATTTAAAGTCTAAAGTACCAGGCGGAATGTTCACGTCTGTTCCAAAAAAAAAATCAAATAATTAAATAGAAATGAACTTCCTGAAAGTCTGTAAACGCGTCTGCAGCAGATCTGTGGATTCATGTGGGTCTGTGCATGAGTTATAGCTTTTTGGAACGAGAACCGCGAATTTGTAAGAACCAGAATAAACTAGCGAGTGTCGTTCATGTCAAGTAAATGCCAAAGCTTTTGGGACGGGATGAAGTCGGGATTTAAAGACATCTTGGGGGTAAAAAAGGAAGATGAAACAGCGATCTTTATGCAAAATGACAGAATGTGCGACACACCAGTCGGAGAGATTTACAAAATTGCTGCATGATGGAAAAAGCGCATGTTGCGCGCTGACAAACCGGTGCTCGCTAGTCAGCATCTCTGGGTGACGTCCAAAGAACTAGCAAGCACAACATTTCATCGGAATAGAAGTAAACCTCCGGCGCTTTATTTAAATCCTCACGTTACCGCGAGCCGAGGATCCTCGTGTCGCGTCAGGGATGTTCACGAACGGCCTCGTCTCCTCTCCGTGTCCCGGGACGGCGTGACCCGGCAGGAAGTCGAGCTCGGCGCTCACCTCGCCCCTTTCCTCTATCTTCCACCTGCTCTTAGGCGATAGAAACTGGAGCTGGAGGCGTGAGGGATAAATATAGCCGTGCGGGGTGAAGACAGCGTGGCCCGGCTTTAAGGTTAAAAATATAGATATCCATGTAGAGCGATAGAAAGTGTGATGCAGAGCGGAGTGTGTGCAGGAAGCTGGGTTAGAAAGAAATGAAATGGACCTGGGATATACAGTAGATTCGTTTATTTTTACGCCGCTAAAACGTTATTGTTTCCATGGTGACAGTTCATTCACAAGGAGAAATGTGTCCGTGAAGGAGTCGCCAGCGTCAGCACTTTTAATGTTGAATGCGTTTAATGGAACTATAAGCACATAGAAATCATTGTTCTAACATGGGGAAATGCTTTAATCCAAAACGCAGATGTCCAGGGTGGGTGAGACGTAACTAGGCATTGAAAATGTGTCCGTATTTCTTATACGAATGCGTTGAAACAGACTGCACATGTACTCGATTACTTAATTCGTCCTGCACCGCTCACCGAGCCTGTGCTCATCAGCTTTGCGTGACAATTTATCATCATCTCCGGATGCTGTGTTTCATTCCTCCCTTTCATTTCTTCTGCACAAGAACAATGGGATTCCACACTCCACTTCATCGTTGCGTGCTGAGCGTGTCTTAGCTCTCTCCTGAACAGTCGCGCGGTCGGCCGTCTTCGTCTCACGTCGCGCGCCGCTGTCTCTCGGCCGATGCTGACGCAGGACACGTGAGGTCGAACGTCTTCTCGTCTGTTTAGCGGCGAGTGACTACGGTGATACCGCAAGCTCTATAACCGTTGAATGGAGCCGAGTTCGCTTTTACTACCCCGTCTGAGAACGTGAGAAAAATGCTAGAAGAAAAATACTCATCTTTCGTTTGTTAGCAGTGACTCTGCTTCATCACAGCACCTGGCTGCTGATTCGTTGCCACATACACAGAGAGTTATATACTTATTCCTAGCTCATCGATTTATTATGCATCATGCACACGCATCGTTTTGTCACCTTCTTAAAAAAAATGTAAAAAAAAAAAAAAAGGAAAAAAGTAGAGTAATCAATATGTAATTGTTCAATTATATAACTTACATCTACAATATTTTCACTTCTGGACGCCACCGAGTAGAAACATGCTGGATAGAATAGCGGGACTGGGCGTCCAAGTCAAACCGGGACTTAAGATGACATCTCTGCTGAATAAAAGTGTAAAAGTGATTGACGTGGGAGGCCAGTGTTCCAGACATGAGGAGACTTTCTACCCTGATGGTGTTCAAGCACTAGTGAAACCCTGGGATACGTGCACTGGTGCAGGGGGGATTATATAGAGAAAATAAAGGGAGTTTTTCCCTCTACACAATAAAAAAAAAGTCCCGCTTTGACTTGAACGCCCCGAAACAATGCTCTTGCTTTCTTTTGCGCTTTCGAATACCACACGAGTCTTTGTTTCCATTCCGTCTCTTCTTTAAAACAAGGGTCGTATAACATCATAATGGATCTATCCCTTCTCTCTCGGTGAGCTTCCGAACGCAGCAGAGGGGTTCGTTTTAAACAGCCGAGTTATCAAGCTGTGCTAAATTTAGCCGACAGCGTGCAGGCTTAATTCCACTTTGCTAATTATGTCCACGTTGCAGGCATCTCAGCTCTGGCCTTCTCTCCGGCCCGAAAAGCTCGGACTCAGCACAAACAGCAGCGAGGTCTGTGTGTGTGTGTGTGTGTGTGTGTGTGTGTGTGTGTGTGTGTGTGTGTGTGTGTGTGCGCTTTGTGTCAGTGTGCTGTATTCATGCATCACTTTTTTTTTTCTTTTTTTTTTAAATGAATGCATGCAGTAATTTACGCAGTAAACTCTTTACATTTTGACTGAGGTCTAGGTAGGGGACAGTGGGGTAAGAGGCCCACGAGGCGGGAGCCAAATATGGATGCCATAGAAAATGTGAAAATTATTAGTTGTTTATCCTGGGCATCTAGGAATGTGGCTATTTTGGAAGAAAGGAAATAGATAAATTAGTCATTTTTTTTCCCTGTAACTTATATCCCGGAAATATATTCACTCCATTTAGCTCAATGGGACTGCAGAAGCTTCGTATGCGTCTCAGCTGAACTGTGGATTTTTTTTTTTTGCCCGGAACGAGGGTTGTCATTTTTTTGGCCCCTATTACACTTCCATTGTACTCGCAATTCCAGGTGACTAGTGCTAATTTCATCGAAGAAGTTAATGGCGAAAAATATCCTTCGGCGAGATTTCTTTCGGCGACTAAGATGAGACGATGATGAGACGTCCCTGATATCGGCGGGCAGTGACGGAATCAGCGTGCGATATTGTTGACGGAAATAGACAAGACTAAAATGTCTTAAAAAATAATAAATAAATAAATAAATAAATAAATAAATAAATAAATAATAAAACATCTGCCTTTATTTTCTTCAACATATAATTTTTCGTCACAATCTGCCACGATTACATTAATTACGCCACTAATAGCGGTGTTTCACCCTTGGTCACGGCGCGCATCTGTGTATCAGGGGTGCTGTAGTTTGTGACGGGACGTTACAAGCTCAGTCACCTTTAACTCTTCGTCATCACAGGAGCATCACTCGGGCCGAAGAGACGAGATGATATCTGGGCCCGTTTCCCTCATATTGAACAAGACAAGAGAAAAAAGCTGATGTGTCGTAATATCGGGCGAACGCGATCGCATCGAGAAACATCACAAACCTGAAGAGGCGAAATCGAGGCATCCCATAATAATCACCCAGTTTTACAGCCTCGTTGTGGTCATTACGTTACCACATGTTAACATCATTATGTTGTAATGGATTTTATTTTATATTATTTTATGGTTAGACCATTGCCAAACGCATTAAGCTAATAGGCTAGCGAATGATTGTGACCCATAGGAGCTACAGGATCTCTACAACAGTCCAAGTGTGTAAATTCATTAAATAATAATAATAATAATAATAATAATAATAAAAAGTTTCAAAACTCTATACTGTCCTTACTGCTCCTTTTGTTTTATATATATTTAAAAAAAATAGTCATGCAGCTGAATTTCAATTAGCTGAAAATCTAATAACATCAGATGAAAAGATAAATTTTAAATGTTAAGATATTTATTTTGTGAAAACCCTCACCAAGACTAGATTGACTGTAGGGGTAATTAATAATAATCTTGTTGCTAAAATGTCACGTTTTCATTGACTAAAACTCGACTAAACAAAAATAAGAAAAGATTGACTAAGTATGATAAAAACTAACAGGGACATTAATCCCAGGACTAAGACTAAGACTAAGACTAAGACTAAAACTGAAAATAGCTTAGAAAATGAACAGTGGTGTTGTGGTACAAAACTGCGCTCACAACCTGGTGCACTTTCCGATTTAGTGCCCTTAGTGGAAATGAGAATAATATGAATGAATACAAATCTGTAAATAATGTCTTCCGCGTAACTACTGAAGAATATACGTGGAAACCGTGCGCATTTCACAGGCACTGCGGTTGTAAGTCCGCATCGGCAACTATTCGAAACCTCCTAACCTCTGACATTGCAGTAAGTCTGGTTTGACTTCTTTTCCAAACTTTGGAGTCCATGACCCCACCGGCGGCCATATTGGATTTAGTTTTCCGCTAAGTGCTAAACTAGGAAGCGATCCGTTCGGGAAATCAGCTTCGTGTTGCTTCTTTTTTAAACGTCAGACTCCAATTTAACGCCATAAAAAAGTCTATGTATAAAAATACTCAGTGCCTTTGTGCTGTATTGATCCGCTGACATTTTTACATCCATAATATGAGATAAAAGATCATCTATAGGTGTCCCAGAGTCACTGAATACTTGTTTCAAAAAAAAAAAAAAAAATGAATCTGTATTTTTAATAGATGTTTATTTTCACCAAGTCTGGTCCCATCTGAAGGTCCTGAGCGGCATTCGACTGTGAATAAAGTCAGCTGAACTGGTGTACGGAACGATGATATGCCGCATATCAGTGCGCTGACTTTTACCCGGGAGTTATTTTTATGTGAGTTAAAGCACCACGCCTTTCTCCTTCCCCTCATTTCACCTTCAGACTCGCGGCTCGTCCTCCTCGTTAGCTTGACGAACGAGCTGACTGCCAGCAAAGTGCTCTGCTTAGGTTTCGTCCCGTCTCTCCGTCCCGTTTCGGCGCGATACAGTACAGAAATAAGCGGCATTTAGCATTAAATATGGCTCTGACTTACGCACTGA
>QNUK01002133.1:10000-15000 GCA_013621035.1 Clarias magur
ACCTGGATCCATTCCAGATTCTAAATATAGTTGCAAGGAGCAATGCTCGGGACCAGGCATCTGTGCCATCGCAAGCCAGGCTCACCAAAACCACACATGCATTTAAGGGGACTTACCAATACCATTATGACATAATCTTAGAATAGGGGGAATTTTATGTTAAGACGTTCAAAAAAGCTCCGGATGCTGGAAAAAAAAAAAAAAGCATCACACTATGATGTCACTCAATGTGCTGTCACTCGGGAGGTTTAAGGCCTCGACACGTTTGAACCGTTTGAGATATGAAAAATACCAAATACCTTAATAGAAATCCCTTGACAATTTTGCATGGATGGAAATATGGACAACACAAATTAATATTTTTTTTTTTTCTATTTTGTAGTTTGGAGTGGCAGGGTGGTGTAGTGGTTAGCACTGTCACCTTATCTCCAGGGTCGAGGGTTAGATTCCTACCTTAAGGTCTATGTGCATGGAATTTGCATGCTCTCCCCGGGTTTGGTGAGTTTCCTCTGATCCGATCCAATTTGACTTGTTTGCTTTGTTACCATCTTAACCCACAGACAGGAAGTGTTCAATATTCAACTGCTAAATATGCACACGACGTCCCGCTCTTCACCTTGAGAAAAACCCTTCTCTCTCTCTCTCTCTCTCTCTCTCTCTCTCTCTCTGTAAAATCAAAAGGCACAATTTAAACTTTGTCCCTATGATGCTGCCACATTTTCTCCCTTCTTGTGTGGATTGCCATAGATGCTTTTTGGATGCTTTTTTTTTTTTTTTTTTAGTGCCATAGATGTTTACTAGTGGATGTAGCCTATCTATAATTCACTGTTAGTGGCCAGTGTTTTAATGGTAGCACGTCTTTCTTGGATAATACACCGATCAGCCATGACATCACCATCAATGTCAGGTGAACTGAATAACATTGATCACCAATTATATACCAGGAAACTGGCACACCAATCTCACCCAAAGTCCAAACCAAAGTCCAGCTCCAATAGAACCGGTCTCATAGGAAAGCCAATCGATGCTGTCCATTAATGAAAAGCACCAGAACACCCAGCAGGCTAAGGCCTCTGACCTGCCCTCCAAAATCCTCAGATCACAGCCTGATCAAGCACCCATGGGATGTGCCAGACAAACAAGTCCACTCCATGGAGGCCCCACCCCTTAAATCACAGCACCCCAATTGACTAACTGCCAACATCCACGGCACAACGCGAAAGCTGGAGTCACGACCCAAGGGGACAGAGCTGCCTCAGTAGCAGAACCCAAAACCTATGTCAATGTATGAAACCCCAAATATCTCCAATTGTGCCAGAGCACAAGCCTCATTAGTGTGATCCAGTGACCAGTAAAAAATAAAAAATAAACACCAGACCTCAGGGGTAAAAACCAGGGTTCCCCAGTAGGGAAAACAAATATATGATCTCCTTAAACATAAAGGTTATTTTTTTACATGTGCATGTGTGGTAGTGTGTGGCTCATTATTAGCACGGGTTTTTTGACTAATCCCTAGCTGAGATCTGTTGCAGATGTGAGAGCAGATGACTGAATCTCCATCCTGTACTGTACCTTTAAACCCCAAGGAACAAAAGCAGCAATCCTAAGTCTGACATCCCCACACTACCTCCACACCCTCAGGAGCGCACTGGAGTGTAGAAAAGGCGACATTCGCTCAGCTGTGTAGTGTACTTAAAGCACTCGCACGCCCGGAGTGTTTACAAATCCCCTCTAACCCCTGGCGAGTAGCTGCACCGGGAGCCAGCGCGAGATGTGTTTCAGGATTGCTGTGAAAGGCATGTTACGGTTCAGCAGGGGAGAGGAGAAAAAAAAGGAGAAAAAGAGAGAGAGAGAGAGAGAGAGAGAGAGAGGATCTTTTGAGGAATGAACATTCAGTGATGGGGGCTTTTCATTTTCTATCTATGAGCTGTTTATTAATGGAAAGAGGTGCACCTTTCACAAACTGTTCACAAACAGAAGCTGCTGCACTCATCATGAACTTTTCTTTTGTTCCAGAACTGTTCAAAGTCGCCCTGCTCATGAACTGTTCAGAAGAACTGCTTAAGAACTTTTCAAACAACGTTGCTACAATCCACTGGCAGGTTAAAAAAGTTGGTTCATTTACGGCTCACAATCAGGAGCCGATGTGCTGCACGTTAACTGTTCAGTTACGCTGATTATGAACTGTTTATTCACAGCCAAAAGCTGCCACACTGTTCATGAACTGTCCACATGGTTGCCCTTCCCATGACCTGTTCACAAAACTGTTCCTTCCTTTGTCGCTGAGCTCTTCACCAACAGAATTAGTTCAGCTTTCATAACCGAATAACGTGGACAGAAACTAGTGCACTGTTCATGGGAACTCTTCAGCTGTTCACAGGACTACGTTGTTCAGATGCTGCGCTGAAGCAGAAGCTGGTACTCTTATTTTTTCAGCTGTTTGCGAGCAGGAGCAGTTTGGCTGTTCATCACAAAACCACAAGAAGAAATCTATGCATTGTTCCTGAATTGTTCATGAACTGTTCAGAAAGAGAAGGTACCGTGCTGTTGATGAACAGTTCACTTGCAGAGTTACTTTGCTTGCGAACAATGTAATAACAATAATTGTAATGAACAGCTCACAGTCAGGAAGGTGTCGAGCTTTTCATGAGCTGTTCATAAATAGAAATAAATTTGACTGTTTTCTCAAGTTACAAACAGAAGCTGCAAAATGCCTCATGAACTGTTCACAGTTTTGCACGAGCTTTTGGAAATCGTGGACAGTTCAACTGCTCATTTAAAAAAAAAAATCACAAGCAGAAGCTGCTGCACCATTCATGAACTGTTCACTCAATTTCATTGTACATAAGCTGTTCATAAACAGAGGGTGCTGTGCTGTTCATGAACAGTTCATGGACACTTTTTACATAAAATCCCTAATGAACTGTTCCCAATTAGAAGCTGTGGCATTGTTTACAATCAGGCATCACTGAACTGCTCACGAGCTGCCGAGCCTGTGAGTCTGTGAGCTCTTCATGAACTGGAGCTGCTGCAGTGCTTACAAACGTCTAAGTAACAGAAGCAGCTGTGCTCCTCGTGGGCTGTCCATTAAGTGTCCATTTGTTCAAGAGCTGTTCGTAAGCAGAAGGTCTTTGATACGACGTTGCTTCTAGCCAAAGAGCGACTTGGAGTCGCGAGCCAGAGCTAAACTGTCCTTTTTTCTTGGTGTCACTATGTTTTTTGTAGACATTAAAAAAAAATTAAATGTGGTTTAAAAACCACAAAGGCATTTTAATACAAATCACAGCTCCTTTTCTTTTTCTTTAATTTCCTTTTACTAGATCAAACACAAATTGTTAAATCACAAAAACGTGTTTTGCGTTTCAAACACATATTTCAAATTCCCGTTTTAGACACTTTGTCCATCTGTGTATGTGTGTGTGTGTGTGTGTGTGTGTGTGTGTGTGTGTGTGTGTGTGTGTGTGTGTGTGTGTGTGTGTGTGTGTGTGTGTGTGTGTGTGTGTGTGTGTGTGTGTGTGTGTGTGTGTGTGTATGTATGTGTTTGTGTGTGTGTGTGTGTGTGTGTGTGTGTGTGTGTGTGTGTGTGTGTGTATATTTATGTGTTGTGTGTGTGTGTGTGTGTGTGTGTATATTTATATGTTTGTGTGTGTGTGTGTGTGTGTGTGTGTGTGTATATGTATGTGTTTGTGTGTGTGTGTGTGTGTGTGTGTGTATGTATGTGTTTGTGTGTGTGTGTGTGTGTGTGTGTGTGTGTGTATGTGTGTGAGTGTGTGTGTGTATATTTATGTGTGTGTGTGTGTGTGTGTGTGTGTGTGTGTGTGTGTGTGTGTGTGTGTGTGTGTGTGTGTGTGTACAGTGTATATTAATGTGTATGTTGTTGTGTTTGTGTGTGTATATGCAGTATATGTGTGTGTGTGTGTGTGTGTGTGTGTGTGTGTGTGTGTGTGTGTGTGTGTGTGTCGGACGTGTGTGTCGGACGTCTGAGAAACCCGCTGTGGTGACTGTAACAGAATACCCCCGGGGTCAAAACTAGTCTGATCTGCATTCCAGTCTAATAAAGAGCTGAGACGAAGAGGAAGGATGGAGTTGGAAGGATGAAGTTTTGCACTGGTTTTCGGAATCAGGTTCTCCTGGGAGAGAGAGACGCGGCTTTTATGTGCAGCTGAAATTGTTTCCAATTAATGTGACGTGACTGCTTTTCATGAAGCCTGCTTATATTTGTCAGAATGTGTGGAACAAAAAAAAAAAAAATAGTACAAAAGCATGGGATGTCTTTAATTTCCATTTGCGCAGTTTAGTTGAACTTTTACATTTTATTAGTTAAAAAAAAAAAAAAAACTGACACAGTGAAGAACGTGCAGATGCAGACAGACTGAGTGCTGCAGCGGTTCCTTTCCTGACGATGTCCAGATGTTTTCCTGACAATTTGGTGTGGTCAAGCAAGTATGTGTCCGTGTGTGTGTGTTTGTGTGTTCGTATGCGTGTGTGCGCGAGCTAACGGCGCAGGGGTGTGGCGGCGTGTCTGGCTGCGGCTTGTTTGCAGAAAGTGCCGGAGTCAGTGGTGTGAGATTGATGTGTTCGTGGTCATCACCTTTACTGCACTTACTTCATATTGACCAACACTGCTGAGTGATGAACACTGCAATTACTGTACATTCTCTCTCTCTCTCTCTCTCTCTCTCTCTCTCTCTCTCTCTCTCTCAGGCCTCGTACATGCACTATATCTCTAAAAGTAAAAAAAAAAAAAAAAAAAACACAAAACCCCCTGGACAGCATCACCGCTCACTGTAAGCACTGATACTGGAGACTCCTTCCATAGAAAAGGTTGCCTAACCCTAACCCTAACCATGATTTCTTTATTTTTAGTCCGCTAACATTGAGCTTCTGTTTTGCATGTCCATTTCAACGAAGCATTACTATTCTATAGAAATGATAACATATTAGAATTAGACCTAATAAAGCATTAATGCAAGCCTGTGCTTCTGTTAAAACTGCTGTCT
>QNUK01002134.1:0-18637 GCA_013621035.1 Clarias magur
TGATTCTGAGGCCCTATTTTGTGGGGCTTTTTTTATGGGGCTGTAACCTATCCCAGGAGGCTTTGGGTGCCAATTCATTGCAGGACACACACACAGACACACACAGACACACACACACACACACACCATTTGGGAATCAGTTAGCCTAATCTGCATGTCTTTGGACTCTGGGAGGAAACCAGAGTACCCGGAGGAAAGTTACCACAGCATGGGGAGAACATGCAAATTCCATGCAAACATACAGAAATCGAACCCAGACCCTGGAAGTGTGAGACCACTAAGCGACCATGGCACCTGTTGTTATAATAATAATAATAATAATAATAATAATAATAATAAATAAATAAAACAATAATACTGTACATTATTATTGTGTATTAATATTAATATTAATTAATATTATTATTATTATGAGCAGTAATAGTAGGAGTAGTAGTAGTAGAAGAAGTTATTTGATCATAGCAACTACTTACTGTCACAATAGTCACAATAGTGGGTAGCATTGCATCTGGAACATCGCAGCAACCCCTGTCTTACTTGCTTTTTATTCTTTTTTAAATGTATCGTTATTCTTGCTTTTTGTCTGAAAAAAAACACTGTCTTTTAATTCTTTCTTTCATTCGTTTTTTTTCATAAAATTTTGCAATTTGTTGCAACTTAATTTATATAAGCAATGTATTATTATTATTATTATTATTATTATTATTATTATTCATCCTTATCTCACGATGTATTATTTCATGCTTAAATAGCAAAATATTATGTCTTTAATGCAAATGTAATTTGGATTCTTTCAAGTATTCAATATATAATAATAATAATAATATAATAATAATAATAATAATAATAATAATAATAGAGACTTTGCTATGCCGCTGGCAACCAGGAGAGGGTGGCAAACGCATACAGTAAGAGCAGTTGTTACCTAGAGTAATAACCTGAACGTTTGTCTTCACTTGACAAACAGGATACTTCAGGTCTGTCCTTGATAGCAATTTTCTTCATCACACTTTCGTAGAAGTAGAGGGTTGACCTGTATGGTCTGTCCGGCCTTTGTGCAGTATAAGTGCCAATGGCACCACGCTCCTTAAGATCAGAAAACTCCGGACTTCTGGTAGTTCCCAGAATATCAAAATCTACAAAAGGAGGTAGGGCTTTTTCATATTTGGCTCCAAAACTTTGGAATAGCCTTCCTGACAGTGTTCGGGGCTCAGACACAGTTTCCCAATTTAAAAGTAGACTCAAGACGCATCTCTTTAATCTGGCATACACATAATTAATTTCTTTACCTGATACTCCAGTACATCTATCCTGAATGGCAAACACGCTAATTCTTTTCACCTGCTCTTTATTTTTCCACCCATCCCGAGGCATCTGGAGATCGTGCCAGCTTCAGTAGACAGAGGCCGACCCTGCGAGGACCCAGAGGCATCCAGAGAAGGACCTGCTCCAGCTGGATTCTTCTTCATGTTGGTTTGGAGCTACACATGCTGCTCCTGAGCTCCCAGTGATCCAGACATCCATCTGCCCTCTGCACCTGCTGACTCATCCCTGTGCTGAACTGGACTTTGTGTTAATTTAAATTAACTTCTGTTATACTGAACTTTCATCTGCATAACACACATGATGTTATACAATTTCTGTTATCTGTTATCACCCAGATGAGGATGGGTTCCCTGTTGAGTCTGGTTCCTCTCAAGGTTTCTTCCTATTGCCATCTCAGGGAGTTTTTCCTTGCCACTGTCGCTGTCACCCTTGGCTTGCTCATCAAGGACAATCTCATTATCTAGTCACATTTTTCTTACACATATATACATTTCCATAAGTCTTCTTTTCATTTTCTTTTCATTTCTGTGAAGCTGCTTTGAGACAATGACCATTGTTAAAAGCGCTATAGAAATAAAATAAAATTGAATTGAATTGAATGGTACATAAGAATAATAATAATTAAAAAATAGTAAAGTACAACGGAAGTAGAGGGAAACAAGTGCAAGAGTGATTTAATTAAAGCATGGCCAGGAATTAAAGGAATGAAGGAATTAAAATGATGAGTGTTACAGTTGAGGAGCTGCAGTTCATGATGACATGCCATAAGACATTTAGAGACGAGCAGAAATACAAGTTTTTCTTATTATAGAAAACAGCCATATGACTGCCATCTTAATAACCAGGCATTCATCAACACAGAAAGCAAGATCTCTCTCTCTCTCTCTCTCTCTCTCTCTCTCTCTCTCTCTCTCTCTCTCTCTCTCACTTCCAAAACACAGACCCATGGCTCCCTGAAAATCATCTTCTACACCCACAAGTGCAGGCTATAGTAGTGAGCTTGTTCAGGAATTCAAGCAAATTCCACTTTCTGTATCCACTGGCTAGGAGTGAGGTCCAGACAGTGTTCTCTCCTGTATGGACTGAAAGAAAAATGAATTGGAGCCTGACTCCATTTGGGATTTGGAAGAAGTCTCATGAAGCGTGTGACACCTCTCCCTCTCTGTGTTGTTAAATTGACGATGTAGCACAATCATGAATCATTAAACAGCGACATCTGGTGGAGTGCAGACGATATTGCTGTCATGAAATGGCTCGCCACAATGAATTACTGTCAGTCTGAGCTGTGAACAGTAAATGACGAATAATACAGTATATTGGAAAGAATCTGGAATAGAGTTAGGAAATATTTTTTTTTTATTTAAATCATTTGAAAAGTAAAGGTGTTTGTGCAATTAGGAGCACTTTTGCTGTTGTGTTTAAATGATGGGAGCATTTATTGATTGATTTTTATTTTATTTTATTTTTTATTTTTATTCAGAAATACATGCTTCTTGGGGCCAAGGCGAGTTTGGTTTCTTGAAACATATGCGGTGGCCTTTGCATGTCTTGTCCTTTCTGTGACTAGAATCAAGCAAGTTACACACGGCATATACTGTACGAAATGTAGTAAACATCATGTAAGTCTCTGGATATAAAATGACATGACGTGATTGTATAAACAAGCAGTCATGATAATAATACCTCCTGAATGTAGCAAGCAATGCATTGAAACAAAAATTACCTGAGCTGGGAACATATCCTGAAGCTTGAACTGAGGTTCTTGGCTATACTTGTGGAAATGATGTGTCCAAAGCTGAAGGCATGGGATCTGGGGTCTGCATTAGTGCAGCACATTCAGCTTTGAGATGTTTGCCAGCTTCTTTGGTTTTAAACAACAACAAAAAAAAGTATCTCCTATCTTGCGTCCAACAGTGTTGCAATGGTCATTATACTTAAAGACTCCAAATTAGATACTGTAGACTTTCTCCAAGACATTGTTTTTCATGGTGCTGTGATGATCTCTGTGTGGTCAGGTTTGTAGTTTGGCATTGCAATACCTGATGCAACATTTTCATCACTGGAATTACTTTGGATCCAGATACTCTTTTTTTTTTCTTCCATGGATAGTTCCACTGTGGCTAGATCTAAAGGTGTGGGCACATCTAGAACTTGCTCTATTACCTAATGCTCTTCTGAAATAAGTGGTGTGAGATCAGTTTTTAAGGAAGCCAATGATGACAACACTGGCTCTTGGCTAATTTATTCTTTTGAGCCTATGTAAAGTTCTGTTCTAGCATGTTGGCATTTCATTTATTAACTTCACTGCTGGTATTCCCAGTTGTTGCTCAACCTATTTAAAAAAAAAAAAAAAAAAATTGCAGTGATGCTTGATCTGAAATATGTAACAGTATGTGTTAGAATGCATATTTCACTGAGTGATGGAATCTGGCCAATGGATTTCTTAACTGTTAACTGTTTTTGAAAGTCAGTGTGCAACGCAAATGCCATGCCTGACAGGAAGCAATGTGGAACATGTGATCCTGGTGGGCATTGCAATTTATGACAAGCCATTGAACTGTGTCTTATGATTTCTTCATTTATACGATTCAGTTTGACTTGGGCAATATTGGGCTTTGAGATATTTTGTCTTTGAATTTGTCATCTTTATCCACATAGTGACAAATTATGGCCTGGTATGCCTTCATGTTAAGTGACGGCCACATGCCATTGCATTCTGAATTTGTGATGAAGGTAAAGTTTGACTGTCTTTAATGACTATTCTTTTCACAACTTCATCCAACACATCCTTCCTGGAAACTTATGGGATAAAAAAAAAATATATATATATATATATATATATATATATATATATCTCTTGCATTTCACAATAAAATAATTAAATGTGTTAATTAAAAAAATTGCTGATGTGCCTGGGTCTACTGTTGAATCAGTCAGGAGTGTGTTCTCATACTAATGCATAAGCACCAGTGTGTTGGTCATGTTGGATATTTGTAGATTTATTTTTAGGTCAGATTAGCAGATTAGGCACTTCACCTTCAAAACAATGTAATATGCAAATGAGGATGTCTTAAATATAAAAATAAATAAAACACAGGTGTTCTTTTGAAGCCCAGACACATGTTACAGTAAGTCTCATGCAAGCGCTTCTCAAGAAGCCAACACACGCCTCATTATGGGGCTTCAGCAAAACAGAAAAGAACAGAACCTTTGAACAGCAGCTGAATAATAAGTAATCCCTGGAGAAACTGAAGAAACTTTCCAAAGCGAAATTGAATTCTGATTTGTTCGGTGTTGATACATTGCAGTTCTTGTACTATAAGAATTACTGGACTGTTACCCACAGCCGCAGCAGGAACCCACTCAAGGATGGTCAATCCTTGTTAGATACTAGATACTCCTATATACCCCTGTCAAGAACAACTTCCAGTTCTTCAACTACAGTACCACCAGGACAGCTTTATCTTCTTGGTTCATCAAAGGACCTAATCAAAACCTGTAATAACCCTACAAAATAATATATTTTATTCAATTATAGATATTGATAAATGGTCATTGGTGACTTAGTGGAGGCTTCTTGCGTGCCATAAGAAAGGACCGGGTTCAAGACCTAGCCACAGGGTGCAAGGGATCCTTAGTGCTGGTCCCAAGCCCAGGTATAATGGCAAGGTTTTGTCAAAATAGACATTCTGTGGAAAACATCTGCCATGTTATACTGTACAGTATGTATATCAGGTGGTCTGCTGTCTCAACCCATTGATGGAAGCAACCAAAATAACAACTAATAAGTTTTTTTGTTTATGTATTATAAGGAAGGGATGTACAGATTGTACAGGAATTGCTCTAAGTGAGTGTTCATTTTGTAGGTAGTTAAAATTTCAACCTGACCTGCTAGCGAGCAGTATCGATTTGTTTGTTATTTAAATATTTTGGCCTTTGCCACATATTTCCAGTGCTGGAATATAAACAGCCTGTACCATTTGCATTACTTCTGCTCTGATCCACTCTGCTGTTCAGCAAATGCCACACATCACCTAATAAATAAATAAATAAATAATGTCAGTAGTAGGTTAAGCGTCTAGCTGCTTCTGAAGAGGCTGCCAGTTCATTGTTGGTTCACATTCTGCTTTCAATAGCCATGCAGTTTAATGTGCCTTGGTCTGTCTCAGAAAACTGTGCAACAGTGCCGCCCATGCTCTATCCAATGGACATCAAAAATAGTGATGTTATAGTTTAGAGAGTGTTTTTCCCTGATACAGTATGTTGCAGTAAGGTGTCACTCAGCTATTTACCTGCATTACTATTTGTTTCCTGACATTTTCCGTATAGAGTGAAATAGCATTTTCACCAAAGATATGACCTTTTCATATTTATCTGTAATGCAACCGTTGCCCCCATTGGCTCTCTTGCTGATACAGGTGCTCCAGTTTGTGGTGGTCCAACATAACCAAGGGGCAGTGGTGGCTCAGTGGGCTAAGGCACTGAGTTACTGATCGGAAGATCGGCGGTTCGATTCCCAGCTCAGCCAGGTTGCCATTGTTGGGCCCTTGAGCAAGGCCCTTAACCCTAACTGCTCCAGCGGCGCTGTACCATGGCTGACCCTGCGCTCTGACCTCAGTTTCACTGGGATATGCGAAGAAGGAATTTCACTGTGCTGTAATGTATATGTGACAAAAATAAAGGCTTTACTTTTAACCTCAAAGTTGCTCTCCCCAGTTGCTCCTGTAACTTGGCAAGTGTCTCTCTTGCTGTTGTACTTATTCAGAAAAAAGTTACAAGCTTTCTGACTTTTGACATGTCTCCAGTTTTTATTTGAGGCAGCGTCAAGACTATGTCAAGACACTTTACTTTTTTTTTTTCATTGCCCACTACTCCGTAAGTTTTGTTGTAAATTTTCCACAAGTTTGACTTGTGGAAATCATTTGTATTAATCAAGGTAAGAAGTTTACTACAAGGTAAGTGTGATTATTCATGGACGTACATATATTAGAAATGAGGTTCACCATTTTGTAAAGCAAAAAGAAGTGGAATAGTGGAGCTGACGTCATTCAACAAGGAACAACAGTGACACATCCATAGTATGACATCATAGTATGCGTCATCTCACAGTCACTTGTGGAGCAACATACAGACTCAACGCACAAGCACCGTCTATGACGGAGAATCGCCACCTCACAGTCTCTACCCCTAAGTACCCATGAGGTATAGGGTAACAGTATAGGGTCAGTGTATAAAAAGCTGAGTGCAAGTCAGCAACACGTGAGACGCAGAAGGACCTCG
Organism: Clarias magur; assembly: GCA_013621035.1. Lineage (NCBI taxonomy): Eukaryota > Metazoa > Chordata > Actinopteri > Siluriformes > Clariidae > Clarias > Clarias magur. Next base: position 6,607 of record QNUK01002134.1, read on the forward strand.
GCCACTGGTCATCTCAGGGACACTGATGGTATGATAATACCACTCTTTATGTATAGCAAGAAAATAATAATCATTAGAAAAACAAGAGGGCCTTTCACACACTATGATGTCATATTTTAATTCAACACAAATGAGAAACCTATTCAAACTCATCATTATGTCCTTTTGAGAATGGCATGTGTGCTTTGAGAGGTGTCTCAATAGTATATATCTGAATCAAGTCTGGAAAGAAAGTATCCATACCTCATGTTCATCAATACAGTGTGTAAGATGTAGTAGGCAGCACATTTTGTGAAAACACCATTGTGCTTGAGCAAGCATCTCCGGCAGCCTTCAAGACGTCCAAAGGCATTCTCATCACCTTGCATGCAGGCACCATGATCTCAGAGGGCAGTTAAAGTAGTGTTGCTTAGCGTGTCAGTGGGTGAGATCCTCTGAACACTTTCAGCAGTCGCTTTAACGGGTAAGCAAGGTGTGTGATGAAATGAACAGAAATGTCTATGCTATCAGCATTGATGGACTTGGATTGAAGCCAGCAATTGGCCAATGGCATGTTCTGCATATATAAGAAAAAAAAATATATATGACATGACCTTTAAACATGCCTCAGGAAGAACACGTCTTTGTTTTTCTCTCTTCTGAAAAAAAAAATCACTTAATGCATTAACTAATTCCACATGTACAGTATAACAAATATTATGCATTTACAGTAACTCTCATTGTCACAATCATGAGTATTTCCAATTAAGCTGTGGTGAACACTTACATAAAAGGGACCTTTTGTTTGCAAGCCTTTGCTTTAACAGATTAATAAAGCCAGAAATCTTGCATATCTCATGGTATCATCATCTTTACTGCTTTATGCTGTATACAGGATTACTGGGAACCTATCCCAGGATACAGTACATACAGTAGGGCACAAGATGAGGTAAACCCTGGATGGGGGACCAATCGATCGCAGGGCACACACATACACATATACACACTCACTCATTCACTGACTAACGGTAATTTGGAAACTCCATGCATACAGATCCGAGGCAGGAATCAAACCCGGAAACTGGCAGTGTGAGGCGACAGTGCTAACCACTAAGCCATCGTGCTGCCATCTTGCCTATCTTATTTCTGAAAATGGCTTTACTTTGACATTACTTCCTGTCTTATCACCTAAGGTACAATCTACTCACAGCATTTAAGCATGAGCCTCATCATTGTCTCTTCACACCACTTTGAACTGATATCTGTTCAAACAAACAATAGTGGGTAAATAACTGATTAGTCACTTATCGGAAAGAGCTCTTCACACCTTAGTCTTATCTAATTTATTTGACAAACATTAGATTCTTTAACTACTAGAATATTATTATAACATACTTTACTAGATGTATTTCTTAACATTTAAACATTTTAACTCCTAAGTATCAGATCATGACAAAACCCAACATTATCAGTAGAACACATCTAGTTGCCAGAGGGTTAGTGGTTTTCCGATTGGGATTCTGAGCGCGCACAAACAACACAAGTCAGAATTATCTCTTGCATGCTTGCTGAGTGCATTCCCAATAAGTCTTTCCTTCAATTAAAACACTTTGCACAGACCGTACTGTGGGAGAGACGCAAATAACACACTCAGAGCATTTGCAAATGAGCATTGTCAAACAAGAATAAGACAGACTACCCATGAGAAAATGATCCTTTAAGATTTCATTAATTTTCCACTGTTTTGCTGTAGGGCTGTTTAGGGCTGTCATATGGGTGTATGCATGTAATGATCAGTAAAAAAAAAAAAAGCAACTTTCTTTTCTGTAGCTACAGTACTGTATGTGGCAATTTGGGTGAGTTATTTTATCCGGTGCGCATCATGACTGGGACCGCCCTTACGGAGTGCGCATGGGCAGATGTGCGCCGAATGGCAACACATGAGAATAGAACTCTTTCCTGGGAATGTGTCTTCCTGTCTGGGTGTCTGACGCGGTGCCGGTGAATCGCTTGGAGGTGGAAATACTTACCCTCCGCATTAAAGGAGGATGGCCCTGCTGCTTTCTTCTTCCAGTTTCCTTGGGTATTATTTGTATTTTTTTCTCTTTTGGTGATCTGCCCACAGTTGTTAGGTTACATATGGCCTGTGTACTGCTAATCACCGATTGCTGAATGCATTAGCGGTCCTGGGTTGCCCTGCTATTGTTGAATGCCTTGTTGGGCTTTTGGCTATCTGAATCTGTGATTTCTTTTTAGGACTCTAATTTGGACATTATGGCTTTAGTAAGCATTCAGCTTGAAATCACCATTTAATATAGTTTTTTTTGTTGTTTGTTTATGTTTGTTTTTGTTTTTTTCTTCTTTTTTTTTTTTTACTTTTTGGTGCTTTACATATTGTGTTTTGTTTCGGTTTAATTTGGATGTATTCTCATTTGTATTATCGAATGTAATTTGTTTTGTCATTCGGTCCATTCTAGGCAGTGTTGGGTCGGGAGGCTAGCTAGCTAGCTTTGAGTACTGGTGGTGGTATAACTGTGTGGAGGGCAGTCCTGTTTGGAGTCACGTTTCACCATCTGTGATTGTGTGCGTGTGACCCACAAGTGCACCATGAGGAACTTCACTTCATCTAGCCTGCCCCTGCCGCGGAGAAGCCTGTGCCTGTAATTTCTCTTATGGTTTGTTCTTTTTTTGTGAGTATGTTTTTTTTTTTTTTACTTTTTCTTTATTTGGTGTCGTATACAGAGTGCCTTGTGTGAACTATATTGTGCTTGATTGTGACTTGATTGGTCATTGATTGCCATTGGGTATTGTCCACATTGGACATTGTCTACATTGTCCACACGTCTCTCTGGGTCACTTAGCCTATGAACCTGTGTCCCTTATCTGGGTTCTTTCCCCGTTTTACATCGGGTGGCATAATCGGTTTTATTTGGGTGTATTTTAAAATAGTTTACATCATTTCCCTTCCCTCAGTATTGCCACATGCATGCAAAAGTCTGGGCACCCCTGGTCAAAATTTCTGTTAATGTGGACAGTTAAAAAGTGGAAGATGAAATGAACTATAAAAGGCATAAAGGTAAACATAGCTATTTTACAATATTTTAAGCAATAGCAAATTTAGAGTTTAAAAGGGTAATTGTAGAGTGAGAAAAGGGTAAGCAGCACCCTGCAAAAGAATGGGAATTCCAGAAGACTTTCAGATAACTTTAGCTCTCAGATTACTTTAACCAAGGTAGCAGACTTTAATTAGCCTGTTAGAGTCATGGTTAGGAAAATTTCAAAACTTTCTAAATAACCAGACTTCTCTAACCTTGCCCCAATGATCAGCAGCCTCGGGTTCCTCGATGCTCACAAAGCAAGAGAAGTTTATAAGAAGATACCAAAGTGTTTTCAGGTACCAAATTCCTCAGTTTGGAATGAAATTAAGAAAGGGCAGTTAACAGGAACAGTGGAGGTCAAGATAAGGTGTGGAAGTTGAAAAATATCAAAGAGTACGGCTCATAGGATGGTTAGAAAACCCACATTTGATTGTAAAAGACCTCCAGGAAGATGTGGCAGACTCTCGAGTTGTGGTGCACTGTTCAGTAACACCTGAACAAATATGGCCTTCATGGAAGAGTCATCAGAAGAAAATCTCTCCTGTGTCCTCACCACAACATTTAACATCAACATTTTGGAGAAGAACATTTACACAAACCTGATGCATTTTGGAAAAATGTCCTGTGGTTAAAACCTAAAAATGAGGTTAAAATAGAGCTCACATAAGATATGTTTGAAGAATAAAGAGCACAGAATTTCTTGAAAAAAAAATAAAAAATCCAACTGTTAAACATGGGGGTGGATCAATCATGCTTTGAGGTTGTATTGCAACCAATGGCACAGGGAACAGTACACGGGTAGAGGGAAGAACAGATTCAATTAAATTCCAACAAATTCTGGAAGGAAACATAACACCATCTGTAAAAAGCTGAAGTTGAAAAGCATATCTACTGTAGGTCTCCTAGGTCCTGACCTAAATATCATTGAAAATCTAGACCTCAAAAAAGCAGTGAGTGCAAGATGGCTCACAAGACTGTTTTAAGGAAAAATGGGTGAAAATCCCTTGAATAAGAACAAAAAGACATTTGACTGGGTACAAAAAGCTGTGATATGTGTCAAAAGGGGGTTACTACATACTGTCTATGCAGGATGCACATGATGAGAGTTTGTCCAGTGCACAAAGCAAGGTCTATAAAGACATGGATGAGCGAGTTTGGTGTGGAAGAACTTGACTGGCCTGCACAGAGTCTTGACCTCAACCCGCTAGAACAGCTTTGGGATGGCTCCTGAGTGGCTGAGTCATTCAGAGATCGCTAGTGCAATTCCCAGTTGATGTTTTAGCCTCTCGCAGCTGGGGGCCGTCCCCCCAAAAAAAGAATAAATAAATAAAATTCCCAGTAACCTACCCCGAAGTGTTATAGCTTGAAAGAGTGGGCCAACATCATATTAAACCCTATGAATTAGAAATCAGATGTTACTCAAGGCAGGCAAGGGCATACTTTTGGCAATATACAGTATAGCGAATCATAGATTACCGCCATGTTAATGGCTTCTTTTCCATTATGGACTAAATATGAAGACCATCCAGTGTCCAGTGACACAATCTATTTATCACTGCTGCAGATAAACTCTTCCCTGTGTCATATTCAATAGAACTTATATTGAGAGTTCTGACAGGACATGCCAAGTCTATCATTTTAATAGAGTCCTAACTGAATCATCATCTGATGTCTACAGAAGTATAAGTGTGTTACCAGACACTGCAAGGTAAGCCAAAATCAGACATTCATCATAACAAAATATACATATTTGATTGTGTTCCATGTGCAATAGTACTGCAAAAATGTATCTTGGATGAAGTGGCCAGTTTTTCTCGTTTGACCAAAGGCAGTAGCTGTTCCTCCCTGGATCCCGTCCATCACTAGCCTGGATTTATTCAAGTCCAAGGCCAGCTCCTTTGCTAGGGTGAAGCTTTGTGTTGCAAATGCTAACTGCTGAAATCTGTACAAGCAATAAAATGTCAGTAGGCTCCTTATCTCTTGACCTCATCTGCAAATTGGTATCAATAATAATCAATAATAAAGTAATTTACTGCCTGAACCATGTTCTTATACTTAATGACTGAGTGCCAGGTATTTTGTGACCATAGATAGATAGATAGATAGATAGATAGACAGATAGACAGACAGACAGACAGACAGACAGACAACAAGTAACTTCTTGAATTGTAATTATAATGGGTTCCGTAAAGCACTGGTTTGAACTGTACATTTTTGCATTCAGTCTGTCGATAATTGTCTTCCAGCAGTTTTCTCTTTTTTCTCATTTAATTATAGCGTCAGAGTTTTTTCGCTGTTTCTATAAAAAGCTTTTATGCAGTTCGTGAGAAGCATGGAGCAACTATGAGTCTTATCCATTTTTGCATCAGTAATTCTGTGTTTTAGCCTGTCATCTACACACACATACTGTATCCTATCTACACCTATCTACTATTTACTCCAGGCTTGATTTAGCTGTACGGTCTCAACCTGGCTTGTCAAACAGGCAATGGATTAATCTAGGATTCTCTGATTAAACTAAGCCAAGCCACGCTTTCTCAGTTGTCAAGGGTATCTTAATTCTACTTTTCTGCAATACTCCAGGCAGCAGTGCAAGAAGTTACTGTGTGAGTTGTGCTGCTTTAAAATGTCTGCTACATCTACAGATCTTAACCAAGCTCTCAGGGCATTTTTACTGATCACGTGCTAAACAATAAGGAATTCACTGACTGTTTCTTAAAATTATGAGTCTATGGTCTGAAAGAAACAAAAAGATATCTCTATTACGTCTACCTGCACTGCGTTCAGATTATTTCTTGAAGTCTAACAGACATCACTACCAACAAAAAATTCCTGATTTCTTTAACCATGCTTTTATCACATATGCCATGAGATTAATGGTAGGTAAGATTACGAGCATGTATTAACTTTAAATACTATTTTCCCAGCTAGCAAACAAACACAGTACTGATCATTCACAACACCAACAAACAATCGAAAAACATTAATAATCAATAATATAGCCATAAACTGGTGACCAGATCATGGCCACTCAAGGTCTGTCTACCTGTACCAAAAGTCAGCCAACCGCATCGAACCTACAGAAGAGCCAATGTAGTTCATATCTAGTTCAATATAGTTCTCTATAGCCACGGGCCACAATAGAAAAGCAACAAAATACGTCCTGTTGTGTTTGGGTCATAGCACGCATAGAGCCCCAATTCACCAACCCAGTCTCAAAGCTCCCCAGATCCCAGACCGATCAAGCACCTGTTGATGTGCCAATCCATCCCACAACCCAAATGCCTTGGTGGAACAAGGTGAAACTAAAAACTAACCTGTTATTGGTTCAATTTAAATAAATAGCTTTATTTATTTACTTATTTATTTATTTATTTAGTGCTCATTTAACATTAGTATGTGACTACTAATTAAAAAATGATCTTTAAATTGTTTCATGTCCAAACATAATTCCACACTGTCGTAACTTGGACAGCAAGCATAAAAAAAATAATTAATATTGATTGGGTAGTGACTTGAAGCAAATAAAGCAGGTGTGTGTGTGTGTGTGTGTGTGTGTGTGTGTGTGTGTGTGTGTGTATGTCAAATTCAAATCAAATTCAAATTTTATTTGTCACATACACAGTCATACACAGTACGATATGCAGTGAAATGCTTATACGACCGCTCCGTGACCTTAAATAATTTTTACAAAAGGAACCTATAAAACAGATTCCAACAAAGTTACAAAATATATATATATACATAAAATCTGGAGTATGAAAAAAAAATGTGCTCTTGTCAGAAGTGGGATGTGATGTAATATATTGCGACTATAGTCTGTGAAAACTTGAGGTAGTATTTTAATGAGATGAGGGGGGTGTGAAAAGAAGTCCTTGAAGTGTGCAAAATGTGCATATGTGCATATATGTGCAATGTGCATTGACATAATTGTCCGTTCTGTTGTGTGCAAGAAAATGCAAAGGTGTTTAGTCCAGTGTGTTGGTTTGGTTGAGAGACCGTATCGCCTGCGGGAAGAAGCTCCTTCTCAGTCTCTCTGTATTGGCCTTGAGGGAGCGGAAGCGCTTCCCAGACCGCAGCAGAGAGAACAGTCCATTGCTGGGGTGGCTGAGGTCCTTCATGATCTTCCTGGCCTTGGTCCAGCACCGCTTGCTGTAGACAGAGTGCAGGTCAGGGAGCTCAGTTCGGATGATGCGCTCAGCTGATCGCACCACCCTCTGTAGGGCTCGTCTGTCCTGCATGGTGCTGTTCCCGAACCAGGATGCGATGTTTCCCATCAGGATGCTCTCTATGGTGCAGGAGTAAAAGTTCCTGAGCACCTTGGAGGGCAGTCTAAAGTCTCTCAGGCGTCTGAGGTGGTAGAGACGCTGTCGGGCCTTTTTCACCACGGTGTTGATGTGACAGGACCATGACAGGTCCTGCGTGATGTGAACACCGAGGTACTTGAAGCAGTCCACTCTCTCCACTGGGCTCTCGTTGATGACGGGGGTCTGGTAGTTCCTCTCCTGCTTAGTGCTGAAGTCCACTATCAGCTCCTTTGTTTTACTGACATTTAGAAGAAGGTTGTTCCTCTGGCACCAGTTCTCCAGATTTCCAATCTCCTTCAAGTAGGCCGTCTCGTCGTTGTCAGAGATCAGGCCCACCACGACGGTGTCGTCAGCAAACTTGATGATGGTGGTGGAGCTGGTAGTGGCCGCACAGTCATGTGTGTACAGAGAGTACAGCAGGGGGCTCAGAACACAGCCCTGTGGGGCTCCAGTGCTGAGAGTGAGAGAGGCTGAGATGTGTCCACCCATCCTTACTGCCTGTGGTCTCCCAGTTAGGAAATTAGAGATCCACTGACACAGAGATGAGCTGAGTCCCAGGTGCTCCAGCTTGGTGGTGAGTGTGGAGGGAATTATGGTATTAAATGCTGAGCTGTAGTCGATGAAAAGCATTTTAACATAATTTCCCCTTCTAGTGTCTAGGTGAGTGAGTGTTGTGTGGAGGAGATGAGAGATGGCATCATCTGTGGAGCGGTTCGGGCGGTATGCAAACTGTAGTGGGTCCAGAGTGTCGGGTAGTGAAGAGATGATGAAGTCTCTGACCAGCCGTTCAAAGCATTTCATCACCACTGAGGGGAGGGCTACAGGTCGATAGTCATTGAGGGAAGCAGGATGTGGTTTCTTCGGAACAGGAACAATGATGGACTCTTTGAAGCATGTGGGGATCACCGACTGAGATAAGGAGAGGTTGAATATCTCTGTGAACACAGGTGCAAGCTGGTCTGCGCAGGCTCTGAGGACTCTACCTGAGATGCCGTCTGGTCCTGCTGCTTTCCTGATGTTCACTCTCCTGAAGGCTCTCCTCACGTCATGCTCGGAGATGATGAACGCGTTTCCGGTGCTGGCAGTGACTTCCTCTCTGCAGCCGTTAGCGCCGCTAGCGCCGCTAGCATTAGCAACGCTAGCGTCTTTAGCTGCAGCCTCGAAGCGAGCATAAAAGGTGTTCAGCTCGTCTGCCAGAGTCATGTCCGCGTTCGTCATACCGGATGTTGGTGCTTTATAATCCGTTATTGTCCTTAGTCCCTGCCACAGGCTCCTAGAGTCACTCTGTTGGAGTTGTGACTCTAGTTTCCTTCCGTAGCGCTGCTTCGCCTCTTTAACCGCCTTCCGGACGTTATAGGACGCAGCCTTGTACTGGTTCATGTCCCCCGATGCAAGTCCCGCGTTGTAGGCAGCGGCGCGAGATCTCAGAGCGTCGCGGATGGTTTTATCCACCCACGGCTTCTGATTGGGAAACGTTCTGATGGTCGTTTTCTGTACGGTATCATCCGCTAGTTTCCTGACGAATCCCACAACCGCTTCCGTAAACATGCTGACGTCATCGGAGCTGTTTCGGAACATGTCCCAGTCTGCGTCATCGAGTGCGTCCTGAAGCGCTGTCACCGATTGGTCCGTCCAGCGCGCGACCTCCCTCTGAACCAGAAGTTCCTGTTTAAGCCTTTGTTTATATTTTGGCATGAGGAAGATGGCGGCATGGTCAGATTTCCCAAACGGTGGACGAGATTGTGCCTTGTAGCCGTCCTTGACTGTTGTATAACAATGATCCAGTGTCCTTTCACCCCTGGTTGGGCATGTGATGTGCTGATAAAAGTTCGGCGCTGCGCGTTTGAGGTTGGCACTGTTAAAGTCCCCCGCCACGATAAGCGCAGCGTCCCGGTGCTGTGTCTGGTGCTGTGTGAGTGCCTCATGCAGCTCGCATAAGGCAGTGTCCGTGTCCGCTTGTGGCTGAATATAAACGGCGCTGATTATGACCGATGTAAACTCCCGAGGAAGATAAAAAGGACGACACTTGATGGTCAATAGTTCCAGGTTGGGTGTGCAGGAGCGTGCGAGAGGAACAACGCTCGCGCTGTTGCACCAGCTGCTGTTCACCATTAAACACACGCCGCCTCCCCTTGTCTTCCCCGAGTTCCTTGTCCTGTCCATGCGGTGAACCGAGAAGAACTCGGCCGGCTGGATGGCGTGGTCCGGCACCGCTGGGTTCAGCCATGTCTCGGTGAAGCAGAGGAGATTGCAGTCCCGAATGTCTCTCTGGAACTTTATCTTGGCCCTGAGGTCATCGAGTTTGTTCTCCAGTGACTGGACGTTGGCGAGCAGGATACTAGGCAGAGGAGTGCGGTGTGCACGGGCTCTCAGCCTGTTCCTGACGCCGGCTCGTTTTCCTCGGGGCCGCCGCTTCGCGTCGCGTCCTTTGTTTTCCCTCAGGATCTCACTCGGCCAGCTCGGATCCGGAGTCAAAAACGTGAGTTTTTTAATTGTGAGTACATTGTAGACCAATAGAAATAAGAGCATCTCTATCGTACCTAATGCACTCAATGGTGATGAATTGGCCGGATTAAAGTTACTAGAAATTAAATAAAAAGACGAAAACAAAGTAAAGTCGGTCGGAGCAGTCGTGACGGCAGCCGACCTCACCGGCGCCATCTTGGTAACCAACTTGGTATGTGTGTGTGTGTGTGTGTGTGTGTGTGTGTGTGTGTGTGTATGGGTGTGTGTGTGTGTGTGTGTGTGTGTGTGTGTGTGTGTGTGTGTGTGTGTGTGTGTGTGTGTGTGTGTGTGTGTGTGTGTGTGTGTGTGTGTGGCTGTGTGTGTGTGTGTGTGCATTATGGGCTTAAATCCAAACTTCACTGTACACACATATAGCTACTGCATACATATATGAAACAGTCACACATCTATATATACTACTAACTGCTCACACAACTACATATGAAATGCGCGCGCACATACCTATGAGATGCACGCAGACACACTTATGAGATGCACGCACATGCACAAAGTCTCCGTGCGCACACTCACACACACACACTCACACCTATGAGACGCGCACAAACAAGGGAATTCCTATCAGTCATTACAATATTTATTATAATTATTTTCGAGGACAACACCATATAAACAGGACACAATAATTAAATTCTAATTTAATTAAGAAATATTTAGTATTACATAGACTAGTAATCTGTATAAATAAATAAATAAATAAATCTCCGTACATCTTGTAAATTAATCGAATCATTTATTCATAAGTTATAAACGTTTCAAAACGGTATATATTTTAGTGTCAGTTTTTTTTCAATAAATATTCTATGTTTACTGTCCGTAGCGTGAAATTTCCACAGCAGCAGGGACGGGTATCCAAAGTGCTTATGTTACTATGGTAACGCATGTAGGAAGTGACGTTGCAGGATGTTCAGAATGGCGGAATTTTGTAGAGAGAAGTTCCCTTAACAGACATTCCCCCACATGGAGTAGGGTGTAGGGAGTGGGGTGTAGGGAGTAGGGAGTAGGGAGTAGGGTGTAGGGTGTAGGGTGTAGGGAGTAGGATGTAAGGAGTGGGGTGTAGGGAGTAGGGTGTAGGGAGTAGGGTGTAGGGAGTAGGGTGTAGGTGTAGGGAGTAGGATGTAGGGAGTGGGGTGTAGGGAGTAGGGTGTAGGGTGTAGGGTGTAGGGAGTAGGATGTAGGGAGTGGGGTGTAGGGAGTAGGGAGTAGGGTGTAGGGAGTAGGGTGTAGGGAGTAGGGTGTAGGGAGTAGGATGTAGGGAGTGGGGTGTAGGGAGTAGGGTGTAGGTGTAGGGAGTAGGATGTAGGGAGTGGGGTGTAGGGAGTAGGGTGTAGGGAGTAGGGTGTAGGGAGTAGGATGTAGGGAGTGGGGTGTAGGGAGTAGGGTGTAGGATGTAGGGAGTGGGGTGTAGGGAGTAGGGTGTAGGTTTAGGGAGTGGGGTGTAGGGAGTAGGGTGTAGGGAGTAGGGTGTAGGGTGTAGTGAGTAGGGTGTAGGGAGTAGGGAGTAGGGTGTAGGGTGTAGGGTGTAGGGAGTGGGGTGTAGGGAGTGGGGTGTAGGGAGTAGGGAGTAGGGTGTAGGGAGTAGGGTGTAGGGAGTAGGGAGTAGGGTGTAGGGAGTAGGGTGTAGGTGTAAAGGGAGTAGGATGTAGAGGAGTGGGGAGTAGGGAGTGATTGGAGATTGGTAGGGAGTAGGATGTAAGGAGTGGGGTGTAGGGAGTAGGGTGTGAGGGTGTAGGGGGGTAGGGTGTAGGGGGAGTAGGATGTAGGGAGTGGGGTGTAGGGAGTAGGGGAGTGGGTGTAGAGAGTGGGGTGTAGGGGAGCTAGGATGCTGGGAGGTGGGGTGGTAGGTGTAGGGGGAGTAGGATGTGGGGTGGGGTGTGGGAGTAGGAGTAGGGTGTAGGGAGTGGGGTGTAGGGAGTAGGGAGTAGGGAGTAGGGTGTAGGGTGTAGGGTGTAGGGAGTAGGATGTAAGGAGTGGGGTGTAGGGTGTAGGGTGTAGGGAGTAGGATGTAGGGAGTAGGGTGTAGGTGTGTAGGGAGTAGGATGTAGGGAGTGGGGTGTAGGGAGTAGGGTGTAGGGAGTAGGGTGTAGGGAGTAGGATGTAAGGAGTGGGGTGTAGGGAGTAGGG
>QNUK01002135.1:0-18635 GCA_013621035.1 Clarias magur
ACTGTTTAGTTTAATGAGATCTAGAAGATGCAGACATTCAATAGATAAATGAATAAATAAAAATCTTTAAAAGACCAATTCAGCCCTCGCACATTTACGACATCAGCAGTCTTAAATCTCTGGCAGGTCCATTCATGGATCCTTTGCATATAAGGCCGGGCAAGGAACGCTTGTAATGTCCCAGCCCAGCCCATTCTAGATCTTGATCTAGATCCACTCCTGGGGGTGGCCACAGGCCTTCCAACTGGCAACCTTAAGGACAATGCTAAGCGGTCAGGCTGATCCATACGCAATCACCAGGCAATGCTGCCAGATTGCCAGATGAGAAATTTACTCATACCTGTCTAACTGTTAAAAAGGCAGAACCATTACCAACTTTAAGAATTGGGGACGTATTTTAATGTTAATTAAAAATGAAGTTTAGTATGGGGAACAGAACGACGTATGAAGAACGTATTATTCATGAGGAATGCTTAAATGAATCAATTTGAGTTTCATGTTAAAGGCTTTCATTTATTTAAAGCAGATGCATACTCAATTTCTGATCTCTACAACAAGCCAACACATATTCATGATGATGATGAACATCTCCTCAAGCTTGCTCCAGCCAGTCCTGTGCAGCGTCCCGCAACATCACAATGGGTACTCTCCATGTATGGTCAGATGAGGAACACTTGTGTGTCCCTGGCCGGCACATTCTATACCCCGCTCTGCTTGTATACCAAGGACCTCTCTGAAAATGCGCCGAAGTTTGACGCAACGAACATACATTGGTACATCGTGCCATTGAAGATACAATGAAGATTTTATTTCAGCCTTTTAAGCGAGAAAGAAGAAAAATATTTACGACTTGTGAGCCTTTTTATCACTCTAAGACCTCTTAAGCAAATACGACATAAGTGGAAGGCATCATCGCTGGCTAGATGTCCTTTCTAAATCAAGAGTGCTACCTGTTACTCAATGTGTGCCTGGTTTGGTGGCAACTGTAGATGCGCAGATGCTTGAGCCGGTCTTTGTCTCTTTAGGATGAGTTTGATGTTTGATGTGTGTGAGACGTGTGTGTGTGTTTGTTTAGTATGTTTTTCTTGTGTGAGGCATAAGAAGGTTGTTTGTTTATGTGTTTGTGTGTGTGTGTGTGTGTGTGTGTGTGTGTGTGTGTGTGTGTGTGTGTGTGTGTGTGTGTGTTTCATGTCTGTCTGTCTGTCTGTCTGTCTGTCTGTATGTGATGTCCTCTGTGGTTGTTTTTGTGTGTGTTTGTGTGTGTGTGTGTGTGTACGGTATGATTGTCTGAATGTGTATTGTGTGTGGTATGTTTATTATGGATGTGTGTGAGTGTGTAGTGAGCGTGTGTGTATGTATTATGCATTTATAATGTTTGTGTGTGTGTTTAGTATGTGTGTGTGTAGGATGTGTAATCTTTCTGGCTATGGTAAGTGTATAATATTTGTGCATATAGTGTGTATAGAATGTGTTGTATGTGTCTGTGTGCGTGTGTTTGTGTGTGTGCGTGTGTGTGTGTGTGTGTGTGTGTGTGTGTGTGTGTGTTGTATGTGTCTGTGTACGTGTGTTTGTGTGTGTGCGTGTGTGTGTGTGTGTGTGTGTGTGTGTGTGTGTGTGTGTGTGTGTGTGTGTGTGTGTGTGTGTGTGCGTTTGTGTGTGTGTGTGTGTGTATCTTCAGAATGTGTGTGTATTACTGGAACTGCCCAGCTCGGGGGATTGTAGGTTATCAGCTAGAAACACCTGCTGAAGTTTGAAGCTAAGAACATACTATAGATTGGTACAACTGGCCATTGAATATACAATGAAGATTTAATTTCAGCCTTTTAAGGGAGAAAGAACAAAATAGTTACAACCTGTGCCATTGTCACAACCTGTATGCCTTTTCATCACGCTAAGATCTCGTAAACAAATATGACATAAGTTTAGGGCATCATCATAGCTAGACGTGGCTTTCTAATGCAACATTGCTAGATGTCACTCAACGTGGGCCAGGTTTTGGCCTAACTCAACCATGTTAGGCCATGTCATGTATAGACTGTTTAGTTTAATGAGATCTAGAAGATGCAGACATTCAATAGATAAATGAATAAATAAAAATCTTTAAAAGACCAATTCAGCCCTCGCACATTTACGACATCAGCAGTCTTAAATCTCTGGCAGGTCCATTCATGGATCCTTTGCATATAAGGCCGGGCAAGGAACGCTTGTAATGTCCCAGCCCAGCACATTCTAGATCTTGATCTAGATCCACTCCTGGGGGTGGCCACAGGCCTTCCAACTGGCAACCTTAAGGACAATGCTAAGCGGTCAGGCTGATCCATACGCAATCACCAGGCAATGCTGCCAGATTGCCAGATGAGAAATTTACTCATACCTGTCTAACTGTTAAAAAGGCAGAACCATTACCAACTTTAAGAATTGGGGACGTATTTTAATGTTAATTAAAAATGAAGTTTAGTATGGGGGAACGACGTATGAAGAACGTATTATTCATGAGGAATGCTTAAATGAATCAATTTGAGTTTCATGTTAAAGGCTTTCATTTATTTAAAGCAGATGCATTACTCAATTTCTGATCTCTACAACAAGCCAACACATATTCATGATGATGATGAACATCTCCTCAAGCTTGCTCCAGCCAGTCCTGTGCAGCGTCCCGCAACATCACAATGGGTACTCTCCATGTATGGTCAGATGAGGAACACTCGTGTGTCCCTGGCCGGCACATTCTATACCCCGCTCTGCTTGTATACCAAGGACCTCTCTGAAAATGCGCCGAAGTTTGACGCAACGAACATACATTGGTACATCGTGCCATTGAAGATACAATGAAGATTTTATTTCAGCCTTTTAAGTGAGAAAGAAGAAAAATATTTACGACTTGTGAGCCTTTTTATCACTCTAAGACCTCTTAAGCAAATACGACATAAGTGGAAGGCATCATCATGGCTAGATGTGTCTTTCTAAATCAAGAGCGCTACCTGTTACTCAATGTGTGCCTGGTTTGGTGGCAACTGTAGATGCGCAGATGCTTGAGCCGGTCTTTGTCTCTTTAGGATGAGTTTGATGTTTGATGTGTGTGAGACGTGTGTGTGTGTTTGTTTAGTATGTTTACCTTGTGTGAAGCATAAGAAGGTTGTTTGTTCATGTGTTTGTGTGTGTGTGTGTGTGTGTGTGTGTGTGTGTGTGTGTGTGTGTGTGTGTGTGTGTGTGTGTGTGTGTGTGTGTGTGTGTGTGTATGTGTGTGTGTTTGTATGTGTGTCTGGTCTGTGTGTCCTGTCCTATGTGTTTGATAGTGATTGTGAGTGTTTGTCCGATATGAGTGTCTGTATGTGTGTAGGAATTGCTGTGTGTATTCACAATGTGTATTCTGTATGGTATGTTTATTTTGTTGAATGAGAGGTGAGCATGTGTGTTTACATGTGTGTAGTCAGCATGTGTTTGTGTGTGTGTGGTGTGTGTGTGTGTGGTGTGTGTGCGTGTGTGTGTCTGGGTTGAGTGTGATTTTGTAGTATGTATGAGGGTCGAATGTGTAGTGTTTGTGTCTGTGGTAAGTATATAGTTTGTATGGTGTATGTTTTCTGTGGACATATGTGTGTCTTCAGAAGGTGTGTATTACTGGAACTGCCCACGGGTTTGTAGGCGATCAGCTAGAACCACCTGGTGAAGTTTGAAGCAAACAACATACATCGGTACATCTGGCCGTTGAAGATGCAATGAAGATTTAATTCCAGCCGTTTAAGGTTAAAAGAAGAAATATAGTTACAACCAGTGCCATGGTCAGTTGGGCGCATCATTTGGACACTTTTGGGGCTCTGTCAAATGCTCTTCCAGTGCTAGTCTTAGCTAAAGATTTTTAACTATATGTAGTAGGACAATGGATGTGTGAAATTTACTCATACGTGTCTAATTGTTAAAAAGGCAGAAATAATAAAAATTAAAAGAATTGGGAATGTATTTTAATGTTAATTAAAGATGTAGGTTATTATGGGGAAAAGAAGGTATTATTGCTGTTGTATTATTCATGATGAACGGTTAAATGAATCAATTTGAGTTTCATGTTAAAGGCTTTTTTTAAAAAAAAAAGTTCTTAGCGCTGTACGAGCTCAGCAAAGCGGTTTTCTCACACAGCTAATGCAGAGTTATGTAAACCATACAAAACGAGTTGATAAACAGTTTTCATGCTCAAAATGTGAAAAACACTAACAAAAAGTTATTTTTCAACATTTTTGCTATAATGCATGAATGTGTTCGAAATCATCATTCCTTTGAGTTTTATGCAGCTCATGCCGAGATAAAGCGTTTCCCGTGTTCTCAGCGCTGTACGAGCTCAGCAAAGCGGTTTTCTCACACAACTAATGCAGAGTTATGTAAAACATACAAAACGAGTTGATAAACAGTTTTCATGCTCAAAATGTGAAAAACACTAACAAAAAGTTATTTTTCAACATTTTTGCTATAATGCATGAATGTGTTCGAAATCATCATTCCTTTGAGTTTTATGCAGCTCATGCGGAGATAAAGCGTTTCCCGTGTTCTCAGCGCTGTACGAGCTCAGCAAAGCGGTTTTCTCACACAACTAATGCAGAGTTATGTAAAACATACAAAACGAGTTGATAAACAGTTTTCATGCTCAAAATGTGAAAAACACTAACAAAAAGTTATTTTTCAACATTTTTGCTATAATGCATGAATGTGTTCGAAATCATCATTCCTTTGAGTTTTATGCAGCTCATGCGGAGATAAAGCGTTTCCCGTGTTCTCAGCGCTGTACGAGCTCAGGAAAGCGGTTTTCTCACACAACTAATGCAGAGTTATGTAAAACATAAAAAACGAGTTGATAAACAGTTTTCATGCTCAAAATGTGAAAAACACTAACAAAAAGTTATTTTTTCAACATTTTTGCTATAATGCATGAATGTGTTCGAAATCATCATTCCTTTGAGTTTTAGGCAGCTCATGCCGAGATAAAGCGTTTCCCGTGTTCTCAGCGCTGTACGAGCTCAGCAAAGCGGTTTTCTCACACAACTAATGCAGAGTTATGTAAAACATACAAAACGAGTTGATAAACAGTTTTCATGCTCAAAATGTGAAAAACACTAACAAAAAGTTATTTTTCAACATTTTTGCTATAATGCATGAATGTGTTCGAAATCATCATTCCTTTGAGTTTTATGCAGCTCATGCGGAGATAAAGCGTTTCCCGTGTTCTCAGCGCTGTACGAGCTCAGGAAAGCGGTTTTCTCACACAACTAATGCAGAGTTATGTAAACCATACAAAACGAGTTGATAAACAGTTTTCATGCTCAAAATGTGAAAAACACTAACAAAAAGTTATTTTTCAACATTTTTGCTATAATGCATGAATGTGTTCGAAATCATCATTCCTTTGAGTTTTATGCAGCTCATGCCGAGATAAAGCGTTTCCCGTGTTCTCAGCGCTGTACGAGCTCAGCAAAGCGGTTTTCTCACACAACTAATGCAGAGTTATGTAAAACATACAAAACGAGTTGATAAACAG
This sequence comes from Clarias magur, assembly GCA_013621035.1. Taxonomy (NCBI): domain Eukaryota; kingdom Metazoa; phylum Chordata; class Actinopteri; order Siluriformes; family Clariidae; genus Clarias; species Clarias magur. The sequence goes on from QNUK01002135.1 coordinate 5,522, forward strand.
TTTTCATGCTCAAAATGTGAAAAACACTAACAAAAAGTTATTTTTCAACATTTTTGCTATAATGCATGAATGTGTTCGAAATCATCATTCCTTTGAGTTTTATGCAGCTCATGCGGAGATAAAGCGTTTCCCGTGTTCTTAGCGCTGTACGAGCACAGGAAAGCGGTTTTCTCACACAACTAATGCAGAGTTATGTAAAACATACAAAACGAGTTGATAAACAGTTTTCATGCTCAAAATGTGAAAAACACTAACAAAAAGTTATTTTTCAACATTTTTGCTATAATGCATGAATGTGTTCGAAATCATCATTCCTTTGAGTTTTCTGCTCCTCATGCGGAGATCAAGCGTTTCCCGTTTTCTTAGCCCTGTACGAGCTTAGTAAAAAGGTTTTCTCATACAACTAATGCAGAGGCATGTAAAACATACAAAACGAGTTGAAAGCACAGTTGTCATGGTGAAAATGTAAAAAAGAATAACAAAAAAGTTGTTTTTCAACATTTATGCTAGAATGCATGAAGGTGTTTAAAAATGATCATTTTTGTGACTTTTTTTCTGAGACAAAGCAGCGTGCTCAAATTTAGTTTGCATGCTCAAAATGTGAAAAAGTTTCTTAATGTTGTCAAGTACACAATCTTGGACATAATGAATCATATGCTAATAATTTCGGATGATTCTCCTCATGAAGTAACATGTTCTGAAAGATATTTTACTACAGTCTTAATGTGCCTTATGCATATGGTTGTTTTTTTTACCATGCAAGTGTCTTTTCAAGTAAAAAAATTGTCCATTATTTCTGGAGTTATTATCCCCAACGATGCGTCACCTCTCCTTCAGTGTATTACAATTTAATAATTTCCCCGAGTGTGAAATGTGCTATCCTGAAGAAAACGGAATTCTTGCAGCATCTTATATGCTCAAGTTCTAGCAAATCAAGCACATTGATGACATTTTTAGTATAAATGGTGGGAATAAATGTGGTAGTTTATTTCACCATACAATTTGTTTTGACATGCCCTCTAATTTTCAAAAAAGTGAAAAAGTATATTTAAGGAAAGAACATTCTTTAATGCATCGATTATTCTTTTAACATAATCTCAATTCACTCTTACGTAGTGGATGCATTTCAATAAACAAATTGAGTATTCAATGAAGAATATGAAATAAGTCTATAATAAAAAATAGATTATGACTAAGAACATATTCAATTAAAGTATATAAAAGATGAAAGAAGAATATAATAAAAAAATATATGCTGTATAAATTTGGAAAATATAAACGTCAATATCCAATATAATTAATATTGATCATAAGTCAATATGTTTCGACTGCTCAAATGAAACAATTTATGTCCTAAATGATTTCTCCTTTAATTTCTTTGCTGTTGATGGGCAAACTACGCATTTCGGAAGGTCATTCAACATCACACAAGTCGTGTGCAAGTTCTTAATCACATTAAGAACTATTATAAAACATGATAAAGAAAATTCTGAAAGAATGAGGAATTTGCTGTAAGCGTAACATGCCGGCGTTGAAAAAGTACCATTGGGTACTACTGATTTGACAGTTTAAAAATTAATCACATTACGTGTGCTGCCTCATCCTATAACCTGGAGATGCGGGATGAAAATGGGAAAAACGGTATTAGGCACCTAGATCCCTAAAAGGACTTCTCCTGAAACCCTTCCTGGGGCAATGCCTGTCTGACGGTTGCTATATCTAGAGATATCATCTGAAAGTGAACGCAAATCAGAGTGGATGACCAACTGAATTTTAACATATGCAGAAGAAAAGAAAATTACAAGGACTTCTTCAGGAATTGCTGAGCAGAGACAGAAGCCCAATGCACTCTGAATCATTAATTGTAAACACTGGTTGGTTGATAGAGAACAGAAACCTGTGACTAGCCCTATCACATCTAGTCAGAAAGGATAGCTGTCCTATATTTACCATGCTAGCCTACAGTAGGTATTTCTGAAACTGGCTGGCTCATCTTATTACTGCTGTCTTCTGCAACATTTGTTAGGAGCCAGCGTTTTAGCACAGGAATGAAGAGCATGCGGAGAAGCCCGAAAGTTTGTCTTAAACAGGTAGTGAGCGATCCATGGTAGGCCGCAGTACATTCATGGAAATGTGTGGGTTACTCGTGCCATCTTGTCGAGCAGATAGAGTCATAGGATTTGAGCCCAAACAAGGGGACTTATAGGGGGCTTTCTCACGAGGGTATGGCCAAAAACTGCGCCTATGCCCACAAAGATCCTAGGATTACATGATCAATCTACTCCCTGCAGCCAATTTGTCTATGATCTACCCATGTTCCAAGAGCAAGATCCCAAGGCGCAGAGCCTGACCCAGAACAGTGGGTCTTATGATGGGTACCCATCATGCACGATCAGGCGAGGAACACTCGTGGGTCACATCAACAAGTGCACAGATGATTTCATTGTCTCCGAGACAATTGTCTCCCGACCCACCCAGAAACCCTACAGAGCCGCATGGACTTCTGAAAATCCCAGACAAATTCTTCAGAGCAGGAGACAAGGTGGGTCTAAGAACAGCAAGAACCAAGTTGGCCCAGAGAATCCACAACTCTGGGGTGGCAGGGACAGCAGTGACACACAGCGCATGTGGCAGGGCATTCGAGCCATTACCAACTACAGGACATCATTACCTGCCTCTGAAAATGACAGATCCCTTCCAGAGCTGCTGAACAGCTTGTTGCAGAATGACGTGGCGGCGAGGAAGACCAACCCGGCTCCTAATGACCAGGCGCTGTGTCACACCACGGCTCATGTGAGGAAAACTCTATGCTGAGTCAACCCATGTAAAGCTGCAGAACAAGACAATATCCCAAAGTGCTCAGAGAACAGTCTAACAGCTGGCACATGTCATCAACCACACCTCAACATCTCTCTGTGAGCAGCGTCGTTGTTTCCATGTGATTCAAGCCCACTATGATCATCACTGTGCCGAAGAAGTCAAGTCAATTAGGCTTTTATTGTCACATGGTACACAGTGAAATTAAACAATGTTCCTCCAGGACGTCCTTCAATGTCCCATCATCATGAAGTGCTTCGAGTGGCTCATCACGAGAGACATCAAGACCCTACTGCTGACCTCACTGGACCCACTTCAGTTTGCGTATGACCCCAACCGTTTCAACGAATGACGCCATCTCCAGCACACTCCATCTGGCCCTCTCACACTTGGAAACCTACGTTCGAATGCTGTACATAGATTTCAGTTCAGGATTCAATACTATCAGCCGCCCACACAGCCTGTCTGGCCTGATCACCTGCTGACTCAGGACTGTGTAGTGACACAGATTGAAACACATCAAGTTTGCTGATGACCAGACCATGGTGGGTCTCATCAGCAAGCACCACGAGTCAGCAAACAGAGAGGAAGTGCAGAGACAACAACCTCTGAACGTCTATGAGAAAAAAAGAGATTGTCGACTTCAGGAGGCCACGGAGGCACCACTCTCTCCGCTGAAAATTGACGACTTCTTTGTGATCGACAACAGCACCAATTCCTGTGTGTCCATCTGGAGGAGAACAGCACCTGGTACCTAAACACCGGCTCCTTACACAAGAAAGCCCAATGGTATCTTTTGTTTTTCAGGAGGTTGTGGGCGGCGCAGCTTCTTCCACTGATCCTGGCCATTTTCTATAGCATGCTGAGCAGTCGCATCACCGTCTGGTTTGGGAATTGTGCGGTCTCGGATCACAAGACCGCTGAACGTCTATAAGAAAAAAAGAGATTGTCGACTTCAGGAGGCCACGGAGGCACCACTCTCTCCGCTGAAAATCGACGACTTCTTTGTGATCGACAACAGTACCAAATTCCTGCGTGTCCATCTGGAGGAGAACAGCACCTGGTATCTAAACACCGGCTCCTTACACAAGAAAGCCCAATGGTATCTTTTTTTTCTCAGGAGGCTCTGGGCGGCGCAGCTTCTTCCACTGATCCTGGCCATTTTCTATAGCATGCTGAGCAGCCGCATCACCGTCTGGTTTGGGAATTGTGCCATCTCGGATCACAAGACCCTACTGCTGATAGAGAGGACAGCAGAGAAGATAATCTGGGTCTCTCGAAGACATCTACACCACACACTGCATCTGCAAAGCCACCAGCACTCTGGCTGATCAGACACACCCATCAGTCACACTCTTCACAAACTATCTGTCTCCTCAACAAAAAGGGACTGGACTGATAATCACACACACACAAACACACTGATCAACAACCATTTATCAGTCCTGTGCAGCGGGACCATCGTCAACAACATCACAATCGGTACTCCGCATGCATGGTCAGGTGAGGAACACACCTTGTGTCCCTGGCCGGCAGACACTATTCTCCGCTCTGCTTGTATACCAAGGACCTGTCTGAAAATGAAAGGCAAGAAATTTGCACTCCGGCCTTTTAAAACATAAAAACAAAAAATAGTTACATGCAAGTATGAGCGGGCCCAAACACCTGCGCAATTGGCACTTGGGCGCACCCCAACAGGTGCGTCCTTTTAGCACTCTGAAACCTCTTAAGCATATATGACATATGTTTAACACACTTGGGTATGTGTGTGTGTGTGGATGTGTGTGTGTGTGTGTGGATGTGTGTGTTCGTTTAGTATGTGTACTGTCCATGAAAAACTAAAATTTTGCTTGTGTGTGTGTGTGTGTGTGTGTGTGTGTGTGTGTGTTTCATGTCTGTCTGTCTGTCTGTCTGTCTGTCTGTCTGTCTGTATGTGATGTCCTCTGTGGTTGTTTTTGTGTGTGTTTGTGTGTGTGTGTGTGTGTGTACGGTATGATTGTCTGAATGTGTATTGTGTGTGGTATGTTTATTTTGGATGTGTGTGAGTGTGTAGTGAGCGTGTGTGTATGTATTATGCATTTATAATGTTTGTGTGTGTGTTTAGTATGTGTGAGTGTAGGATGTGTAATCTTTCTGGCTATGGTAAGTGTATAGTATTTGTGCATATAGTGTGTATAGAATGTGTTGTATGTGTCTGTGTACGTGTGTTTGTGTGTGTGCGTGTGTGTGTGTGTGTGTGTGTGTGTGTGTGTGTGTGTGTGTGTGTGTGTGTGTGTGTGTGTGTGTGTGTGTGTGTGTGTGTGTGTGTGTGTGTGTGTGTGCGTTTGTGTGTGTGTGTGTGTATCTTCAGAATGTGTGTGTATTACTGGAACTGCCCAGCTCGGGGGATTGTAGGCTATCAGCTAGAAACACCTGCTGAAGTTTGAAGCTAAGAACATACTATAGATTGGTACAACTGGCCATTGAATATACAATGAAGATTTAATTTCAGCCTTTTAAGGGAGAAAGAACAAAATAGTTACAACCTGTGCCATTGTCACAACCTGTATGCCTTTTCATCACGCTAAGATCTCGTAAACAAATATGACATAAGTTTAGGGCATCATCATAGCTAGACGTGGCTTTCTAATGCAACATTGCTAGATGTCACTCAACGTGGGCCAGGTTTGGGCCTAACTCAACCATGTTAGGCCATGTCATGTATAGACTGTTTAGTTTAATGAGATCTAGAAGATGCAGACATTCAATAGATAAATGAATAAATAAAAATCTTTAAAAGACCAATTCAGCCCTCGCACATTTACGACATCAGCAGTCTTAAATCTCTGGCAGGTCCATTCATGGATCCTTTGCATATAAGGCCGGGCAAGGAACGCTTGTAATGTCCCAGCCCAGCACATTCTAGATCTTGATCTAGATCCACTCCTGGGGGTGGCCACAGGCCTTCCAACTGGCAACCTTAAGGACAATGCTAAGCGGTCAGGCTGATCCATACGCAATCACCAGGCAATGCTGCCAGATTGCCAGATGAGAAATTTACTCATACCTGTCTAACTGTTAAAAAGGCAGAACCATTACCAACTTTAAGAATTGGGGACGTATTTTAATGTTAATTAAAAATGAAGTTTAGTATGGGGAACAGAACGACGTATGAAGAACGTATTATTCATGAGGAATGCTTAAATGAATCAATTTGAGTTTCATGTTAAAGGCTTTCATTTATTTAAAGCAGATGCATTACTCAATTTCTGATCTCTACAACAAGCCAACACATATTCATGATGATGATGAACATCTCCTCAAGCTTGCTCCAGCCAGTCCTGTGCAGCGTCCCGCAACATCACAATGGGTACTCTCCATGTATGGTCAGATGAGGAACACTCGTGTGTCCCTGGCCGGCACATTCTATACCCCGCTCTGCTTGTATACCAAGGACCTCTCTGAAAATGCGCCGAAGTTTGACGCAACGAACATACATTGGTACATCGTGCCATTGAAGATACAATGAAGATTTTATTTCAGCCTTTTAAGTGAGAAAGAAGAAAAATATTTACGACTTGTGAGCCTTTTTATCACTCTAAGACCTCTTAAGCAAATACGACATAAGTGGAAGGCATCATCATGGCTAGATGTGTCTTTCTAAATCAAGAGCGCTACCTGTTACTCAATGTGTGCCTGGTTTGGTGGCAACTGTAGATGCGCAGATGCTTGAGCCGGTCTTTGTCTCTTTAGGATGAGTTTGATGTTTGATGTGTGTGAGACGTGTGTGTGTGTTTGTTTAGTATGTTTACCTTGTGTGAAGCATAAGAAGGTTGTTTGTTCATGTGTTTGTGTGTGTGTGTGTGTGTGTGTGTGTGTGTGTGTGTGTGTGTGTGTGTGTGTGTGTGTGTGTGTGTGTGTGTGTATGTGTGTGTGTTTGTATGTGTGTCTGGTCTGTGTGTCCTGTCCTATGTGTTTGATAGTGATTGTGAGTGTTTGTCCGATATGAGTGTCTGTATGTGTGTAGGAATTGCTGTGTGTATTCACAATGTGTATTCTGTATGGTATGTTTATTTTGTTGAATGAGAGGTGAGCATGTGTGTTTACATGTGTGTAGTCAGCATGTGTTTGTGTGTGTGTGGTGTGTGTGTGTGTGGTGTGTGTGCGTGTGTGTGTCTGGGTTGAGTGTGATTTTGTAGTATGTATGAGGGTCGAATGTGTAGTGTTTGTGTCTGTGGTAAGTATATAGTTTGTATGGTGTATGTTTTCTGTGGACATATGTGTGTCTTCAGAAGGTGTGTATTACTGGAACTGCCCACGGGTTTGTAGGCGATCAGCTAGAACCACCTGGTGAAGTTTGAAGCAAACAACATACATCGGTACATCTGGCCGTTGAAGATGCAATGAAGATTTAATTCCAGCCGTTTAAGGTTAAAAGAAGAAATATAGTTACAACCAGTGCCATGGTCAGTTGGGCGCATCATTTGGACACTTTTGGGGCTCTGTCAAATGCTCTTCCAGTGCTAGTCTTAGCTAAAGATTTTTAACTATATGTAGTAGGACAATGGATGTGTGAAATTTACTCATACGTGTCTAATTGTTAAAAAGGCAGAAATAATAAAAATTAAAAGAATTGGGAATGTATTTTAATGTTAATTAAAGATGTAGGTTATTATGGGGAAAAGAAGGTATTATTGCTGTTGTATTATTCATGATGAACGGTTAAATGAATCAATTTGAGTTTCATGTTAAAGGCTTTTTTAAAAAAAAAGTTCTTAGCGCTGTACGAGCTCAGCAAAGCGGTTTTCTCACACAGCTAATGCAGAGTTATGTAAACCATACAAAACGAGTTGATAAACAGTTTTCATGCTCAAAATGTGAAAAACACTAACAAAAAGTTATTTTTCAACATTTTTGCTATAATGCATGAATGTGTTCGAAATCATCATTCCTTTGAGTTTTATGCAGCTCATGCCGAGATAAAGCGTTTCCCGTGTTCTCAGCGCTGTACGAGCTCAGCAAAGCGGTTTTCTCACACAACTAATGCAGAGTTATGTAAAACATACAAAACGAGTTGATAAACAGTTTTCATGGTCAAAATGTGAAAAACACTAACAAAAAGTTATTTTTCAACATTTTTGCTATAATGCATGAATGTGTTCGAAATCATCATTCCTTTGAGTTTTATGCAGCTCATGCGGAGATAAAGCGTTTCCCGTGTTCTTAGCGCTGTACGAGCTCAGCAAAGCGGTTTTCTCACACAACTAATGCAGAGTTATGTAAAACATACAAAACGAGTTGATAAACAGTTTTCATGCTCAAAATGTGAAAAACACTAACAAAAAGTTATTTTTCAACATTTTTGCTATAATGCATGAATGTGTTCGAAATCATCATTCCTTTGAGTTTTATGCAGCTCATGCGGAGATAAAGCGTTTCCCGTGTTCTCAGCGCTGTACGAGCTCAGGAAAGCGGTTTTCTCACACAACTAATGCAGAGTTATGTAAAACATAAAAACGAGTTGATAAACAGTTTTCATGCTCAAAATGTGAAAAACACTAACAAAAAGTTATTTTTCAACATTTTTGCTATAATGCATGAATGTGTTCGAAATCATCATTCCTTTGAGTTTTATGCAGCTCATGCCGGAGATAAAGCGTTTCCCGTGTTCTCAGCGCTGTACGAGCTCAGGAAAGCGGTTTTCTCACACAACTAATGCAGAGTTATGTAAACCATACAAAACGAGTTGATAAACAGTTTTCATGCTCAAAATGTGAAAAACACTAACAAAAAGTTATTTTTCAACATTTTTGCTATAATGCATGAATGTGTTCGAAATCATCATTCCTTTGAGTTTTATGCAGCTCATGCGGAGATAAAGCGTTTCCCGTGTTCTCAGCGCTGTACGAGCTCAGCAAAGCGGTTTTCTCACACAACTAATGCAGAGTTATGTAAACCATACAAAACGAGTTGATAAACAGTTTTCATGCTCAAAATGTGAAAAACACTAACAAAAAGTTATTTTTCAACATTTTTGCTATAATGCATGAATGTGTTCGAAATCATCATTCCTTTGAGTTTTATGCAGCTCATGCCGAGATAAAGCGTTTCCCGTGTTCTCAGCGCTGTACGAGCTCAGCAAAGCGGTTTTCTCACACAACTAATGCAGAGTTATGTAAAACATACAAAACGAGTTGATAAACAGTTTTCATGCTCAAAATGTGAAAAACACTAACAAAAAGTTATTTTTCAACATTTTTGCTATAATGCATGAATGTGTTCGAAATCATCATTCCTTTGAGTTTTAGGCAGCTCATGCCGAGATAAAGCGTTTCCCGTGTTCTCAGCGCTGTACGAGCTTATGTAAACCATACAAAACGAGTTGATAAACAGTTCTCATGCTCAAAATGTGAAAAACACTAACAAAAAGTTATTTTTCAACATTTTTGCTATAATGCATGAATGTGTTCGAAATCATCATTCCTTTGAGTTTCATGCAGCTCATGTGGACATAAAGCGTTTCCCGGGTTCTCAGCGCTGTACGAGCTCAGCAAAGCGGTTTTCTCACACAACTAATGCAGTTTTGTATGTAAAACATACAAAACGAGTTGATAAACAGTTTTCATGCTCAAAATGTGAAAAACACTAACAAAAAGTTATTTTTCAACATTTTTGCTATAATGCATGAATGTGTTCGAAATCATCATTCCTTTGAGTTTTAGGCAGCTCATGCCGAGATAAAGCGTTTCCCGTGTTCTCAGCGCTGTACGAGCTCAGCAAAGCGGTTTTCTCACACAACTAATGCAGAGTTATGTAAAACATACAAAACGAGTTGATAAACAGTTTTCATGCTCAAAATGTGAAAAACACTAACAAAAAGTTATTTTTCAACATTTTTGCTATAATGCATGAATGTGTTCGAAATCATCATTCCTTTGAGTTTTATGCAGCTCATGCGGAGATAAAGCGTTTCCCGGGTTCTTAGCGCTGTACGAGCACAGGAAAGCGGTTTTCTCACACAACTAATGCAGAGTTATGTAAAACATACAAAACGAGTTGATAAACAGTTTTCATGCTCAAAATGTGAAAAACACTAACAAAAAGTTATTTTTCAACATTTTTGCTATAATGCATGAATGTGTTCGAAATCATCATTCCTTTGAGTTTTCTGCTCCTCATGCGGAGATCAAGCGTTTCCCGTTTTCTTAGCCCTGTACGAGCTTAGTAAAAAGGTTTTCTCATACAACTAATGCAGAGGCATGTAAAACATACAAAACGAGTTGAAAGCACAGTTGTCATGGTGAAAATGTAAAAAAGAATAACAAAAAAGTTGTTTTTCAACATTTATGCATGAATGTGTTTAAAAATGATCATTTTTGTGACTTTTTTTCTGAGACAAAGCAGCGTGCTCAAATTTAGTTTGCATGCTCAAAATGTGAAAAAGTTTCTTAATGTTGTCAAGTACACAATCTTGGACATAATGAATCATATGCTAATAATTTCGGATGATTCTCCTCATGAAGTAACATGTTCTGAAAGATATTTTACTACAGTCTTAATGTGCCTTATGCATATGGTTGTTTTTTTACCATGCAAGTGTCTTTTCAAGAAAAAAAATTGTCCATTATTTCTGGAGTTATTATCCCCAACGATGCGTCACCTCTCCTTCAGTGTATTACAATTTAATCATTTCCCCGAGTGTGAAATGTGCTATCCTGAAGAAAACGGAATTCTTGCAGCATCTTATATGCTCAAGTTCTAGCAAATCAAGCACATTGATGACATTTTTAGTATAAATGGTGGTAATAAATGTGGTAGTTTATTTCACCATACAATTTGTTTTGACATGCCCTCTAATTTTCAAAAAAGTGAAAAAGTATATTTAAGGAAAGAACATTCTTTAATGCATCGATTATTCTTTTAACATAATCTCAATTCACTCTTACGTAGTGGATGCATTTCAATAAACAAATTGAGTATTCAATGAAGAATATGAAATAAGTCTATAATAAAAAATAGATTATGACTAAGAACATATTCAATTAAAGTATATAAAAGATGAAAGAAGAATATAATAAAAAAATATATGCTGTATAAATTTGGAAAATATAAACGTCAATATCCAATATAATTAATATTGATCATAAGTCAATATGTTTCGACTGCTCAAATGAAACAATTTATGTCCTAAATGATTTCTCCTTTAATTTCTTTGCTGTTGATGGGCAAACTACGCATTTCGGAAGGTCATTCAACATCACACAAGTCGTGTGCAAGTTCTTAATCACATTAAGAACTATTATAAAACATGATAAAGAAAATTCTGAAAGAATGAGGAATTTGCTGTAAGCGTAACATGCCGGCGTTGAAAAAGTACCATTGGGTACTACTGATTTGACAGTTTAAAAATTAATCACATTACGTGTGCTGCCTCATCCTATAACCTGGAGATGCGGGATGAAAATGGGAAAAACGGTATTAGGCACCTAGATCCCTAAAAGGACTTCTCCTGAAACCCTTCCTGGGGCAATGCCTGTCTGCCGGTTGCTATATCTAGAGATATCATCTGAAAGTGAACGCAAATCAGAGTGGATGACCAACTGAATTTTAACATATGCAGAAGAAAAGAAAATTACAAGGACTTCTTCAGGAATTGCTGAGCAGAGACAGAAGCCCAATGCACTCTGAATCATTAATTGTAAACACTGGTTGGTTGATAGAGAACAGAAACCTGTGACTAGCCCTATCACATCTAGTCAGAAAGGATAGCTGTCCTATATTTACCATGCTAGCCTACAGTAGGTATTTCTGAAACTGGCTGGCTCATCTTATTACTGCTGTCTTCTGCAGCATTTGTTAGGAGCCAGCGTTTTAGCACAGGAATGAAGAGCATGCGGAGAAGCCCGAAAGTTTGTCTTAAACAGGTAGTGAGCGATCCATGGTAGGCCGCAGTACATTCATGGAAATGTGTGGGTTACTCGTGCCATCTTGTCGAGCAGATAGAGTCATAGGATTTGAGCCCAAACAAGGGGACTTATAGGGGGCTTTCTCACGAGGGTATGGCCAAAAACTGCGCCTATGCCCACAAAGATCCTAGGATTACATGATCAATCTACTCCCTGCAGCCAATTTGTCTACGATCTACCCATGTTCCAAGAGCAAGATCCCAAGGCGCAGAGCCTGACCCAGAACAGTGGGTCTTATGATGGGTACCCATCATGCACGATCAGGCGAGGAACACTCGTGGGTCACATCAACAAGTGCACAGATGATTTCATTGTCTCCGAGACAATCGTCTCCCGACCCACCCAGAAACCCTACAGAGCCGCATGGACTTCTGAAAAACAAATTCTTCAGAGCAGGAGACAAGGTGGGTCTAAGAACAGCAAGAACCAAGTTGGCCCAGAGAATCCACAACTCTGGGGTGGCAGGGACAGCAGTGACACACAGCGCATGTGGCAGGGCATTCGAGCCATTACCAACTACAGGACATCATTACCTGCCTCTGAAAATGACAGATCCCTTCCAGAGCTGCTGAACAGCTTGTTGCAGAATGACGTGGCGGCGAGGAAGACCAACCCGGCTCCTAATGACCAGGCGCTGTGTCACACCACGGCTCATGTGAGGAAAACTCTATGCTGAGTCAACCCATGTAAAGCTGCAGAACAAGACAATATCCCAAAGTGCTCAGAGAACAGTCTAACAGCTGGCACATGTCATCAACCACACCTCAACATCTCTCTGTGAGCAGCGTCGTTGTTTCCATGTGATTCAAGCCCACTATGATCATCACTGTGCCGAAGAAGTCAAGTCAATTAGACTTTTATTGTCACATGGTACACAGTGAAATTAAACAATGTTCCTCCAGGACGTCCTTCAATGTCCCATCATCATGAAGTGCTTCGAGTGGCTCATCACGAGAGACATCAAGACCCTACTGCTGACCTCCCTGGACCCACTTCAGTTTGCGTATGACCCCAACCGTTTCAACGAATGACGCCATCTCCAGCACACTCCATCTGGCCCTCTCACACTTGGAAACCTACGTTCGAATGCTGTACATAGATTTCAGTTCAGGATTCAATACTATCAGCCGCCTACACAGCCTGTCTGGCCTGATCACCTGCTGACTCAGGACTGTGTAGTGACACAGATTGAAACACATCAAGTTTGCTGATGACCAGACCATGGTGGGTCTCATCAGCAAGCACCACGAGTCAGCAAACAGAGAGGAAGTGCAGAGACAACAACCTCTGAACGTCTATGAGAAAAAAAGAGATTGTCGACTTCAGGAGGCCACGGAGGCACCACTCTCTCC
>QNUK01002136.1:0-18626 GCA_013621035.1 Clarias magur
AAAAAAGCCAGACTGGAATATGCCAAACTACATGTTGACAAGCCACAAAGCTTAAGGGAGAATGTCCTATGCACAGATGAGACAAAAATGGAACTTTTTGCCAAGGCACATCAGCTCTATGTTCACAGACGGAACAATGAAGCATCTCAAGAAAAGAACACTGTCCCTACTGTGAAACATGGAGGAGGCTCTGTTATGTTCTGGGGCTGCTTTGCTGCATCGGGCACAGGGTGTCTTGAATCTGTGCAGGGTACAATGAAATCTCAAGACTATCAAGGGATTCTAGAGAGAAATGTGCTGGCCAGTGTCAGAAAGCTGGGTCTCAGTCTCAGGTCATGGGTCATGCAGAGAGGTGCAGAAGCTTCATTGACAGTTACAGGAATCGTTTGATTGCAGTGATTGCCTCAAAAGGTTGTGCAACAAACTATTAAGTTAGGGGTACCATCATTTTTGTCCAAGCCTGTTCCATGAGTTTATTTTTTTAATAATTAGGTTGAAGCATGGTTGAAAAGCAATGTCTGACTTTCATTCGTTAACATTCATAGAATTCTTATTTATTAATACTTTGTCAGATTAAAGTTACTTCTGTGACCATTGTGAGTTTTTCTTTCATTGACCGAAGGGTACCAACAATTTTGTCCACTTGTGTATATTTATACTCGAAATTATATTTTGTGACCATTTCACAAGTTAATGCATACCTGTACATAAGATTTTCTATTTATTGATCTATTTATTTTGAACATCAGCATATTTTAGACTTTTAATTGATTCATTATGAATGGTCATGAGGTTATAGAACACTTCTCTGTGCAGTTTATGCTCTTTTCTGTCCAACAATTTAATCCAGTTTGTACTTGTGGCAGTCTCTGGCCAAACCTTTGACACTGTATGTAAAATTAAACACACACAGACGCACACACTAGTTCAGTACCTCACCTACTACCTCAAAGATGAGGTTCATGTAGGTTTAACTGACCTTGATTTGTGCTTAAGGTATTTTACATCACTGGCAAATTTAAGTTTTTCTTCTGCTCATTTCAAACAACAAAATAGTGATGCATCATTAAAATCCCTCAAACCACTTCCTTTATTACCATGCATAGTGGTTTGCACAACATTGCTGCTGCTTCTGATGAAAGTGGAACGACAGAGACAAAAACACAGTTTTTTTTTTTTTTACTTGAGTATCAAAAGAGGCCTTATACATTTATATAGTTGTATAAGTAAACATGGGAATGTCTTTGGATTGCTGTTGCGTTTTAGATCCAAATACAAGAAATGTTTCTGCATATGTTTGGTTTCATTTGCTGTTGTTCCGCCAAGTTGGTGCTCTTGAGGGTTACAGATGTGCCAGACGGTCCATTTTCAGCTGTTGAAATCTTGTGGTGGTGCAGTGTGTCAGTGTTTGGGTGATAGGATGAGAAATGTGTTGAGACATGCATTTTAGCCTACTGTTAGTACAGTAGTAGTACTCTGTGTTTGGCCTTTTTCTAGTTATAATTAAACCAGACAAAACGTTTTAACAGTGATTTAACCTGGTAAAACAGTTCTTCAAACAAACAATTACATAATTCCACTTTGAATAATGGTTTGTTGGCTTAAATAATAATAATAATATAATAATATAATAAATAAAATATAAATAATACTATTGCCATTATTAGTATTATTATAATTATCGTACACACAAAATATCTGGGGCAAAACAAGGACATTTAAAATTTTTATTTATGTCCTATCCAAATTTAAATAGTTATTTAAATAATAAATGACAGAAAAAGACAGAATTTGCCATTAGTTCACAAATCGATTACTCCAGACCCTGATCAGGAAATGACAGCTTATCTAGTAAAATTAATTAATATACAGCTCCTGTTTTCTAGCCTTGAATAACAACATCATGAGATGCTACATGAGATGAATTTTACTTACCCGTAAAAAGCAAAAAAATCTGTAAAATCATATCTGTTTTAAGATGAAATGCACACGTGTGTGTTCAGACTGAAGTGCTAGTGGAGGCCGTTGAAGACCCGCCAGCTCATGATGATGTAATCGGAGCCACAGATATGTTACAGATATGTTTTACAGTCCTAAAAACTATTTATACAACATACTATAGAGGCTACTACAGTTATTTGTTAAGTATAAGTATAAGTTTTGGACTTCTTATAGTGAATTAAAATGTGCGTCCAAAAGTCAATACCAATTGTCAACTAATTGTCAATTGTTGTTGTTGTTATATTACACCACCTTTCCTGGAAAGGTCTTCATGAGAGCCAGTTCCATCATGGAACTTGATGGGTTTTGCAAATGCACTTGATAATACTGTTCTTGCAAGAACTATTTCAGAACAGATGACATTCAAGTATTAAAATAACAACTGACTGTTGTTGTTATCACTGAATAACCTAATTCCATACTGGATAGCATAGTTCGGAAATATCCAATATTGTTCTTGAATGTAGAAAAATATCGTTTTCCTATCTTTGACTGGTACTGTATATTAGGTTTGCTTGATTCTATAGGAATAAAGTCATAGTTTAAGGTATGATTAATCTAAGGTAATCTTAATCTTAAACTCAATATTTATAGATAGTTATGTTGTTACGTGGTGCGGTATGGAGAGCCGCACCACGCGATGTTTTTAATTATAAGAGCCCTTATGCTGGGCGTTAGAGTGGGTCAGTGAAATAGGAGTTAGTGAGAGTGCTTGTGATACGAGATAGCGTGGGATTATTAATTAAGGAACTTAAAAGGAAACCAATGAAAACTGTAAACACAAAATAAACAGAGCTCTGCCATCTCCGCGAGAACGGACGGGGCTCTGGAAAATAAAACAAAACTTTTATCCTCTCGGGGTGTTCACCCTTATCGAGGACCTATGGGAGAGAGAGAGAGTTGGTGCTTCGTGCACTAATACACCGTACTGAGCACGCACGCTGTACTGCTGCGTGCCGCTCTCTCTGTCTATCTCTCTCTATGAGAAGCCAAACTATGGGAAGCGAAATACATCAAAAGTGGGGCGAAACGGCGGCACCCGAATGAGCCACCCTGGATGGACCAAATATCTGCGCGGCCCGACGGACAGCGCAGCGCGACAATCTGGACAGCGCAGAAATGAACTGGTTTATTTGTGCAGCCCAGTGGATCACGCAGCGCGAACCAACTTGAGCAGCGACTCTGATAGAAATAGACTCCGCCCACCATCAATGTACATTTACCCACAATTTCCCGCTGTAGTTTAGAGTGCACAAAGTGGAAGCTGTTTTTTTTTCCATGTTAGGCTATACGGATATTGGCAGACATTGTGAAGTTCAATTTCCTAAATGTGGCAATGTGATGGGCCCTCCTTATTGGTTTATAGGTAAGTGATTCATTACGCACGATAGCCTATCAGAATGGTTCTCGACTATATTTAAGGCGGGAGTTATCTTACCTGGCGTACGCCACGTGTAGGTGAGACTCAGAAGGACTGTATTTTATTTCTAGAGCTGGGTCGTATTTGTGCGGTAATCACTCTTGGGTGTCGGCCAGGACACAGGAACCAGACCAATAGCTGAGTTATGAATGTTTAATGGACAGTTCAAGTAGGCATGGGCAAACAGTTTATAAGTTGTTGCAGGTTATGTACTTATGAGTGTGGTTCTGAAAATAGCAAATAACAAATAAGTAACAGCAGTATGAAATTAGTGCCCATATGCATTAATTTAATGACTAAACAGTAACTAAACTAAACTGTAACATATGTGGTTAATTCCTGGTATATTCACAAAAATAAAACTACCGCGAAGCATATGTGTGAAAATGAAACCAAATACAAAGTGCTTCACAGACCGTACCAAACATGACTAATTAAACTACTTAACTATGCAGCTATACAATACACAATATAACCAAAATCTCTGTATTCAACAGGCAAACATAATACACGCTGCGCGCATAACTGTTAACTAGAAAAAAAACTATATGACTCGAGCAGTGCGTCATATAACCTCCGACCGTAAATCTTAACAGCACACGATGCAGTAATCTTAATTATTAAACAGAAAATAAGAATGGAAAAACTTACTATATGGCATTGACACACACAATCTGCTAGATTAAGTCCCTGAACAGCCGGAATAATCATGCACGCAGTCTCACGTACTGCACTCACTTAACTTTTCTCATATACTTTGCGCATAGCACAGCGCGGCTCATTGCTTGTCGCGTGCACTACGGTTGTGTTAAAGCGCATCAGTCTGCGCTGCGATTGCGCATATGTAGTTTTTTCCCGGTATCGGCACAGACTTTCTTACAGCCGCCCCCAAATGTGTGTAGCACATTTGTCCATAACGGAGTACTTAGCTCAATGCCGGGGAACAGTTCTCATCTTCATCTTGGACCTCTGAGAGAACAATCAGTCTTGCTACAGGTCTAGTGTAGGTTCTGTCGTTGATATTCACTTGCACTGTTCTTATGTGTCCATCAGCACTGGGGTAAACCTTGGTGACACGTCCGATAGGCCAGCACGCTCTTGGCAGTTGAGGATCAACCATCAGTACCACCGATCCTGGGGTTATATCTGTAACAGTGGAATGCCATTTCTGGCGGGTCTGTAGACTCGGGAGATAGTTCTTAATGAAACTAGACCAGAACTGGTCGGCCAGAATTTGGGAATGTTTCCATTGGCGCCTGCTCAGGAGTTCGGATTTGGGGTACACTACTTGGGGTAGGGACCCATCCCGCCGCCCCATCAATAGAATGTTTGGAGTCACCGGATCAAGGTCCTTAGGATCAGAGGATACATACCCCAATGGTTTAGCATTCAACATGCCTTCTACTTCCAGAAGAACAGTATGGAGCACTTCCTCTGTTACGGCTTGACTTCCTACTACTCTGTAGAGTGCAGCTTTCACTGAGCGAATTTCCCTTTCCCACGTTCCGCCGAAATGGGGTGCGCCAGGTGGGTTGAAATGGAACTGTATCTTATGTTTGGCAAGCTGGAGTTGGAGTTCTGGGGACAGTTCTGCAAGAGCTTCCCGCATCTCTCTTTCTCCTCCGCGGAAATTTGTTCCTTGGTCAGAGAACAACTCAGCTGGCGTCCCTCTTCTGGCGATGAACCTCTTTTCGGTGCGCCTGCCCATCTTGATCACAAAGGGCCCGAAGCAGTCCATCCCTGTGGAGTAAAAGGCTGGTTTATAAAGGCGTAAACGTGCTATAGGCAAATCGGCCATTCTCTGAACCTGAGGGCTTGATTTCCATCGGCGACAATCTGTACAGGTACGCTGATATCGTCGGATCGCCTCTCGACCTCGTAGGATCCAAAACTTGCGGCGCATCTCCGCGAATACTCTTTCGGGGCCAGGGTGGCCGAGTCGCGAATCATAGTCTTGGATCAGAAGCTTAGTGGTGGGATGGCGGTGATCCAAGATGATGGGATGCACAGCAGCTGGGTCTAAGTCTTCAGATCGGCGCAGTCTGCCACCAACCTTAATGAGTTCATCTGTCTTGTCCAGCTCTGGAGACAGCGTGAGTAAGCGGCTATTTTGTTGGACCGATTTCCCATGTTGCAGTAGACTGAACTCCTCGGTGAAGATATCCTGTTGCGCCCTTCTCAGGATAAGAACCTCAGCTGTACGGTAGTCATCAGCGCTAAGAGCTTTACTGTTACCTGCCGCCCCATGAAGCGTCTGTACGGTTGCCTCTATAAGCTCCCTCCAAGTGGTGTATTGAGGAACATCCGGTAGGTAAGGCTCTTTGTCAGGTTTGGTCATAGTAACTCCGCAGAATATTGACTTATGTAATTCGGTGTGACACTCGTCAACTGCTGTTGTTGGTGGAGTCGGCCACGTGCCTGGGCTTTGCAGAAGAAAGGGTGGCCCATGGCTCCACCGGTTGTGCTCGGCCAGTTCTTCTAGTTTCTTACCTCTGGTGAGGTCATCTGCAGGATTTTTCACTGAATCAACATATCGCCATGAAAGTCGATCAGTAAGCTCCTGGATCTCTGCCACCCGAGTGCCAACGAAAACTTTGAATCGACAGGACTCAGAGTGTAACCAGGACAAGACCGTGGTGGAATCTGTCCAGAGGGTAGTTCGGCTAATTGGCAGGGTAAGCTCTCGATCCAGCAATCTACTGAGTTGGGCTCCTGTGAGAGCAGCACAAAGTTCCAGTCGGGGCATGGAGTGCAGTCGTTTAGGCGCAATTCTTGAACGGGCCACAATGAAGGAGAGGTAAGGATGGTCCTGAGTGTCAACTGTCCTCAGGTAAGCAACAGCCCCATAGGCTTGTTCTGAAGCGTCACAGAACACGTGTATCTCGTGGCTATTACCCCTCTTCTCAATGTCAGAAGGTATGTATGCTCTGGGAAAGGTGATTTTCGGCAGGAATTCTAACTCTCTTTCCCAATCCCTCCAGGCCTGTAGCAAATCATGTGGCAGTTGGGGGTCATCCCAGTCTCTGTGTTTGTCCCAAAGTTGTCTCACTAGTAATTTGGCACGGGTGGTGTATGGCAGGATAAAGCCAAGGGGGTCGTATTGGCTGGCTAATACTTTGTAGATGTTCCGCATGGTAGGAGCATCATAATTCACGGGCCGATGTTTATATCGCATCATATCTGTTGAACAGTGCCAGCTGAGACCAAGAGCGGATTCAGGGTTGTCAATACGATCATGCGTGAGCCAGAGTTCCAGATTGTCTGATCGAGCTTCTTCGGGCAGGTGACTGATGACCTCTGGCTTGTTGCTGGCCCACTGTCGGAGTTCAAACCCACCAGAGGCTAGAATCTCCCTTAGCTTATCGATTAGGGTTCTGGCTTGGTCAGGTGAGGAGAGGCTTTGTAGGCAATTATCGACGTAAAACGATCGCTCAATGGAAAACCTCACATCATCCTCTGGCTGGCTGTGACTAATGACATGGTGCTGCATGGCGTAAGTGGCACAGCACGGACTACATGTTGTACCAAAGGGTAAGACCTGCCATTCAAACACAGATGGAATCTGGTCTCTTTCCATGTCTCGCCAGACAAATCTTAGAAGGGGCCGATCTTCAGGCAGCAGGCGAACCTGATGGAACATGGCTTTCACATCACCGCTTATGGCTACACTATGCTCTCGAAGTCGTAACAACACTCCTAAGAGTGAAGGTCCTAAGGTGGGTCCAGGAAGTAACCACTCATTTAGGTTCAGACCCCGGTAACGATAGGAGCAGTTAAACACAATGCGATTTTTATTGTTGTGAGTCACCATGAGGTGTGGGATGTACCAGGATTCCACTGATTGTGTCACTTCTTGGGGGCTCAGCTTCTTAACTACTCCAGCCTGAGTCAATTTCTGAATCTCAGCATTATATGCCTTGGCTCGTTCTGGATCTTTAGCGAGGCACCGTTCAGCGTTCCGGAGGCTGGGCATTACCATTTCCTTTGTAGCTTGGAAAGGTGGCATATCTTTGTGCCTAAGCAGAGGGGTGGCATAACGTAAGACTCCATCCACCTCAACCCGGAGGGTCTTTGATTCGAGCAGGTTAATGGCCTCTTGGTCTTGCCGTGATCTAGTGACCTCTTTCTCATTTCTAAAGGGAAGTACATCCATTTGCCACAGTTTCTCAACATTCTTAAAGAGCTCTGCTACTTGGGGAATGGCTGAGGTCAGTAAACATTGTTGTGGTTGAATAGACTGTTCAACAAGTCTAGTGGGACCCTGTAACGTCCATCCTAATCTTGTCTTCAGGGCTGCCGGTCCTCCTGGGGGTCCTAGCCTTACTGGCTTAACAGGAGTAATCAAGTGTGGATGATCAGCTCCAATTAGCAGCAAAGGTTGGGCTTGCCTGAACGGCTGTATTGGGAGACCCACGAGGTGTTTGTATCTTTTCTGTAATCTGTCCATGGGGTAAGAGTGGAGTGCTAGGCCAAGATGTTCTGCGGTGAAGGCATCAGTTATGAGAAAGCTGTGCTGTGGCTTATCGGCTGGTGAAACACAGAATGACACCTTGGACCCATGAAGAACTTGAATATCTTGGCGTATAGTCCGCAAGGCCAGGTCTTCTGGCTCTCCTCTGAGGCCCAGATGGTGGGTGGCTGCTGGTAAGAGCATAGTACGCTCTGAACCGTCATCCAGGATGGCATAAGTGCTCAGAGTGCGCTTACCATGATGAAGTAGTACTCTAATGACCTTTAATAACACACGACTGCCATCTACTGGTTTGTCCACATACAGCACTTCAGAAGATGTGTTCACTAGACAGCTCTCCTCTCTAGTTGACTTGACCACATTTTTAGGTGTTCTGGAATTAACTGCATGCAGCACTGGTAGGTGTTTGCCTTGGCAAATGCTGCAAGGTTTCCGTAGATTGCACTGGGATGCTTGGTGAGTTCTAGCGCACCGCCAGCACCTTCGATTGGTACGGATCCATTCAGATAATTGATCTGTGGTCAGTTTTACCACCTCTGTGCATTGGCTTAGAAAGTGATCTGAATTGCTACAGAATGGGCAGTAAGGTGTAGGTCTGTTCTTAGTGGATGTATTCACTTGTGTAGGTAAAACTTCTCTCTCCCCTGCCTCTCTGGATCCATGTAGCACAGTAGTGGTCCACCTCTTTTGCCGAGGCTCCTGTCTAGGCCCTTGTTTCTCCTTAGTGCTCCTCACTGTTGATGAACCATCATATTCCTGGCACCATGACTCATATTGCAGCCAGTCAGAAAGATCAGTGAGAGTATAGGTTGTGCCTGGATAGTGGAACCTGCTGCGCCTGAACTCAGCCCTCATCTCTGCCGGTAACTTACTTAGCAGACGTGCTACGTGGGATCCACACTGTAGCTCTATCACTCCTGGGGGACCAAGGGATTTAAGCATGCCCACTAGAGCTTGGACTTGTAGGGCAAACTTCTCAAAGGAAGCCTGATCACCACGTTGTATATCAGGTGAGTCCAGAACAATGGCGATTTTATTCAATGCCATCTGATGGGGCTGGCCAAACTTCAAATTAAGAGCTGTCATGGTATCGCTGTAAGGTCTGAGGGAGTTCAGATATGAATCAGCTATCAATTTTGCCTCCTCCAACTTCAAGTGATCCACTAGAATTTGGTATTTAAAGAGCTCTGTCCCATCTGGGGGCAATAGATTCTCTAAAGCTATCTTCATCCTAGCAAACTCACTTGGGTCTCTACGACAGAAGTAGGGTATTGAGGGCATTGGACCTCGGTATGTCGACTCAGAAGGTGAAGGAATCAAGTGCCGAGGATCAGGTACAGTTCTCGTGTGGGCTCTCATCGGCAGGTATGACTGTGGGAATGCTGCAGGTTCACCTCGAATGTAGCCCTTGTACTGCTCTGAATTATATGCTGGACTAGTTCGAATAGGTGGCTGAGGATGTGAGTGTTGTTGATGACTCAACTGATCTGGGATCATCTTGATTGTCTTTGCTGTCGGGTGGGCATGTTTAATGATAGGAGGGCTGTGTGTATGTGCTACAAGAGTTGTATTCTTACTAACAGCTGCTTGTTTTAAAACTTGAAGCTCACCCATCATCTTATCCAGAAGATCGACAATGGGCTCATTACTGGCATACTGGGGTTGTGGGTCCCCTGTCTCTGGCCATGGCGGAGGATCAGGCCAGTCGGTATCATCATACTCATCTGCCTGCATGTCAGGAATCAGCTCTTCACAAGGTGGAGGTGGTCTAAACCCATGGTCTACAGAGGCTGCCAGTAATCGATCAGATTTACGTGAATCCAATGTCTTAGACTGGGAGTGCATTATGGCTGGTGGAGTAGTGCGCTTTAGGCTGCGCACAGTCTCTGCAAGAAGTCTTAACTCAGATCTGGCCTCTCGGATTTCGGCTAAAGTGGCGTTCAGGGGCTCATCTCTACTGTGCTGAAGGTCTTTCTGAGAAGCTGGAGATAAGTGGTACTGTACTGACGACCAACTACTTGGAGTAGATAGTCTGCTTTTTTCGGCCTGCGCTCTGTCGGTATCGTCAGCATCCCTCAATGAGTAACGCCGACTTACAGCGGGGAATGTCATATTAACAGCTCCTTCCTCTCGATCACTTAACTCCTTTTCGTGCCCATGCCTACTGGTTATTGGTTCCGATAACTGTCTTTGTGGCAGCACAAAACCCATCTCGTACTCATCGTAATGACGTGGTGGGTGTGTCTGACGTATTGGTCTGGTTGAAGCTCTTTCGTCCATCTTCTACAGAGAAATCACCACATCCGGCTCGAAGGACCAAATTGTAGGTGAGACTCAGAAGGACTGTATTTTATTTCTAGAGCTGGGTCGTATTTGTGCGGTAATCACTCTTGGGTGTCGGCCAGGACACAGGAACCAGACCAATAGCTGAGTTATGAATGTTTAATGGACAGTTCAAGTAGGCATGGGCAAACAGTTTATAAGTTGTTGCAGGTTATGTACTTATGAGTGTGGTTCTGAAAATAGCAAATAACAAATAAGTAACAGCAGTATGAAATTAGTGCCCATATGCATTAATTTAATGACTAAACAGTAACTAAACTAAACTGTAACATATGTGGTTAATTCCTGGTATATTCACAAAAATAAAACTACCGCGAAGCATATGTGTGAAAATGAAACCAAATACAAAGTGCTTCACAGACCGTACCAAACATGACTAATTAAACTACTTAACTATGCAGCTATACAATACACAATATAACCAAAATCTCTGTATTCAACAGGCAAACATAATACACGCTGCGCGCATAACTGTTAACTAGAAAAAAAACTATATGACTCGAGCAGTGCGTCATATAACCTCCGACCGTAAATCTTAACAGCACACGATGCAGTAATCTTAATTATTAAACAGAAAATAAGAATGGAAAAACTTACTATATGGCATTGACACACACAATCTGCTAGATTAAGTCCCTGAACAGCCGAAATAATCATGCACGCAGTCTCACGTACTGCACTCACTTAACTTTTCTCATATACTTTGCGCATAGCACAG
This sequence comes from Clarias magur, assembly GCA_013621035.1. Classification (NCBI taxonomy): domain Eukaryota; kingdom Metazoa; phylum Chordata; class Actinopteri; order Siluriformes; family Clariidae; genus Clarias; species Clarias magur. Next base: position 10,954 of record QNUK01002136.1, read on the forward strand.
CGCGGCTCATTGCTTGTCGCGTGCACTACGGTTGTGTTAAAGCGCATCAGTCTGCGCTGCGATTGCGCATATGTAGTTTTTTCCCGGTATCGGCACAGACTTTCTTACACCACGATTAGGACCGCCCTCACGGTGTGCGCATGAGCAGAAGGTGTGTGGTATGTGTTTGTAGCTATGTGGCTAATGGAGAGATAGGCATGTACGCTAAACTGCCGATATTTCTTTTCTCTTAGTGTGTGCAGTGGCCAATTGATATCTGGTTGAGTCTGACTGTTCACTCTTTGAAAGGTAGGTGCATGCTTCTTACGTACGGTGTATTGCGGCATCGGGTAATGTTAACCGGCGTATTTTGTGAGCTGTGAGCAGCGGTACAACTTGCGTGATAAAACGATTCATCCGGGTAAGTGAGTTTTGTTTTCTTTGGTTTATAGAAAGGATTCATTTTACTAATAGTTCTTTTCTTTTTGGTGCGATAAGGGTGTCTGATGCGGTGCCGATGAACCGTTCAAAGGCGGAAGTATCTGTCTTCCGCATTGACGGAGGACGGCGCTGCTGTTTTTCTCTTCCGGTTTTGTTGTTTCGCTTTCTTTTTTTCTTTTTGTCGTGCATCTGCTCCGGGTTATCGGTTACACCGTGCCTTTGGAGTGTAATCCTGGGTGGCTTGCTGTAGGATTGGTTTGGAGCTGCCCTGCTACTACGGCTATCTGCATCTGTAACCTTTACGGATATTGTGTTGTGTAGCTTTTGGAGAACTCTGAATTTGATATGATCGCTGCAGTGAGCATCTAGCTCAATTTCTGTTTCTTTGGTTTAATTGTTATTTGCCTTTTTTTCTTTATTTTCTGTTTTCGTGTGTTTATTGTAAAGAGAACTTTTGCTCTGTCATTAGTTTTTGTTTTATGTTGTGGATGTGTGTGATTGAATGTAATTCTGTCCATCTTGGGCACTGGGAGGCCGGGAGGTTAGCTATTTAGCTGGAGCACTGGTGTTATTAGAGCAGTGTTGAGTGCAGTGTTGCCTGGGTTCACATTCAATACATATGTATTTGGTTTGCTCTGTGTACTGAAGTGTGGGTGTTTTTCTTTTTTTCTGTTGAGTGCTTCTTATTAGGAGGGATTTTTATTTTTGTGAGGCGAGACATTGAGCCGGAGGGGAGAACAGCAGCAGCGTCCAGTGTGCCTTCCTCGGGTGGTAAGTGAGGTTGGTGCTATAGGTATGGAAGAGGAATTAAGGGAGTTAAGAGAGATGGTAGCTCAGTTAAGAGCAGATAACGAACGGTTACGGCAAGAGCAATCATCTGCTCTTCCGGGTCCTAGTGGTCCACCTTCTGGTGCCAGTGGGCCCCCTCCTTCCACCTCACAATCAAGTAATGAGTGTGTTGTCCTGCCAGAGAGGTATGTTTTTGTACCACGAGATCAAAGGTGTCCAAAATTTAGTGGCAGGTCTAGTCTTGATGTTGAGGAATGGATCGAGGAGGCCCAGGCATGTATGCAGGCCCGTCACATGTCAGCATCTGATAGGGCTTTCTTCCTCTTTGACCATTTGGAGGGAGAAGCACGAGAGGAGATTCGTTACCGCCCCGATGATGAACGTATTTACCCAGTGAAGATTATTTCTGTGCTGCGGGAGTTGTACGGTTGCTCACAATCATATGTTTCTTTGCAGGAGGCTTTCTTCTCCAGGAGACAGCGGGAAGGGGAGTCTTTGTTGGAGTTCTCCCTTGCTCTGATTGGCCTCTTGGAGCAAGTAAGGCAAAAGTCCCCTTATGCCATGCCAAATTTTCAGGTTTTGCTGCGTGACCAGTTTATCGAGGATGTCAATGACAATGCCCTTCGGCGAGAACTTAAGCAATTGGTACGAGGTCAACCCACCCTGACCCTTTTAGATGTACGGGGTGAAGCGCTCCGATGGGAATGGGAGGGTATGTCGGGGAGTTTACGGGGTCGTAGCCATTCACTTCCTTCTGCATATGGTATTCAGTATGGGGTGCGGGGTGAGCCTTGTGAAAACTCTGTTCAGTCCTCTCGGGTGTCTGAGTTGGGAGAAGTTAAAGAAATGTTGAGGTTACAGCAGGAACAGATTAGTAAGTTAACTCAAAGTATCGCTCGTTTACAGACCCCCCAGCCCCATAGTCAATCTCCTCGTCGTGACCAGATTGTGTGCCGAAGATGTCAGAAACCAGGTCACTTTGCTAGGGAGTGCGATGGGGAGCATATACCTACTCGTTTCTCGTTAACTACTATGGCGCGAGCCACTAGTGCACAGTCTGACTCGCCCGCGCGGTCGGGAAACTAGTCCCCACCGCGTTGCAGAGCCAAAGCGCGGTTGGGGAAGAGAACGGCTCGAATACTGCTGTATCTCATTTACTGTCGTCTTGCCCGCATCTTCTTGTTCGTATTGGTAGTGTTCAAGTGCCTTGTTTGGTTGACACTGGGTCTATGGTGTCCACTATTACAGCAAGTTGCTTTCAAACGCATTTTCAATCGTGGGGCGTAGAACGGCTAAAGTCATGCCACTGGCTCCAGCTTCGTGCAGCCAATGGGTTGTCCATTCCTTACATCGGCTACATGGAGTTGGATGTTGAGATGTGTAATCGTTTGATTCCCAAGTGTGGGAGTTTGGTGGTCAGGGATCCTCCTGGGGGCATCTGTGCTGGAATTCCCGGGGTGCTGGGAATGAATGTCCTTAGTCGATGCTACCAGGAGCTTTTTGGTCAGTATGGCCCTGGCCTGTTTGATTGTCCCTCTTCAGTGGAAGCCCCACCATTTGTTTTACAGGCATTACAACATTGTCATCTAGCAGAGGACCAGTCCTCCGTAGTCTGTATTGGTAAGGTTAAATTGCGGGGTCGCAAGTCGTGTCGTATTCCAGGTGGTATGTTAAGGCTTGTACCTGCCACATGCTCGGAACAGTATGCAGACGGGACTGTTCTGTTTGAGCCTCCGGTGTCCGGGTTGCCAGCTGGGCTGCTGGCTTCACCTGCGCTTCTTAGAGTTGTCCTGGTACAGTTTATTTGCCTATGGTCAATGTAGGGACCCTAGATGTAATGCTGTATGCTGGTACAATGTTAGGAACGCTTAATAGTGTTCAGGTGGTAAGTTTGCCAGCTGGGATAACTGGGGAAGAGCCAGTGTCGGCTTCCCTGCATTCTCAAGTTGTGGTGTCAGTTGTTCCAGGTCAAGAGCAGATTGAAGCTGTTGATCTGTCCATTTTGTCTCTGGAAGAGCAGGGTGAGGTCAGAGCACTGCTGCGCCGATATCAGTCTGTGTTCTCGGCTCATGAGGGTGATCTGGGTTGTATGGACTTGCTTTCGCATGAGATACCGTTGCTGGATTCAGTGCCTGTTCTTCGTCAGAGGTATAGGCGTATACCGCCATCGGAATATGAAGTTGTCAAGTCGCATATCAACCAGCTTTTAGAAGCCAACATTATTAGCGAAAGCTGTAGCCCATATGCGTCGCCTATAGTACTCATCCGGAAAAAGGACGGAAGTCTTCGCATGTGTGATTACCGTCAAATAAACGCGAAGACGAGGAAGGATGCTTTTCCCCTTCCACGCATTGAGGAGTCACTCGATTTCTTGACGGGGGCCGGGTGGTTTTCGACTATGGACTTGGCGAGTGGTTACAACCAAGTCCCTGTCCTTGAAAGAGATAGAGCTAAGACTGCATTTTGTACCCCCTTTGGCCTATTTGAGTTCAATCGTATGCCCTTCGGGCTGTGTAATGCTCCTAGCACTTTTCAGCGTTTGATGGAACGGATGTTTGGGGATCAACAGGGTAGTTCCTTACTTTTATATTTGGATTACATTGTGGTGTTCTCCTCTTCCATTTCGCAGCATTTGGAGTGGCTGGAGGTTGTGCTGGGTCGTTTGGAGCAGGAGGGTTTGAAGGCTAAATTGGCGAAATGCGCGTTCTTCCAGAAGGAGGTAAAGTATTTGGGCCATGTTATTTCCGCTCAGGGCGTATCTACTGACCCTGGTAAGATTGAGGCAGTTTCACAGTGGCGGTGTCCCACAAGTGCGTCTGAATTGCGCTTGTTCCTGGGATTTGCTAGGTATTATCGCCGTTTCGTGCAGGGCATTGCAAAGTTGGCGGCTCCCCTGCACCGGGCGGTGGCGGAGTGTGCTGCCGGCGGGCCCCGGGTACAGGCTGGTAAGAGCTTTTCTGATGTGTGGTCAGAACAGTGTCAACAGAACTTTGAGGCATTAAAGGTCAAGCTTACAACAGCCCCAGTGTTGGCCTATGCCGACTTTTCTCTGCCATTTATTTTAGAGGTGGATGCAAGCTATGGGGGTTTGGGGGCAGTCCTCTCTCAGGAGCAGGGTGGGAGAGTGCGCCCCATTGCGTACGCCAGCCGAAGTCTTCGGCCCACTGAGCGCAATATGGTAAATTATAGTTTTATGAAACTCGAGTTTTTGGCACTTAAGTGGGCCATGACCGAAAAATTCCGTGAATATCTGTTGGGGCATAAGTGCATCGTCTACATGGATAATAATCCTCTTAGCCATTTGGCAACAGCTAAACTTGCTGCTACTGAACAACGTTGGGCTGCTCAGCTTGCAGCATTTGATTTCACCATCAAGTATCAGTCAGGTAGGAGTAATAGAAATGCAGATGCTCTTTCAAGACAGGATCCCTCCAGTCAGTGTGAGTTAAGTACACTGTTGCCAGGAATTGAAGTGCCAGCTACTGTTAAGCAGGTGTTTGCAGTGGAGCTGCGTCCACAGGTGGTTCAGGCAGTGGTCTCTGTGTTGCCCGGTTTTGGGGGCGACATGCGCTTATGTCAACAGGCTGACCCGGTTATTGGTCAGGTCTTAGGGTTTTGGAGACGAGGAGTTTCCCCTTCCTTGGTAGAGCGTAGACAGATGTCTAAAACCGCCCTGGTGTTACTTCGCCAGTGGGATCGATTAGTGGACAAGGAAAGCGTGTTGTATCGTCGTGTCTTTCGGGCCAGATGGAGGTGAGGAAATCCTTCAGTTGGTTCTTCCGTCTGCATTGCACGGTGAGGTTTTGGCCCAAGTTCACCAAGGGCATGGGCACCAGGGTATTGACCGCACCACCAAGCTGGTTCGTCAACGCTGTTATTGGCCAGGCCTGACAGCTGACGTGGCTCGGTGGTGCCGTGAATGTGAGAGATGTCAGGCTGCCAAAGATACACAGTTGGCACCTCAGAGCTTTATGGGCCATCTGTTGGCAGAAAGACCAAACGAGATCTTGGCCATCGATTTTACTTTGCTTGAGCCCTCGCGTTCAGGAGTAGAAAATGTAATTATTAATGTAATAAATACAATAAGCATCTTTAAATTGTATTTATAATAAATTGTAATTAGTAATGACTGATGTTTTCACTAAATTGATGCAGGCGGTCCCTACTCGGATCAAGGCCGTAGTTTCGAGTCGTCCCTCATTCAACAGCTATGTTGTTTGTATGAGGTGGAAAGGTCTCACACTACCCCATGGCACCCTGCAGGTAATGGGCAGTGTGAACGTTTCAATCGGACCCTGCACAATATTTTGCGTACTCTGCCCAGTTCGCAGAAGGGTGATTGGGTTTCTGCGCTTCCCCCAATTACTCTTCTGTTATAACACGACTCCCCATCAAGTGACTGGGGAGTCCCCATACTTCCTGATGTTTGGCCAGGAGCCCCGACTGCCTGTTGATTTTTTGTTGGGTCGTGGTCAAGAGGGTGGCCCTGGCAGTGTTAAAAGTTGGGTGTTAGAGCATCAGACCAGACTGCAGGTGGCTTTTGAAGGGGCCCGGAAACAGCTGCATTCAGCTGCGGCACGCCGTAAGGAGAAGCATGACTCTCGTGTCCGGGATGCACCCTTGGATGAGGGTCAGTTAGTTTTCCTTTGTAACTATGGTCTAAAGGGTTGTCACAAGATCCAGGACCACTGGAGCTCGGTGGTGTACCAGGTAGTGAAAGCACCTGGTACAGGAGGCTCAGTTTACACCATTGCGCCGGTTAATGATGTGACTAAGGTGAAGCATGTCCATCGTTCGCTGTTGAAGGCAAGGGTAGGGGGGGGGGACTCTGTAGTGCTTCCCCCAAAGGATACATCACCAGCCATTGAGGATCCATTGCATGAGGAGCTTTCCTCATTGGAGGAGGTTGACCTGGTTAGGGTGGTACCAGAGAGTTTACTTGCTGCTACCAAGTTAGAGGGTCAGGGCCAGGCGTTGGCTGGCCCCAGTGCAATGGTGGTTGAGATAGATGCCGCAGTTGAGGCCCCTGTGGGTCCCGGACCATCAGGGCAGGGTGCCGTAAGTCAAGTACCCATGATTGATCCTGGTTCTTCAGGTCCACCTTACGGTGAGGGTGTAGTGCGACGCACGGGGCGAACTACTGCTGGTCGCCATTCCAACCGCAACCATTTGCCTAGGACCGTGGGGAGGGTAGTAAGTTTTGAGGCTGTTGGTGCTTCGTCAAATTCCATGTCCGCACTGTTCCGGCCTTGGGTTTAGGTTAATTTCGGTTAATCGTCGGGGCGACGATTCAAGAGCTGTGCGTAGATTGTGGCAATGTGATGGGCCCTCCTTATTGGTTTAAGTGATTCATTACGCACGATAGCCTATCAGAATGGTTCTCGACTATATTTAAGGCGGGAGTTATCTTACCTGGCGTACGCCACGATTAGGACAGCCCTCGCGGTGTGCGCATGAGCAGAAGGTGTGTGGTATGTGTTTGTAGCTATGTGGCTAATGGAGAGATAGGCATGTACGCTAAACTGCCGATATTTCTTTTCCCTTAGTGTGCGCAGTGGCCAATTGATATCTGGTTGAGTCTGACTGTTCACTCTTTGAAAGGTAGGTGCACACTTCTTATGTACGGTGTATTGCGGCATCGGGTAATGTTAACCGGCGTTTGTTTACTGCTTAGCCGTGGAACGTGTTCTGCGCACGCGCCCTCGTGCATGACATTTTGTGAGCTGTGAGCAGCGGTACAACTTGCGTGGTAAAACGATTCATCCGGGTAAGTGAGTTTCGTTTTCTTTGGTTTATAGAAAGGATTCATTTTACTAATAGTTCTTTTCTTTTTGGTGCGATAAGGGTGTCTGATGCGGTGCCGGTGAACCGTTCAAAGGCGGAAGTATCTGTCTTCCGCATTGACGGAGGACAGCGCTGCTGTTTTTCTCTTCCGGTTTTGTTGTTTCGCTTTCTTTTTTTCTTTTTTTCGTGCATCTGCTCCGGGTTATCGGTTACACCGTGCCTTTGGAGTGTAATCCTGGGTGGCTTGCTGTAGGATTGGTTTGGAGCTGCCCTGCTACTACGGCCATCTGCATCTGTAACCTTTACGGATATTGTGTTGTGTAGCTTTTGGAGAACTCTGAATTTGATATGATCACTGCAGTGAGCATCTAGCTCAATTTCTGTTTCTTTGGTTTAATTGTTATTTGCCTTTTTTTCTTTATTTTCTGTTTTCGTGTGTTTATTGTAAAGAGAACTTTTGCTCTGTCATTAGGTTTTGTTTTATGTTGTGGATGTGTGTGATTGAATGTAATTCTGTCCATCTTGGGCACTGGGAGGTTAGCTATTTAGCTGGAGCACTGGTGTTATTAGAGCAGTGTGGAGTGCAGTGTTGCCTGGATTCACGGTTCACCGTGTGTGTGTGTGTGTGTGTGTGTGTGTGTGTGTGTGTGTGTGGGTGGACGCGTGTGTGATGCACGAAT